>OZ010690.1:16097522-16584141 GCA_963932265.1 Thymelicus lineola
ACAAGGGCAAAAACTTAATGCCTAATGGCATTCTCTACCAGTCAGCCCTGGGTGCTGGTGAAAAATTTAAGGTAGGCGCAAATAGCCGTCGTAAACGATAAAATACACTTAGTTTAATAAATACAAAAAAAAATCTTAACGTATACATAATAATGAATATAAAATAATACATACACATTATATAATATTATACATATAAATATCTTTACATATAAATACCTTTGCATATGTGATACAATTGTTATATTGTAATAAAATCTTAAGCCCATATTAATAAACCTACCTTAAGATTTTTGCGATCTCAAGATTCGTTTTGAGATGATGATTTATGACGTTTTTAAGATCTCAAATCGCGCTCTTGTTGTAAACCCAGATCGTTTTATTAATACGGGCCTCAGAATCGTTAGTACCCTAGTACAGTTGCTAGAAGCTCCACCCACACTGTGCACGTGTCTGGCAGCTTCGTTGATCTCAATGCGCCATTCGCAATTATTCGCAGTTTCTGATACTCTGGTACTCTACATACGCAAATGCACACCGTGGTGTACCACGAGCATGAATTTCGCGATTGGTTCTTAGTTTTCTCACAGAATAAGGTTTTGGTCCTGTGGTTTTGGTCCCTATTTCTTCACCTTTTTGGTGTCTATTTATTTCCTGTTGATTTAATTATACCAATTCATGAATTTGTTGCTAGTCTGTAGCTCAAGTGTGAGTTTTCGCAAGCATTTACTTCACCAACGCGTTTGCGTCTATGCAATCAAAATGTATGGAGTTATTGTCAGCTCCTCTAGCGGACAGTTAAAACAACTACACTGCGAGTGTGAGTTTCAAATATCGTTTACGTGAACTTTTTAGTCAACATTGAATGTAACTTATCATTCGAGTGGAGGTATTTTGACGTGTGCGATGTTTGACAAGTGAAACGCATTGTTTGGTCGTCATAGTAACAAAACATGATAGTAGTCATAGTAACAGATGCTATGCTATTGTTTTATCTCATTTGTTCTTTAAGCTTAAAGCGAAACAACTATAGCTCATTGATAAAAAAACATAATGCGCCTAAAATAAGTTTCACTTGACTGCCTTTGTAAGCTTAGGAATAGTGTACTTTTTTAGAGGCTTTTCGGGATTTCAAGGACTCCGCCTAGGAAAGAATGACAAACTCCCCTGTGTTGTGGGTCCACTCAACTTTGACGACCAATGAAGAAAATGTACTTCTTTCTCCTCAACTCTCCGATTATTCATGAAAAACCGAGCAGGTGCATGTCAGGCCACGCGCAGTGTAGGGTTACGAAGTAGTAAAGTTTATCGACTATTACTCAACTTATGCTAATATTGCCGTGATAATTTTCCTTGTAAATTCATCATATAAACTATTTTTGAGAATTTCTTCATTAATTTGTCCAACTCTAACCGTTTAGCCGTCCGGGGTGGAAGGAAATTTGAGTCTAACCAAAATTAAAACTTTAAAAGCCTATTATTTCGCAAATAAACCCCTAAATCCAAAAATAGTTATATGATACCCATAATACAATATTTTTAAAGGACCTTTTCAATGACACCCACACTTTTTTTTCGTTGCGTTTCGTTGACATTTTTTTCGTTTCGTACCCCACATGCATCGTGCCCATGCCAAATTACAGCTTTCTAGCACTAAGGGTCTTTGCGTTTGTGTGTTTATGTCAGAGTAATGTGTAGCAAAACAAATGGACCAATTTTGATGTGGTTTTTCTGTTTGGAATCTGACGTGATCGAGATGTTTGGTAGCTTTAGTGTTCAAAAGGTCAATAATACACACACTTTAATCTGTAATAGGTGAGTTATGAATAGGGGAACACGGGGTAATGAGAGCGGTCGGGTAATGAGAGCGGTGGGAATATAGGCAGAATTATAACTCGTGTTCTCTCATGCGCCACTCGGAAGCATTGCCCATGTTCGTCTTCCTCGGTAGACTCGACAGTGTCACGCGTTTCATTCCAGTAAACGATTGTCGCTTTTTCGCTCCGCACTTGTAAAAATTCAAGACTTTCCAAAGTCTAAGTAAGTTTGAAAATATATGCTTGTTACATTTATTGTATATGAATCATATAGCTACATTTGTCTTATTTTATGTGCCTGCATTTATAATGTGATGGGAAGCCAGACAATTTTTTGGTTTAGTTTAAATCTTAGATGGTGGTTGCTGGGTAATAGGAGCCTACTTGGTTCTCATTACCCCTTGTTAGCTCCAGTTGTCCCATATAAATGTAATCTAATGTAAACAAGACAACCAGACAAAAACAACATTCAGAAATCATAACGAACACGCCAATGAAGATAGTTTTTAAAGAAAAGAAACAGGTAGCGAAACAAATAAAAAAGGGAGAAAAAATAAGAAACCAGAAGTGAAACTAGAAAAATTGCAGAAAAACATAGGAACTTTTAATAAAGAAAATTGTGCCAAAAGAAAATGTAAAAAAGGAAAATATACCAAAGGAAAAAGTATGAAAAAAAGGAGGTGAACGTAAAAATACTAAATAAAATGTCAAGAGTGAAAACTGTAAAAAAAATAACATGTGAAGAAGAAGATGTTGAAGACATTTGTAATGACGAGTCTGAATACTCAGAGGAAGAAGCGTTGTGTGCCATCTGCATTGATACGGGCAAAAATGTCGAAATGTGGTACCGTTGCAGAAGTTGCGGGAACTAGGCACATCAAGAATGTTCTGGCTTTGATGATCAAGCTGCCTACGTTTGTGCTTTTTGTTCTTACCATTAAAGCTAATCATGTTGCTGTTACTTTTGTTAAATTAATTAATAGTTTTGAGACTGATCTGACGCAATTATTAGAGACTGATTAAAAAGAATGTCTCCCATTGCACATACAGACATTTTATGGGCTCTTATTTCCCGCAGTGGAGGGAAATGAGAGCGATTCTGGTTTTTGTTTTAAATTTTAATATTGGCTAAATGCCTTATTATAAAACAATGAAGCTGTGATCAAACCACAGGATCAAACGATAGTCAGACAAATAAAGTTTATGTTCCTAATAAAAGAAAACTATAATTTCAATTAATATGAGCTTCATTAACGATTTCCCTTAGTAGGCTCCCATTCCCCCGTGTTCCCCTACATAAGCAAAGCGCACATCTGCAGTCCGCTCGCAGCTAGCCACAGACTGCCCGCTGTGCTTATAGACACTACAGTTAGCTAGGCTACGTTTTTGAAAATAAAACTGTCGCAGGTTTTTATTTTATTTTATTATTTATAGTTAATTCTTTGTCACCCCTCCTATCAATACCTTACAAGTACACAGCGGTCTGCACTTATTCCCGGATAAAACAAAACCTCTCAACCATTCCTTTGTTGCGGATAACGTAAATGTATTGACAAGCAGTGGAGACACGAGAACAAATACTAACAAAGAGGATTCAACAGAGAGGGTAACATTTCAGGCGCATTGTGTAAACATCAAAATCAACAATATATTATTATATCAGATATTTATTTTGCTTCATACTACAAGGTTGACTTCAAATCAATCTACTTATTTATTTACATAAAACAAAGCAACAACCCATAACTATCCCATTGCTGGGCTCGAGATCTCCTCTCACAATAGAGGGGTACAGCTCTACCACGCTGGCCAAGTGCGGATTAGTAGACTTCACACACCTTTGAGAACATAATGGAGAACTCTAAGGTGTGAAGGTTTCCTCACGATGTTTTCCTTCCCCGAAACAAGTGATAATTGACTTCTAATTATCTATTAATCTATTTACATATCTAACTATTAATTTATTTACATATGTGCCAACAATTAATACTGTACATGTTTTACATGAAACACAAGAAGGTAACCAGGTACGTTGACCACACAAATATATCTCCCAAACTTTACTATGTAGTCTTAATTGCACTAGCAAAATAGCTTCCATTGTACCTAATGATAAGTAAATTTATTTTAACAAATACTTTTGAACTCCGTAGCAGTAAGTAAGCAAATATTCTTTCCAATCTATTGTCTTGGGATCGCACATAAATTGTTTACGATCTTTTTCGTCTAACGATGCAATTAGTTCCTGGGCGCGATCAGTTTTCATTAAATAATTGGATGATGAAAACTCTTTTAACATGTCACGCAACAACACTGCTCGGGGTTGTAACTTCATGTACCTGTAAGAAAAATACTTTTATATTTATCATTTTCACACTCACACAACCCGAATATACGTGGGTGAATTAACTGAGGTGATTAAAGTCGACGGCACCACGATAAGAACTTTATATATATAACCTTATATAGGTACATCTGGACGGCAAGCTTTGTGGGTACGTCACCTTCTTGAAGACGGATCACGTGACATTAGATAAATATCTGCGCCCTATCATTGATCAAAGTACATACACACACACATTGACACCCTACAAGTCTTAAGCTTGCCATAAGGTTGCTGTTTGACTTGATGCAGCATCCTGTTTGCATGAGATAGCTATATGGCCAGATAGCCATACCGTTGCCATACACCGTCAAGTTGAGTGGATGCCGCGTCAAGTCCGCTGCAAACTTGACAAGTATGTTTGATCATGTATGGTCAGCATTAAGGTAATCAGCCCTATGATAGGTCAAAATTGGTCATCCAATGTCACCTGATCCGTCCTAATGTCCATTGGCGACGATGACTTATCACCAAATGACTCGTCTGTTTTATATTAAAAATAAAATACACAGACACGCACATGCCACAGACACACACAAATACATAAACACACACACACACACACACACACACACACACACACACACACACACACACACACACACACATATACACATACACACACACACACACACACAGACAGACACACACACAGACACACACATACGCACGCACGCACACAAGAATGCATGCCGGACACAAACCGTAACTTAGTTTAGTATTTAAGTTTCTCATTTTAAGTGATGTAAAAATCTTATGAGAAATAATGTTCTCTAAACCGAATAATAATAAAAATCGATCCTTCCAAAAACTTAACACAAAAGTATAAATAATAAATTAGGGACTAAATTTTTTTTGTCCTCAAAAAATCTTTTACTGACATGGGTGGGATTGGGAACAGTATTCTGGGTCGCAAAATTATTCAAAATTATCAAATAACTTACTTCGGTTTTCTTCCCGTTACTCGTAGCCAAAGATCGGCGATGAATGATGGTATGGTTTGTAACAGGAACGTAACTGAATTTACCACCATAGGCGACTCTGATCCAAATACGTACGGAAATGGCAGTGTACCTAAAAACAATATTATCATAATTATATCTACACTAATGCTAAACGCACAATGAATGTCCGCACCATACGCGTCGAACGCGTTGCAATTTGTATGAAGTCATATGAGAGCCCGATGCGGATGACATAATATGCTGCCGCATATGTCATCCAAATCATACGCGTTCGGCGCGTACGGTGCGGATATATGTGCTTTCACCATAAATTATACTCGTATGTCTTTTAGTTTTTATTAAGGTAAATATTTGGGCATGTATGTCGATAGTAGGCAGCAATTTTATATTTTAGACTAGCCGTGCTTGCGACTTTGTTCAGGTGGGAGTTTTTCCCGCGTAAATCCTGATCTCATGGGAATTTCAGGATAAAAATCAGGGTATAACATCCTCTGTCTTCCAGTGAAAGTCTCATAAAAGTCGGTTCAACCACTCCGGAAATTATCACGACCAACAGATACGTCTATATCTGATAGATAGACAGACAAAATTAAAAAAATATGTTTTAGTGACGTGTAAATAACTAAGCACTTTAGAAAACATTTTGTTATCACCGACAGACACACTTCAATTTTATTTATATTAATATGTAATAGACAGTACAAATGACGCACATTGTAGTGCTAGCGCTACCTGGTGTCAACTCACAAACTAAATTAAAAACAAAAACCACATTATTTAAAAAAAACTATAATACATGAAGCAGATTGATCTTAATAATAAAACCTTTTTAAATGGGTTCCTTGACCCAAAAACCACTTAACTTGTAATTTTATTGAAATCGTTGTAGTGGTTTTCGAAACTCCGCATGCAAAAGAGAAAATCAGTAATTTCGCGAATTTTATAGATATCACAAAATCTCGGTAATTACTTAAGACAAATGCCTGAAATGTGTTTATTCGTATAATTAGGCTGCATTATTGAATTATAATAATTAAAATTCAATCGACATCTTATGTCTTAACTGTTTTAGTGAATATTTTACACGATATGTCCCTTTATTCAAAAATTTATTTATGAGATGTGAATCTTAGTGTGTCTTAACTCATAACTTACGGTATCCAAACTTCCCACTGTCTTTTGCGAATAAATTGGCAGCGGAGATCCAAGTAATAGGGTTGGTGGAACCAGAACTCGAGTTATATACCAGTAGTTCGTCTGTTCTGGAAACAATATAGGCAATTATATTTTTAGGCTGGGGATAATTATATTTATACAATTACAGTATTAAGTTAAATAGATATTTTAATGAAAACTAACATTAAGATGAATTATTGTATTGATAAACAGATTATGTCTGTCAATGTGCACTTTGCCACTGTGGTGGTCTATGGTCTGTACAAGTGTAGACTGTAAGAGGAGACCCGTTATAGGTTATGATGATGAATAATGAAAACCTTACTTAGGACTCTTAGCAGCAGCAACAATAGTCAAGTTGCAGACGTAATCCACAGGTATCAGGTCAATGACCGTTTTTCTGTTCCCGTACATGATACGGGTGAGCCCTCGTGACACGTCAGTGAACAGCCCAGTGCCTGCGACCCAGCTATCCAACCAGCCTGGCAGGGGAGCTCGAAGGATGGGAGAAACTGCAATCATAATTTTATAGTATAATACCCCTGCTATGAGAGATGTCTCTTAGTAATCGTTCACTCTTGGCAGAGTGGTCGTGGTTTTTTGGTGATTTGCAAAGAGTTGCAGCCCTCACGATGCATCTCCATGAAGTTCTGTTATTGGCGTTGCAAGCACATTGAGCAATGGAACACCCCGTTACACTTTTAATGGTGTCCGTCCAGCGCGTGGGTGATCTGCCTCGTGATCGCTTTCCTTCAACTTGCCCTATTGACGCACTATTGAGATTTCGTTTCGGATTACGTGACCAATATACTTAAGTATTCTCATCCGAACGGTTGATACATCTGCGTTACCGTCAATATTTACGGCTGCGCTTGAATGCGCCTTGCTAGCAAGCTAGGCTGCAAATATTGAACGTGTGGAATATTGAATCCGGTCGCTACTAAGCTTCATAGAATGACCAGCTGAGCTAATCTGAATCAAAATCGATCCAACAGTTTTGTAGTCTATAGCAGTGCCGGATTTATATTTTTTATGGGTGTAGGCCAAATTATTTCCGCCGCCCTGTGTACCTTTCTAAAACAATAATTTTCCATTCATAGTAAGGAAGGCACTGAATTAGTCACTAAGAAAGTGCGTAAAAAAACAAGAATTACAATTTTTTGCGACACTTTTTAATAGAAAAAACATCTATCATCATCTATCATCATCTTTTGAAATCTGCCGCCCCTAGAACGCTGCCGCCACTAGGCCGCGGCCTATACGGCCTATTGATAAATCCAGGACTGGTCTATAGAGAACACATATATCATTATAATGGAAATTGTATTCCCTATAAATGTATTTGTGTTCCCTATAGACTACAAAACTGTAACGGAAAGTCGTAAGCCGAATTGGAACGGCTTAGAATATTAACCCCAATCCCACGCCGGATGAGTATTGAAAGGGACGACTAAATCTGCATACTTTGATGGTGATAATAGCCATTTATTTACCCACCATCAGTTGGATCGTCAGCGCGCTTGTAGGCTATTTCCATAAAAAAACATAATTATTGCTAATTACGACCTTTGTTTACAGATAATCGTTTATTCATAGCGTGCCGATAGCAATTAATTACAGGAGTTTATTAGAGTTTTGCAACTATTAAAAGGTGTTATATAAGAAAGGCGAAGATCGAATGATGGGTAAATACATTACGAAATACTCCTCGTATTTCCTTGTACCTACAACTTTCATTGTTGTTATTATTTCTATGGCATTTAATAGGTACACCATTAGCTTATCCATCACAATAATAATAATTATAACACAATACTAATCGGACCTATTAATCGACAGTTTCTCCTAAAGTATGTTCGAGGTTTGTCACAGACGTCCATGGCAGGGGCAGGTGGCATTGCGACCTCGTTTACTAGCCTCATCACATAAAAAAGGTTTATTCCTGAAATCCCCACTAAGATTTCTCTACTGGTTGGGATTTACAGATTTTTTCCTTTCCACTTTCCTCAATTTTCTAATGTCCATGAGTGACGATTATTTAACTGGTGGGGATTCCTAGGTAAAATCTATAAATCCCCACCATTGGGAACTTTTTGTCGGGGATTTCAGGAATGAATATCAAATGTATTTAACTGCCGATGGGTATAATATAATTGTTCCTAAAACTTCAAACCTACTAACTACAAATCGAGCTCTATAACGAGACTCAGGCCTGAGTTTAATGGCACGTAAATTAAAAGTAATATAAATAATCAGCACAGCTGATTAGGCATTAGGTAGTAAAATATATTTTAGATAAGTCGTTAAGATTAATCGTTAAAAATTTTTTGCCTGACGAAAAACGGACTGACTGAAAAACGGTAAACAAAAAATTTTTTCGTCAATAAAAACTATTTTAAGTTATTACACCAAAATATTGCCAGCTTATTTAGTAAATCTAATGCTTTAGAGATCTTTCTTCATGAACGTGATATTGAAATTGATGTACTATGTTTTACAAAAACATTCATTCAAGCTGGAGATGAGTCTAACGTATATAATAATAATTACGACTTAATCTAGCTTCTGTAGACGTAAACAAAAAAGGGGAGGGGCGTGCATATTAGTCAAACGAGGACTTTCAGCGAAAACAATACCTACTATAAAAAAATTTGCTATCGAAAAGTATTTTGAAGGTTGCAATGTGGAGATTGAAAATCCTAACATCATAGTTATCTGTGTGTACAGAATTCCTAACTCGGACATAAATATTTTAATACACAGCCTAGAAAATATTCTACACTCTCTAACTGATTGTAAATGAGAGAAACAAATCATAATAACAGGTGATCTCAATACCAACACTTTAGTTAAAAGTAAGGAAAACGATTTATTGCATGATTTTACGCGTAATTTCAATTTACAACTTCACGTACAAATGCCAACAAGGAAAAACGCATTCATTGATCACATAATAAGCAATATAAAGAACTGTGCATGTTACCTTTTATACTTAGGCATCTCAGACATGACATGAAACCGCGCAAATGTTATCATTCCCTTTTAAAGGTGTAAAAGAACCTACCTCATTTTGGTATAAAACATGTAGAGACTATAGCAATACAAACATAAGTATACGTATTTAAAAAACACTTGAATAGTCTGTCTTTTTCAGACTCATTGAATGAAAATGATCCACAAGTAGCTTTCAACAACTTTTATGATTTATTTACTTTAATAAATAAACTATGCTTTCCAAAAAAAATAGTTAAAATAACTAACTCTTGTAAAAGGCCACGTTGGCTCACTCTAGGTATTAAAATAAGTTCTAGAACTAAGAAAAAATTGCGTTACTTGTCCTATAAAAATAAAGTTATTAAATGTCAATATCTTAAATACGCTGACATTCTTAAAAAATGTGTCATGAAATCCAAAGTAAATGTGCATAAATATTACATGTTTAATTCAAAAAATAAGTGTAAAACAGCGTGGAATATTATCCAAAATAGAGTAAATAGAGTAAACGAGCATAAATCAATAAAAATAAACTGTAAAATTAATAACACAATAATTGACGATCCACAAATAATTGCTAACAATTTTAATAATTATTATATTGACTTGACAAATAAAACAATAATAAATGTTGCATGCCTAACTAAGCCTAATGATAATAATTTTAGAAAAATGATATCCGACAGTATTTTTCATATACCGTGTGATGCAATAGAAATCTGTAATATTATTCAATTTTTAAAAAATAGTCACTTTAAATGCTATGATGAAGTTTGTACAAGAGTATTGAAAGCGTGTGTACGAGAAATATCCCCTATCCTCGCCGCGCTCATTAATATGTCTTTTGAAAACGAATGCTTCCCATCGAAACTAAAATATTCGAAAGAATTTCGATTATTTATTAATCTTCTTATACAAAGAAGGTGATCCATTGTTAATAAATAACTATCGGCCTATTACACTGATCCCCATTCTTTCTAAAGTATATGAAAAAGCTATGCATGTTAGGCTCCTTAAATTATTTAACAGACATCAAGTTCTTGCTAAGGAACAATATGGCTTTTAGAAGAATAAATCTACCGAATTGGCAATATTTGACCGCTAATGTTACGCATAATATAAGTAATAAATATTACAATACGGTTCTATTTTTCGACATGTCCAGTGCTTTCGACTTTGTTAGTCACGAACTTTTATTAAGAAAATTAGAAAAATGTGGAATAAGAGGACTAGCCTATGATTGGCTTAGCAATTATCTGGACAAACGTTACCAGCAGTTCAATATCATCACTTTAAATGAAAAATCTATTGCCACACCATACAAATCGCGCTTCAGACATAATTCTTGTGGAGTTCCACAGGGGAGCATTATTGGGCCACTTCTTTTCTTAGTTTAGGTTAATGACCTGCCCGAAACTATAAACCATAAAACAGTTCTCTTCGCGGACGACATATCTATAAGTGTCATTACAAAATGTAAGGAAACTCATAACGAGGAAGTAAATTTAACAGCTACGTCAACAATAGAGTGGCTACAAAAAAAAAAAAGTGTTAACGTAAACAAAACAAAATATATTCAGTTCGCCAATGAAAAAGCAATTCTATTAAAATTAAATATCAAATATAAAAATGAAACCATAGAAAGTATAAGTTCCACAAAATTCCTTGGATTCCAAGTAGATAGATACTAGTACTGCAATTGGAAGGAACATAATATAGGAAATACTTGTTGCAAAATTAACAAATTTGTTCAGGTACTGCAAAGACTGAGTAAAACTGCCGATAATAAAATTTCAGTAATGGCGTACCACGGATATGTGGCGTCAAATCTTAGGTAGGTAATCATAGTTATTTGGGGTAATTCAACAATGTTAAATAAATTATTTCTGCTACAAAAAAAGTGTATTCGTGCCATAGTCGGTCTGGCTCCTTGGGAGTCATGTCGTCCAATATTTAAGGATATTAATATATTACCTTTACTATGCATGTACATTTTCTAGTAGCCATATTTGTGGAAAAACACCATATTTTTGTAACTAGTAAGAGGTCTAGGCATCCAAATAGATTAATTATAGAAGCTGTAACTAAAACAGGCCTATACCTAAGAAAATGCTATGGCATGTGTGTTCGCATTTATAATAAATTACCAGACCAATTGAAAGAAAAATCCTTCAAGTTATTTAAAAAATAATTATTTAAATGGTTATTAAATAAATGTTATTACTCCATACAAGCATATTTGGATGACGACATAAGAACTTGTTTTTAATTTTTAAATATAAAAGTTGACTATGCACTTGATATTTGATAGTTAAATAAGTTATTTAATTGATTAATTTGATTTGACTCTTATTTAGAATATTTTTTTTATTTAATCTGACATTAATTTATTAACGACTTAATTTCCTAATAAGAATTGTATAATATTAATATTAAATACTTGATGTTGCATGATGACGAAAGCCTACATACTATGTATGAACTATTAACTATTTTATAAGATCTTTTGTAACCATATTTGAAGCAATAAATAAATGTTTTGATTTGATTTGAAGACGTAAATATTTCAAGATCAATTTAAGGTAAAACACCAACAAATTTTAATTTTCCAATTTTGTTTTTTTTTACTTTATTTCCTTCAGTACCCGGATGACCAAGCTTTGCTCGGTTTATTGTTGCTTAACAACTTCATCTACTGAAGTAGGTTTAGTGTTGCTACTCGCCAATAGATGTCAGAAAGAGTCCATTGTAACAGTTTTTCATTGTCAGAAAACACGGATAAAACGACATTTTCTAAAAATTAATCCTAGTTAGATCGATTTATCGTCGAAGCCGTTTCCGAGATTCAGAAAATATATTAAATAAGAATTGCGCGTTTAAAGGTATTAGATAAATTAACTATAATTTGTATATTATGATGTCGTTTTTTATTATTCTCTTCATTTTTTCATTTCAAAAATATAGTAATAAATTAAGCTAAATTACCTTCATCAAACAGATTTTAATAGAGACCCGCTCTGCAGTCGAAATGCAACCATATTCGTATTTGAGAAAGGGTTACTTTACTTTAACTCTCCTTAAAAATATTAAAAATATTTAACTATAATTTTTTTATTATGATGTCGTTTTTTTATTATTCTCTTCGTTTTTTCATTTAAATAATATAGTAATAAATTAAGCTAAATTACCTTCATCAATCAGATTTTAATAGAGACCCGCTCTGCAGTCGAAATGCAACCATATTCGTATTTGAGAAAGGGTTGCTTTACTTTAACTCTCCTTAAAAATATTAAAAATATTTATATATGAAATATACTTTGGAATAAATTTTAATTTAATGAAATATCAGAACATGCGAGCATTTTAATTATCCTTTAAAAAGGATATAAAGTGTTTCCCCTTCTCGTATATTAATAACAAACGTACTAACCTTTCAAAGTCAAAATATTTTATTCATATAGGTATCACTGGATACACTGCACGTCATTTTTTGGCTTTTTGGAAAGGTACTTTACGATATTCCACGTATTAACATGGAACATAATAATAATACTAAATTAGTAACCAAGACTATATCGCCACTTACCATTAGGTGGGATGGTAATCAAGCATTAACTTATAATTTATAAAAAAAAATCGAGAATTTTTCTCACCGATGGACGGCCTAACGATGATAGTTCGCATATTCTTGTAGTTTTCCAACACAAGTGACTCCGCTAATGACTTCGAGAAAGTGTATGTATTTGCATGTCCACCTGTAAATAAAACACCATTTAGTATAGAAAGTTATTTTTATTTGTGGTGTGGGGAAAGATTCTCAAAGGCCAGGATGACTAAGTTTTTTCCTAAGAATTTAGTCCGACCGATTGTCTGGCCGCCCAGAGCTACAAGAGTAGTAAATTAGCGCTAGCGTAGGCAAAGGATAAGGTATGAATGTAGTAGTAAGTTGTTGATGGACTGAAGTTAGATGGTGATAGTCAAGTACCAAACTTCAACTGTTTACGTAGTCCAAATTTACTCTGTAACTTTCATCAAAGATAATATAAGTACGGAAATTCTTTTTTGAACGTGTGTTTGACAAAGGGGGCATTAAAAACTGCTACAAGATATTGAACAAATTAAAATTTTACAAAAAGTTCCTGATTTCGGATTAAGTTTACTTACTCAAAAATTGTTCAGTTTCTACATCATCGTTTTTATATTTTTTTGCTATCTTGATCGCATCTTCCACCGTCTTTGGAGCAGGGTACACCATTTCATCAACTATGAGCTTGTCAGTATTTGAAAACGCTGTTGATATGTGAACAAATATCTGAAAATTATAAAAAATACACTCTCATACCACCGTAAGACGACCATCATACGACAATAAGGCTGAAATCTGTATAAACTTTTGACCTTTCCCAGATGACTAATACTTTGATAATTAATAAGAAAAACTACACACTGCGCCCCGCGCGACACCGTAGGTCACATTGAAAAACAGCGGAACTCGCTGAATGTGACCTTTTTATGTTCCACCTGCATGGCAATGCATTTAATTTTAAGCATAACTTAACATAATTTAATTTAAATAACTATTAGATTTAAGCAGATTGTTGTATCTGTTGCAGCTTAAGTGTGAAATAACTGTTTTTCTTCCTTTTTTTAAAAAAAAAACAGGTCTCATAAAACGGTTCACATTAAGGTTAAATTAGGATCATTATTTTTGTTTGGATAATTTTCAGTCTGAGCAAAGCCAATCCCACTCGTGCTTTTCCATCAGAAATGTACTATGCAACGTTGATATGGGTGTGTTTGTTATCCACCAATCATATTCATTGCTCCAAATATCATAGCTTTGGTGGAAATGGATTCAAATAAGCTACATTTTTATATAGAAATATGGGTGCTGTGGATGCGTGCTATGGATGCGAGCAATGGATGCAGTGGAAACGGTCACATAATTTTGTAGCTTAGCTTTTACATTCTCACAGCATAGCTGCATAGCACATCTTTAGTGGGAAGGCAACCTAAGTATGTGATCGTTGTTAATTATCAGCTTCTTCAAAGAAGGAAACATCGTCAAGAACCTGAATTCTCCATAAATATATACGAAATCTGCCATTCATCATTCTACTCACGTCTAAGTTCTGCATCTGTTGACTCAAATTCATCACCTTTCTTGTTCCCTCTACATTTATGTCAAGTGCTTTCTTAAATGGTTCTGAAAACTTCACAATTGCTGCCCCATGAAATACTACTGAGACCTGGAATATGCATAAGTTATGAAAGATTATCTTACTCTCCTATTTCAATGCTCATCTATATGTTGCACTGAATTTTTGAGAGGGAAGATATTTCGAAACGAGTTGACCTCTATGCCAACCCAAACCATCTATCTTTTTCGATATTGGAAGCCATCCTATTCTGAAAACTCAGATAAGTTATACGCAAATGTCATAAGCAGGTTATAAGAAATTGTATGTAAAATTCATTACAAAAATTATGTATAAATCATTTTAATCGTGACATAATGAGTTTAATGAGTTTATTAAAATTAAATAACAATTCACAATCAGCATAATATTAACTAAATTAACCATTCAGTTTTTCATAATATTTTTACATCTATTTATAAAATATAAGTAATTCAAATGTGACAAAATTTTATTCGTAAAATTCTTTATGGGTGCTAATTAAACTGACTTCTATTTAATAGCATTTTTCTCCTCTAAAAATCTACACTGTCCTCTAAATTACTAAGTCAGCGACCATCAATGCGCATCTGAAAAATGCTATCTTAGCGACTATAAATCTTCGATGTAAGCAACTGTAAAAAACATAGCATTGTAGTTATTTTTTAGCATCTAAATTTGAAACATATATTCAAGCAGTAAACTCCTAAAATATTTACTCGTATTCTCGTATAAAGTAATTGTGTTTACCCCCTAATCGACCCACTATCAAAGATGTGCGTCGAGTTTTCTTAAGGCTTTTCTTCTCTTCCATGACAAAGCACCTTTCCGAAAAGCCAAAAAATGATGTGCATAATTATGTGTATCAGTGATACCTATATGAATAAAATATTTTAACTTTGACATTGAACTGGTAGGTATTAAAATGGTATTAAGTTACGGTGTTCGGGTTTAGTGAGTATGAAGGGAACACACGAATGATGCTCACCAGATTTGATTTCATACTAATTTAATTTGTGACTTGTACCTAATAATTGTATAATGCAGTTTTGCCTGTTATATTATCTGAATTGAAAGTTGCATAAACAGAGGGCACTGACATTTATTTATGCTATTACAATCTCTTTTTTAACAAAGTATTTCTTGAAATGGCAAAACCACGATAGCCTTTTACTTCCTTAATCTATGCACAACTCTGCCATTTTCAACATGAAATGTCACTATCAAATATATCAAAAAATACATAAATGGCTAGGTCTAGCTACTAAACTCGCTGATAATGTAATTTTTTGTCTGGGTCTGAAGCACTATATTTAGTTTAAACTTTTCAATACAGTCGTTAGAATAACATGTATAAAAAAATAACAGGACTTACGAGGTTAATTATATATAATTAGAGGTTGTTTTGACTTAATTTTTTATATTACATACCTTGTCAATTAGAGTTTGTTTATCTTCCAGGTTTATCCCTAAATCAGGTTCTGTTACATCACCGGCAACAGGTACGACTTTTTTTAAATAATCTGGCTTCGTATGTCTTAGAGAGGTGAAAATCTAAAAAATAAAATCTAGGTCACATAACGGTTTTATTGTGCCATTGCAAGAACTAAAAAAAAGGGTGCGTGTACTTTTGTACGCGCGTGAGAAGTTATACTTCTTTGACATGAAAAATAATTAAAAAAAAACAATATTAAAAAAACATTGTTCAAAATACAATATTCAAAAACAGCAATATTTTAAAAACTATTACGATACGTAGCAAAGTAATATTAGAATATGCCACCTAGAACTAACTTCACGATACAGAATTTAGCTAACTTCACGTTGTAGAATTTAGGTGTCGGTGTGCGCGCGCATCGTAGAAATTCACTCTCATCATTTTTCACCATCGCGCCAAAAGAAGCATAACTTCAACAATTGTGACTGTGCTAAGGAGTTAAAAAGTTCCCTCGTCTGGAGGCAACCCTAAAAGTATTATCAGGTCATGCTTAACATAAAAATATATTGTCATCGGAACCATAACAATATTCAAAATTTCAACTTCGTAGGATGAAAGGAAGTAGTTCTGTTCTAATTCAGCTTGTAAGATTTGACCCAGACAAAGCAAGCTAAATAAAACCGTTTAAAAATAGTCTGAACAGAAATAAGCCGACAATAAAAAAAGAAAGAAAGATTGAACTTGTTATTAAAGGGTCAAGGTAAACGTCTTATGTGCAGGAGGCAGCTATCACGTGCCAATAAAAATACTGTTTTGAAAGTAAAAAACAATGACTGTTAATGGTGAACGCACATATGCCACCGCATCGGGCTCTCATATGATTTCATACAAATGTTGCGCGTACAGTGCGGATACATGTGCGTTCAGCATTAATGGTTCAATAATTATGTAATAAGCTGATGTTGTTACTACTGAGCGCATAACATGATGTTTACTCTTTTTATAATCATCGTTAGCAAGATAAATAAATAAATAATATAATAAATAATAAACGCTTACTTGCGGACTACAGATATAGATATATTTATGTGTTGCGGACGAATTTTGCCGCAGAGTCGCTCACCAGTAATCATACCCATCATTCAGACAAAATTCGAATAGTGATAACGAAAAGATCATAGAACTTTGAGTAGAGAGATAGATAAATAAAGTAATTTATTCGTCAATCATACCCACATTGCGTATCACATACGAGTCGGCCTTGGCGGCCCTTGACCGATCATGCGTAATTATCCTTACCCATACTTTCAAAGTTACGTTAAAGTTGATCTCGATTTTGCCTTGTAGATCAAAGATTGACCAACTACGTAAATAAGCAAAAAAGTGAATGGAATAATGGAAGAATTTACAGAATATTGCTAAGGCATTTTATATTTGTTTATTTAACCTTTATTGACCACAATAAAAATATTACGGTACAAATGGCGAACTTAAGGCTTAATGCATTCTTTACCAGCTAACCATTGGCAAAAGAGAAATGAGCAAAAGGCAGTTAATAAAGTAAATGATATACATACATACAAATAAATACATAAAGTATGCATATGATATACACAAGCATACACAAAAAAAGATTTACAAAATATACCTACGTAAATATATAAACTTAAAAGATCTAAGATGAAAACTTCTATGACGTCAGTGACGATCAAGAAAAAGAGTCCTGAGGTCCTTTTTGAATGATGCTTTACTAGCAGGTCTTATGATTCCTTCGGGGAGCGCGTTCCAAAGACGGACTGCCTGAGCAGAGAAAGAATAGAAGATGATCCCAGATCGGTGCAGCGGTATAGAGAGTTGATAAGATTCAGAAGAGCGAAGCTGCCGATCATGGAAGCAACATAGGAATTAGAATTTAGATTTCTGATAATCAGGACAATGGGGAAGAAAAAGGATTGAAGAAAGGAGACAAAGTAATCGAATGTGTCGTCGTTCGCAGATGGAAAGCTAATTGAGCTTGGAACGCAAAGAGCACATGTTCATAATTATATACTTATATATCTCAGAAAGTGTATCACTTACGACATTTCATCACTGAATACTTTTTGATTGTAATTACTCCGTCAATTGACACGTTTTATGACTGGCCGCCGAAACGAAGTTTATTCAAAATGGCGGTACTTGTAGGTATGCCAACTAGGTTCAATTATTAGTAGGATTTCTAATTTCCCCAACATCCCCAAATTAATTGTTGTGGAAACATTGATAAATAAGTATGTCTGTGGGTTTTAGGAATACAAATTTGCCAAATTTTGAAGCAAACTTTTCAAGTAAAAGATTTTTACCATAAACTCACCGGGTTCTCAAATAATTCTTGTATTCTCTCATCTACAGATGCACCCTTCTTAGGACGTATCAACACGTAAATCTTATCTATCTCTGTACAGCTAGATAGAAGTCTTTCAATAAAAACCTGTAAATAAAAATTAAACTATAACATTGTAACGAAGTATGATTTTATCTTATCAAAAAGATAATTAACGGCTAAAAGTGTTTTGCTAGCTTTCTCCTTAACAAATATTTTGAATTTAATTGCACCAATTATGTAAGACAATCTAAAACATATTTTACAATTTCTTATTCTCATGACAACTGCAGGAAAAAGTATACAATCGTAAGTATAAGTTCCCGGATACGCTTTTCACTTTTATCGACCAAACACATAGAGAACTAATTTCATTTTTGTTTGGATGTTGTCAGCTAAGGCCAAGACATTGAAAAAAGCAGCGCTGTCCATTTTTTTACTGGCTGACAAACGAGCATCAAGTATACTTGTCAAGTTTGCAGCGCACTTGATGTGGAATCCAGTTTGCATGATGGGTCTTCCATACCTAAGCCATACACCGTCAAGTTTACTGGATGCCGCATCAAGGTTCGCTGCAAACTTGACAAGTAAACTTGATCATGTATGGTCAGCTTTATGGACATCAGTAACACCATATGCGTCAGCGATGCGTTACCAGCCAGTTGGAGAGAATAAATAGAAATAAAAAAAGAACTGGTAAGGAATTCAAACATTATACTAATGTAGATAAAATTTGGGCATTAGGATTTGTTACGATTTATGACTTGTTAGTTGTTACGATGAAAACATTTTATGAGATAAATAAGCATTAATTATAAGCAATAATTATTTATGTATTCCAATTCTAAACTATTGTCGAAACATAAACTAAATATAATAAAAAAATTACTAAAAAAAAACAAAAAAACCAGGCTGTGTAAAAAAATAAAAGTTAAAATACTAAAAAACACGTTTTTATAGAAAATCCAACTCAAAAATAGAAAATAAATTTTAATAAAATTGAATTAAGAATAGTGTATTTATTGAATGGGTGTGAATTGTAAAAAAGCGTGGGGTGCTGTTTAAGATATTATCAAAATGATAATCCTTCTACTCATTGACACTATGTACCCCACGCCTTTTTTACAATCACACTATTGTTAATTAAAATTTATTATAATTTATTTTCTAGTTTTTAGTTGGATTTTCTATTGAAGCGTGTTTTTTAGTTTTTTTTAACTATTATTATATTTATTATTAATTTTTTAGTTAGATTTTTTGAAATGAAGCTAAAGTGCTCTGCGTTTTTTTCTTTCTTTTTTTAAATATTGAGTTGTCATCGGTCCTTGATAAGCATGCTAAATTTCATTTATTTATTTATTTATTTGAGATAACAACAGCCACTTAGTAATTACGTACATAATTGTTACCTTACATTAAACAATTAGGCCAATTAATGTTATCTGCTAATTACAAAAGTAAAATTTTAATGTATATTTTAATGTATAAAACAAAAGTTTCAATACATTTATAAATTTATAAACAACGCTATTCTTAGTATACTCGAAACCTGAAAGTAGATCGTACAGAATCAAAAACAATTTTTTAACATTGTGATTTTATAGATACAGTCATGAAAAATTTTATGTAGATTGTTTAATCAAAAATATCTATCTAAATTCTATTAAATCCGACGTTTTGAAGGAGGTCAAAATCATGTTCAAACTTTCCGTTACATAGAAACGTATGAATGTAGGTAATGAAAAAATAAGCCCAGTAGTTTTGAATGTTCTTAAAAGTACCTAATACTGAACAAGTACACCATAGAAGAATTAACAGTTGCATCGACGTCGTAAAAATCATTTTATTGCTGTAGCTTATTATTCGTTTTATTACAAAAACGAGCAATGCCAGTAATTATATTTACATACCAGCAATAAAGTCATAAGGACTCGTGATCCTGTACTTATGTCAGATATAAAATATGTATATACAGCATAATAATATAATTTTTTATTTTATAATATATAAATTAATATATATTTATATATATAACGGTAATAGAAAAGTTTAGTTTTTTTATAATTCATATTTATAATAGCCCATCGGGACTACGTGTTCCTTAGTGAATGCTTTCATCATATGAGGAATACGTGTGCAAAATTTTAAGTTTCTAGCCCTAAGGGTTTGGCCTGTGCGTTGATACATCAGTCAATCAATTTTGCCTTTTATTTATACTTTATTACACTTTATTGCATAGCAATATACAAAGTTAGAAAAGCTTTACAATATGGTTTGTGCACGAAAGGCGATCTTATCGTTAAATAGCGATTTCTTCCAAATAACCTTTCGGAAGATGACGAAAGAAAATATAATATATTGCATGTTGATAGGATGCAAAGTACTCATATAATTTAATGTTATATATATTAATAACTAATTATATATATTTAGTTAATGAGTTGAAACCGTAACAAAATGTTATAATTGTTAATGTTATACCTTGCCCAAAAATCCTGTGGCACCAGTAAGAAATACAGATTTACCGGCGTAGTAATCCGCAACCGACTGGTAAGGTTTGGTTTGGTTTATTTTATCAGATGGGATATATCTGAAAGAAAAAAATTGAACAGATTGAAATTTTGTATTACTTTTATTTGTTTTAACCGATTTTAAAACAAGGAGTAGGTTCTCATTTCGATTGTTTTGTTTGAATGTTTGTAACCTCGAAACTCTGTGATTGAAACTCATTTTTTTAAAGCATTATATTAAATTTAAATTTATATTATAATAATAAAATTTGTTCATTGTCTACTTAAATTTATGTGTACACAAAAAACTTATTGAATATGTGACAATAGAGATGGACTCGGCCATTGCTGACACGAGACCATGGTCACATGTTGCACTGTTTTTTTAGTCGCCCCCTTCACCCTAAGATGTTAAGCGGGACTTGCGGCAGTTGAGGACTCCTCAATCATCAACTGTAGTATAACTATTACTAATTATTATATAATAATATCTGACGACCCGTGTGACGCAATGGTAACCATGCCGGATCGCCGCGCCAAGGGTCTTGGGTTCGATTCCCAGCGAGGCGGAAATTTGAATAATGAGTTTGAATTTCTGTTCTCGGTCTGGGTGTTAGTGTCCTTGTCTTGTGTGTTGTCCATGGCACCCACGACACAGGGAATCCTAGTGTGGGGCTATGAGTGTGAAGCGTTATTTATTATTTATAATAATATGTTATAACTGCACTACTTTACACATAATATATTATGTTCATTCAAAAAACTATGGTAAGTAATAGAAAAATAAAAATAAAGTTGTAAATGTTGCCCTAAATTAATATGTTGTAATTTAAAATTACCCGTTCAGAATTGGAGAGCAATGGTACCCACTAGCAAGCACTTTCCACTCTTTTTTAATAATTTGCGATTTTAATAACATTGTACACTTGATGTAGCGAAACATCTTAGCGCTTCAAGTCCCGTGGTACGAATGTTGGCGGCAAACTGAGAATTATACGACTCGCTTCATAAACTTAAATATATAAACGGGCTGTTCCGAAGTAAACTCGCGTCACAGCCGCGCAAGCGTGCCGGCATAGAATAAGGCGACGCTTACGCAGAAGCGACAATCATACGATTATGCCTATTTCCACTTCGTCTCGAAGAGACTACTGGAACATATTTTTTTAACATCGTAAGTAAACATTAATTAATTTAAATATGTGTTGAATGCAATGTTAGGTTCAATGGGTAATCCAATATCTAAAACAAATATTAAGTAAGTCAATTTTATTACATGTCGCGTATTGAACAAAATTTTCTACCTGTTTCCGCATCTTTATGTTTCTGTTTTTATACTCTGTGACTTACGCTTTAATTAAGAATATAGTTACTAAACAATTATTATATTATATAAAAAATGATTGTCTGTAAAGTCGGTTTACGGACGGTAGTTTAACGTGACAACGTCATGACTGTTACACACATGTCACTGACATGAATATTATCTCTGGAAAGTAACTTATAATAATTAGAAACTTTTATCTTTATACTACAACGCCATCTAGAACTCCTGAACTAAACAATTTTTTCAGCAATTTCCTTCCTGACTTAATTGTGTATTACATATAGTTTTGTTCATAGATGGCGCTTTCTCCATATTATAATATTATCTCTGGAAATTTACTTATAATTAGAAACTTTTATCTTTATACTACAACGCCATCTAGAACTCCTGAACTAAACTATTTTTTCAGCAAGTTCCTTTCTGACTTAATTGTGTATATAGTTTTATTCATAGATGGCGCTTTCTCCATTGATCGCTCGCTCGCGTAACGCGATAGATGAGTCATGCTTTTTCATGTGTGCAGCCGGCATCGTTTTAATAGACGTTATCACGTCAATATAATTTAAACAAACTCAAATAAGTTTCAAATATTAATTAAACAGTTGAAGTTTACGTGGAGTGAGAGGATCGGCGGGGATTCCCGGATTGGAGACAGACTTAGGCAGAGCTGAGAGCGTTGATGGCCGAAGACCGACAAAAAGTGACAAACGCGTGGCTATACCGAACTTGCCGCGTTGCCGGGTTTAATAAGAAAAAGCGGCGTGCAGTTGGTCAGCTGTTGGACTGCTGTCGTGGACTGCTGGACTCGGTGTACAGACTATTCTTTCCGGCCTTCCGCCATGTTCAACCAGAAAGCTAACGGCCCACCTCAGCAACCTTCCGAAATATACATAATAATATAGGCTATGACTTGCTTGATAAGTTTTTACATAAAATTATTTTTTGTACAGTAGGTTACCTACGTATTTCTTGGATTATATTTTTTAATGATATGAATTAAGGTTGCTTCGTGATTGGTAATATTTCATAATATTGCAATATAATCGTCATTATCAATACATGACACGTATTTTTAAACTATTTATAAAAAGGGGGAGGTTCTCAAATCGGTTGTAAATAATATTTATTTTATAAAATAAATAAACATAAAATCAGACCTGATGGCAGTAACGATGGAGGCTAGCGTCCATTCTCAATATTTTATATCAATAATTATCCTCAAGTCAGTTGCTTAGCAAGTTTTAAGATGTCAAAACATTATAGTGGGTACCTACCTACCTTATAGTTGTTATTTCTTTGCATATTATCTTAATATATTATATTACGTGTCACGTTGTTTGTCCGTGATGGACTCCTAAACTACATAACTAATTTAAATCTTTGCACACCGTGTGCAGTTTGATCCAACTTGAAAGATATGGTAGCTTACATCTCAATTTATAGTCGCAATATTATTTTATTGCAAATTATTTGTCTATTATTTGACAATCACAATTATCTGTTAGCTCCAAAAGATTCTAAGAGATGGAGATATCTGTTGACTGGATTGAGTAAATATTCAATAGATGGCGCTATGTTCTAAACTAAATTCAGTTAAGTAACCGAATTTGTACTTTAATTCACTGATTATTAGGCGTTACGAAGTTCGCCGAGATAGATAGCTAGTATAATATAAATTACATATTATATAACAGACATTAGCTTCTGTTAATTTGGTCCAGTAATTTATGATTCGACTACAGTTTTGCCCACGCACGGCAGACTGGTTTCAAAACCAAATTTTAATTAATTAAATTCTAAACAAATCTACCGCAGGCGAAGCCGCAGGGAAAAGGTAGTAATATAATAAAAGATCATTTTAGAAAAATAGCTACATTACATTAGGTCACTCAATAAGTTTTCAGGTAAAGAAATTAAGGCCTACAGTCCATGGCGCATTAGACGATAGCATACAA
The DNA here is from genome assembly GCA_963932265.1 of Thymelicus lineola. NCBI lineage: Eukaryota > Metazoa > Arthropoda > Insecta > Lepidoptera > Hesperiidae > Thymelicus > Thymelicus lineola. Next base: position 16,121,627 of record OZ010690.1, read on the forward strand.
GCTGCATGAAGAGACAGGCAATAGGCAAAGGCGACGATGTCGCTATGTGAACAGATTTCGTACTTTCACTGCACATGATGCGGAGGATACTGTGCGTCTACAGGACAAAAGGCCTGAGTGTTCAACACATTACTAGTGCTATTAATTTTACATTATTTCAAAATAATCTCCTTCATGTTCTACAAAAATTTCCATTCGTTTAAACTCTCTGCACAAAGTTTGAAAATACTTTTACCCGGCTAAGTCCGACGGTTCAGAAATCGCTCGAAGGCAGCCATGGCTTTGTCAACCCTCGAAAAAAACTTTTATAATTATTTTCTTCTAGTATTGGAAACAAAAGTAATCACATGGAGCTCAGCTTAGGATAGTAGGAAGGACGAGTTAAGACCACACCAAAATCCTCTATAAACGACTCTGTTCTTACATCTTACCTATAATATAGGCCAATATAATGTTGACAAGAGAATCTACAAAGAAGATATTGAAAGTGAATTAATTTATTTATTTAAAATTTATGTCACCTTATAAAAAAGGATGAACAAAGGGCAAACTTAATGCCTAATGGCATTGTCCACCAGTCATGAATTTACCATAGAACTTTTTTTACCCATTAACGCTCCTAGCCCTAGTAAGATAACCATATTTCAATCTACGTTAAGAGTGACGAGTAGTGAAATTTACTCCAATAAAGAAAGGTAGGTAATGAAAGAGAGAAAGAAACATTTATTTAATGAAACACTTGATAAATCAGTCAAATATATTTTTATTTTAGTAATTCATGAAAATAGATTATTATTTTCATAAAACAGTAAATTTACAATATCATATTAAATTACACTTACACTATTACACTTTGCACCCTACCAACATCCAATAAATTTTCCCTTCGTCATCTTCCCAAAGGTTCTGTGGAAGAAATCGCTATTTAGCGACAAGATCGCCTTTTGTGCACAAATCATATTAACATTGTAAAGATTTTCTAACTTTGTAAATTTGGTGTGCAATAAAGTGCAATTAACAAATAAAATGCAAAGTTATCCTTAGTTTATAAGAAACCTGAAAGTAATTCGTTCAATATCAGTAACTGAATCGATTGTAATAAGTTTTACACCATGTTAAGTATATATTTTGTCCTCAAAATGTTTAAAAATCTTACAAGTTGGACACCTAATGCAAAACATCGACATTTTGAGTAATTATTAAGTTATGTGTGAGTGATAGACGATAAAAAATGATTAAACTAATTATTCTATAATAAATAATTATGCGGGGACAACGGAGCAACACAGCAAGCTTGTATAACTTTGTGAGATTTTAAGATACACCTTTGAAAATTTTTATGTAGATTGTTTAGACGAAAATATTTAACATGTAGTATGTCGGTTTTTGTATATACAAAGAATAACGTTGTATAGGCTTTTAAATAAATCAAATCAATAAAACAAGTGCAATAGTAATGTTTAATATTACAGAGTTTGTGTTAATATAATCAATGTAAAATGCTACCTAGGTATGCAAGGCACGATTTAACATGATAAATAACTAGTGATGGGCCGACTATGAGTTTTGCTGATCAGCCGATTAGCCGACTAATCAGTAAGAAAATTGTCGACTAATCGGCCGACTCGTCGGCAATGCCGATCAACGTAACTTCAGTCGGTGATTATTTATTTTCTAATAGAGCTGAAAGTCTTCATTTTTCACCATAATTTACATTTATTTTATTACATCTTGATCTAATAAAATAAAAATATTATACTGTTGTTAAATTTAATTTAAAATACAACTACGTATAAAAGTACAAATATGTTAATTTGTTATTGCTATTATGTACATAAAATATTTTTTTTCATTTATGTCGGATTTATTAAAGTAAATCTTATTATGCTTATTGTATTTTATATATGTGTAGTTGTCTTCATTTTCTTTATTTTTTAATAGCAAAACTATGTGCCAAATGTTCGGCACTTTTTGCCGACTAGTCACCGATTAGAAAACATGCCAAATAGGTTTTCCTGACTAGGCGGTGTGTAGTCAGCCCACCTCTAATAATAACACAAAACTTCTGCATGCTATAAAAAGAAAACGACCCTGAATTGAGCCCTATGTTACACCCATCACAGATTAAGATTCCGAGTACTCGGCATCATTTATTTATAATAAATAAACACATTTGATTTTATCCCTCAAGTACGACGCAATCAAGTTGTGTGATTTGTTCTTGATACCGTAGTGTTTCGTACTCAACGCAACCACAGTGCAACCGAAGGCTTTAGACAATTTACAAACACATACTTAGCCGTATTGAGGGCGGGTTAGAATACAGCACTAACCCCAATCCCACGCCAAATGGGTGTCGTAAGAGACGACTAAATCCGGCCCGCTCGTGGTAGGGCCTCTCGAGGCATTGTATTGGTAATATTGATTTTAATTGTTAATTAATATCATTATTACTATTATTACTTCTCCATGGGGTTCGCCTGGATAGCTACCACCCCTGAACATGAGTCAGCCGCCAAACGACTCGTCGTGTTCCGGTTAGGGGCTTGAGAGCCAGTTCTTTCCTTTTTCTTCTTCTCTCTTTCTTGGCCGGCAACGCATCAGTGATGCCTTTTAAAAAATACAATTTATCCGTGTCATTTAGTTGTAACGTGGCACTTTGACCAGCAAGCAGCCTTCTTCATATTTCTCATACGAAAATACATTTAAAACTTAATTAAATTGACATTTATTTTCTATTATCTAGTAAATATTTTTTCACTCCATGAAGGTACTCGGGGACATATTCATCCCAGTCGATATGAGTCGCGTCAAACGCAAACATCTGACTGTCATTCGGTGATAAACTGTTGGCGAGAGCAGTCGTGTTGTGAGATTTTATCAACCAAGTACGCGATGTAAATGGATGCAGGGCTTTACGTATTCTCCTCGATTGTGACAGCATTTTCAAGTATCTGTAAAAAAATAACCCTATTATTCTTGTATTATTACATAGCTTTATCTATGAGAAATCGCAGTTTAATTGCCCAATTTTTGAATCAGGATCTAGCAGCGATAAATTGATCGACGTGACTTAAAGACTGTTGTTTCACAAATAAATCCAATACCGACATCTTTACTAAGCATTGGGATATTAATTTTCTGGCAACTTGTTAATCGACCGTCCGACTTTGCTTACAAATATATTACATATTGGCACAAATGATGAGGCTATAGTACTATAAGTTACTTACATATGTTTTTTGCCGATAATACGTGATATAAAATCAGTGATATAAGCAGGGATAGTTTCCAATAGAAATGTGATTATGGTCATTAACCATGCACATTTAACATACACTGCTTTTCGGTAAGCAAAACAATCTGTAACAAAATTAATGAGTGTCATTACGAGATAAAATTGAATCGTAAAGTGAATTTGGTAGGATATACTTCTAGAGACTTCAAGCTACCTATTCTGATAAAAGTTAATTTATACATTCGTAAAAATTTAAATCAAATCAAGAGTGACGAGGTTGTTCCTAAGTTAATGCTCTTTACCATCCACCACTTTTTGTCACAGTCAAACGGGATTGTAATCAAACATTACAGAAATTAATGAGTGTCATTACGAGATAAAATTGAATCGTAAAGTGAATTTGGTAGGATATACTTCTAGAGACTTCAAGCTACCTATTCTGAGTTTAAAAGTTAATTTATACATTCGTAAAAATTTAAATCAAATCAAGAGTGACGAGGTTGTTCCTAAGTTAATGCTCTTTACCATCCACCACTTTTTGTCACAGTCAAACGGGATTGTAATCAAACATTAGCTTATTAATGATGTGTTTTATATAATTTCGTTACGCTTGAATTCTTTCTAAGCTAAACTTGATCAGCCACGCATACCAGAATTCATTGTGAACTATGAAGCGCCACACTGCAATGTAGCTAACAAGCTTCACTTCAGCCAAGTTAATGTTATCTATACAGTATTCTATCTTCATACAAATGGTCAGTAGACAGTAATAACATTACCGTGCTTCAGCATTGCAGTTTAAAGCATTCAGTAATAATATTTCAATGGCTTGAAGCTTTATTTATATATCACATTGTAGGTACATTAGTACGCTCGACTGATATCCGTGACCGACTGTTATTTGCCATTCGAAATTAATCACAAATTGTCTCGATGAAGTCAAGTAGGTGTTACTAATATGAATCATCACTAAACACATCATCGATGTTGCCGACCATAAAGGAAGCAAGTGAAGGTGATAAACCCAAAAAAATACTATTAATAAAAAAATCACTTACTATATTTTTGATCGTCATTTTCTACATAATTTAAAAACTTTTGCAACGTAATTGGATTCACAGCACTTGAACAACTGTTGAATACTTTTAGTTTTTCGGCACTGAAAAATAAATTAAAATAATGCATTATTTTTTTTATCCTAAGTAACATTAAAAATCCTGAGAATCGTGTAAGTCACCCCGTCGAGCATGAGTCAGCCGCCAAACGACTCGTCGTGGTTTCGGCTGGGGGCTTGAGAGCCAGTTTTTTCTTTCTTTTTCTTCTTTCTTTCTTGGCCGGCAACGCATTAGTGATGCCTTTGGTGTTGCTGATGTTCATGGACGGCGGTAGCCACTTCAGGTGGATCGTCAACTTGTTTGCTGGCTATTTCCATAAAAAAAAAGTTATTAATGACTTAAACATGTTTTTATCAAAATAGCCGAAAAACGAGCTGATCTTCCACCTGATAGTGAGTGGCTCTCGTTACCCATGGATATCAGTGACACCAAAGGCTTCACTGATTCGTTACCGTCGATGAAAGTGAGAAGAAAAATAAAATCGTCATTATTAGAACCCATAAGTTCTCTGGCGACATTGCGCCTTCATACGATGACGTAGCAATTGAACTGAATCACGCTACCGAAGTATCCTCACTCACTTTATACTAATCACTTGCATTTATACTAATCCGATCGCGTGTCAGTTGGAGCTCGGACGCTCTCCAGGCATGTCATCTCCCCAGCCGGGCACAAACCCGAGGCTCCGAATTTTCAAAGAAATAAAGAAAGGAAAAATATTTCCAGTTGTTATAATTAAAAAAGCATTACCTCCGACACCTGGCAGCAGCTACTATGACAAGGTTGGACACGTAATCCACGGGGATCAAGTCAATCACGTTGTTGCCATCACAGTTAAGGGCTCTGATGATCCCACTCTTAACGGCCAACATTATAGACGTCGGTCCATAAAAATTGCCTATCCATCCTTTTATTGGCTCATTTTTGCATGAAATCACTGAAATAAAAATAAGAAAAATTATTATTACACAAACAATTTACAACAAACAGACAAACAGATAAAAATTTTAAAAATGTATCTTATTACATTACTGCGTAAAAAAATATCGCCAGTAATAGATTTTCTTAACCTTTAACTGGTGATGTGTTTTTTTAACATTGTATTGTCGTGCGGTCTCAAGGACCACTGCGGTATTTTCTTTATTTCATAGAGATAAACAATGCTAGCATATTTTAACTTAAATATCCTGTTTGAATACAAAATTAGAAATAACTAAACAACTTTATAAGTTTTTAAATAATATTTCTTTTATTATTATAATAAAAATGATATTATACTTTTGTGGGACTCTCTTGAAAAAGAAGGCGTTAGGAAAGGGTTGATTTCGATTTATCTGAACGGTCCGTGAGACCGTTAAAAGTTCAGTTAAAGGTTAAACATCTTCCATTTACATCAGTCAGTTAAAGTTTCGTTATTACGTATGATGCCTCAATCACTAACCTATCGACGGTCTGACAATTACTACAGGTAATTTTTGGTTCCTGTGATACTCTGCTACTACGTTCTCAGCAATACCTTTTGACATCGCATACGCATTGGGTAGGCCTTCTGCAAAGTAAAATATTTTGTTTAATTAAAATTTATTAATATAAATTTAAAAATATGATACAGGCATGCAGCATATTTCAGTTCGGTGAAATTAGTATTTTCTTTGTAATAATCTTAAACTAAAATTTAAAAAAAACCCCGATAGTATTATTTATATTAAACATAGCTAAGAACACACTTGATTAAGTCACCTCTCAGATGAAAAAATACTTGTTCAAAATCGCTTTATCCGTTTGGGAGCTATGATGCCACAGACATATATACAGATATACAGACACGTCAAACTTATAACACCCTTCTTTTTTCATCGGGGGTTAAAAAGGGGCTTCCTTGGGTTTTGGGTTATTGGGTTACTAGTCCTTAATCCTCTAGTGTGGAGCACTGTAAAAAACATTGTAGATCTACTAGGCTATACCATAAGTCTGCTCAAGTCTGCTGTGCCAATTGACACAAGATTTTTCGAAATTTTTGGCTTCAGAGCCAGTTCTTTCTTTCTTTTTCGTCGCTCTTTCTTGGCCGGCAACGCATCAGTGATACATTTGGTGTTGCTGATGTCCATAGGTGACGATAGCCACTTACCATCAGGTGGCTCGTCAGCTCGTTTGCCGGCTATTTCCATAAAAAATTACAGTATTACGTATCCAGCAAAAGCTACTGAAAAACAACATTGTGTTATCAATGACTTCAAATGTCTGAAAAAAATATACTGACTGAGATAGTCCTTAATCTGATCCTTGCTAAACGTCCTCTCTTCTTTTAGGAGTTCATCTACTTTACTTAATGGTATTACGGGAGGGTAGATCACTTCGTCTATTATATCTCTGTTTCCATTAGAGAATGCTGTCGACACATATAAAAAAACCTGGAAATAAAGGAACATTTTTCTAGCTATTATGGCAGTACTAAATTTTGCTTACTGAGAAAATATTTTTTGTGAGAAAAAAATATGTTCTTCTATTTAGATATTAGAAAAAAATCCTGTTTTATATGTTTAACTTTGTAATTTTTGATATACTATAATAATTATAATTTTAAAATATTCATAAAAACAAATTATTACTTTAACAAAATCTAATTTAGTAAACAGGAATTTAAAAGTCAAGTAATAGTTAAGAAAAATACAAAAAAATTACTCACGTCTATTTTTCTTAATTTTGAACATAATTCCAAAATTCGTCTAGTGCCTTCTATATTAACATTATGAAGCACATGTAAAGGGTCATTGAATTTAACTGTAGCAGCAAAGTGAAACACCATTGATACCTAAAAGTACATAATATATTATAAAAAATAAAACAAGACGTAAGAGGCATAATTAAACGTATTCCGGTAAAACAAAGACAACGTCAAAGGATATGGCCAACATCTGTATAGGCATTTGCCCCACTTGTGAAATATAATGTACACATTTTAATTTTACCTTACATTAAAGCTTACAATATCTACTTTGATAATTTCGTCAATAAAAATCTTCAGAACTTGAGATTCTCCTATTACGGGGAGTTTTAGCTTTTGTAGTTTGACATTCTGCAAAACATAAGTAATTGTGGAAAAGTGTTTGAAAGAGAGATTTTTTTGTAAAAATAGCGAGATATTCTATGAGTAATATTGCAATAAAAACATAGTAATATTGTACATTGCCACGTGAACCTAGTCTTAGCTGTAAACGCTACTTACTTAAAGAAAAATGCCATACCTGTATTGCAGTGATCCATTCTACCAATATGGATTGAAGGTTTCTTGCTAGCGAAGATATTGAGTGACGCGCCATGCGCTCAATATCAACCGCGCAATTAATGCATCTCACGGCAAAAAATTAAACACAATTATTATTTTGCAGAAATCAAACTCAAAAATCAAATGTCAATATAGCAGACATTTGCATTTATGTCAGCCAATTGTCAACCTCCAGTAATAGCAATGGAGGAAGTAGAAGATTATACAACTTATTTTTATTGTTAATTTATTATGACTACTAATGGCGGAGTTCAGAAGAAAATTAAAATTCTAGTTATGTTTTAATAAATGGAAAACATGTCTTTTCAAGGGACTAAAACCTTGTACAAATAAGAGTATTTTAACCATTTCCGGGGTACATGTTGGCCACCTCCTTTAAAAAAAATTATGTAAAGTTAACTTGAAATTGTCGTTATCTTCTAATTTAGAATTTAAATTTTCGTATGTTTAAAGTTTCCTTATTAATACTTTAACATAAATTCTTACATTTTCTATTAGTACAATTTCATCTTCAGTATTAATTCCAAGTTTAGGTTTAGTTACATCGCCCTGAATTATAACGATTTTCTCCAAGTCCTGTGGCCTTTCTTCTTTTAATCTTTTGAATATCTAAAATATATAAAAAAAACATACAATGTCAAACACAAGTTAAATGTTTTGTACTAAACAGTAGTCACTAATTTAAATGGTGTCAGTGGGAATTTGTTAACATAATTTACATGATTCTATTGTACCAAGGTTCAGCGGTTTTTAAATTACGTAATTTTTAATGTTAACATGTACCACTATTTGTTTGAAACGGATTTTAGTTAGCTGAACGATATCTGTACTCAATGTAACATACAATGTACATATAAGTTGTGATGTATGTTGGGGGGTCAGGGCACGCACAATGTAGGATTCCGATGGTGTAAGTTATCGACTATTACTAATGACTATAGTCAATACTCATACTCATTAACTACTTATGCTAACGTAGCCGTGATAGTTTTACTAGTAAATTCATCATACAACCTATTTTTGAGAATTTTTTTCACTTGTTCAACGCCAACCGTTTAGCCAGCAGGGGGAATCTTGACTCTAACCTAAATTAGCACTTTAAACCTAAATATTTCACAAACAGATCCCTAATTTTAAAAATGGTCTCATAAGATCCATAATATTTTTGAAATAACTTTTCAACGATACCCCACACTATAGGTTACGTGACGAATAAAAAATTCATCAATTTTTGATGAAGTTAGCCTGAAAAAAAAAATATTTTTCAATATTTTATTCTATAATTCTGGAGTTTTAATAAATATGTATAATGTATATCCATTCCAAATTATAGCTTTGCTTCGGGCAGACAGACAGACGGACAGACGGACGGACAGACGGACTGACGGACTGACGTGACGAAACTAGAAAGGTTCTGATTTTATTTCGGAACCCTAAATAAACTCCCCGAAGCATCCTCTCCTCAACTTAATCTTCGTCATGTTATCCTCGTAAATCTCATCTATAAAGCTAAGCAGTCGTGATGTACGAATTCAAATTTCAAAGATTTACTTACCTACAATTTGCATTATAGAAAACTTAAAATCAATTTAGAAAATTGTAATTGAACACCCACCGGACAATCCAACATCTTTTTCAACTTCTCAGTAGCATTCAGTTTCTCTGTGGCTCGTAGTAAAATGTAAACTTTTGCAATGTTCGGACATCCATATAAAATTTTCTCTATAAATACCTGCAATAATTAATAATGTAAGATTACAAAATCTTAATAAAAAAATTTAAATGTAATCGCAGTAAGTTAAACCTGTCGTTTGATCACATTTAATATGTTTCATGTTTAATGACTTATGTTTTCTGCCTTTTAGCTCTTTGTCACGAATACGTACTTAATTTTCGTACAGCGTTCGAAAGTTTAGGATTGTTAGTTTAGGTCGTCTAGAAGAAATTTCTGCTTAACAATAAGATTGTTTTTTTATTTCATGTCTTTCTATTTTGTTATAATTTGGAGAACAATATCAAAATCGGTTTATCAATCCATCGTGTCATTTTCAAAAACTGTCTATTTTTTTCCTTTTAGGTGAGGCCATCCTATTGAATTAAGTTAGAAAAAAACAAAATGTACCTTTCCTAAGAAACCCGAACTGCCGGTTACAAAAATACTCTTTCCTTCGTAAGTATTGCTTATTGGCTGATAAGTATCTTCATTCCACGTAGTCTCCATTTTCCACCTGTAAATTATTGAAATAAACCCTTAGAATAGAGTTGTCCTTCAGCACGAGATACTGAACTAATAAATCTATTATATATATAAAAGAGGACGTGTGTGTCCCTGGCTGGTACATAGGACCCACGCAAAATTATAATTTTGTTATCTGTCGACCGTCGCTTGAATGCATTCATTCTCTCTATACTTTTCTTACAAAAATTAAATGTGTGCTCTCGAAAACGTTTTAATTATTCGCTGCAACAACCAGTTATTCCTTTAAAGAATTAACAAACATGTGATTTCTAGAAATGTGTGATTATCATTGATGTAAAATGATTTGAATTATTCTGGAAGATTTTAGAATGATCTAGAAATTTCTTGAATGATTGTATGCCAATTTTCTGATCAATATAAAATGTTCTAAAAATTCCTCCAATATCTAGAAAGCTAGGAAATGGTACTTCGTACGCATCTTCGTCATTATTAAAGTTAAGAACATGAAAATTTGTATATTAGGTCCAGATTAGAAACAAAATTTGGAAATATTACGTTTTTTTGGAAAATCATCCCCAAAAGGGAGGCCCTTAAGGCGGCGCAAGTTAGTATGGAAACTTCGTCAGTTTTGAAGTTAAAAGGGTGAAAATTTATAGTAATTATAGCTTACACAAATAAAAAAAGAATCGTGTACTTATCTACGCGCGTGAGAAGTTATACTTTTTTGGCATCGTTAAATAAATATTTAACACTAGCTGTCTTGGCGAACTTCTTCGTATGGCCTAATAATTAGTGAATGTACTTTGTTATTAGGGTTAATGGAGGGAAGGGGTAGCGTGAGGGGAGCGGAAGGGGAAGGGGAGGGGAGGAGGAGGGGAGGGCTAACGGAGGGGAGGGGTAGGAGAGGGGAGCGGAAGGGGAGGGGAAGGTAAGGAGAGGGACAGGAAGCGGGAGAAGGACCGGGAGAGGGGGAGGGCACTTTAATTACGTGTTATAGCACCAAAAAAAATTGTTTTTAATTATTGTTTGTCTGTCTGTCTGTTTCTCTGTCTCGGCATCACATGGAAACCTTTAAACTGATTTCGACGGAAATTAGTTTAGTTGTTCCTTACACTTTGGGTAATGTTTTAGAAAACTTTTGTTCCCGAAAAAAATTAAAAGTTTTCCCCGGAAACAAGATGCAACTTTGTGTGGAAAATTTTTAAATATCAAATATTTCTTTTAAATTTGAAAAAAAACGTTCCACCTTTTTAATTGATGGAATGCATGTTTTCCAGTTTTTCAAAATTTTTCATGAAAAAGAAAAAACAAATTATATAATGTTAATCTATACTAATATTATAAAGAGGAAAGATTTGATTTTTTGCATTGAATAGGCTCCGAAACTACTGAACCGATTTGAAAAATTCTTTCACTGTTGGGAAGCTACGCTATCCCCGGGTGACATAGGCTATATAATATTTTTTTACTATTTTTCCCGAAGCGAAGTGAGGGCGATTTCCTAGTGTTGTATATTTTTCAAAACCCGCTCGCGCCCGGAGGAATGATTTGTTATTGTATCGTAGGTTTCAGTATATAAATTCCTAAATATAAGTAGTTCAATATAACCTGTTTTTAAATTTTCTTCCGTAAGTGGTACAAATGTGATAAGCATAATTTCCGCGTGCGAAGCTGCGGGCAACACAGCTAGTGTTTAAATAAGACAGCGGATACATTTCAAGATACATTCTGTATCGTTCTGCGCCCGCATACAAAAATAATCATTATTTACCATAAAAATATAACCAACTTCAAAGAACAAGCCTGCGAGAAACACATATCTAAATCACCATATTTACTTAATTTTAATGTATTTTGTGATAAAAAATTACCTACATTAATAATTACTTTTTAACAAAAAAATTAACCAAGGAAAAAAAACTGAAAAGCGAAAAATAAAATGAACCAGTCTTATAAATTCAGTATTATAAATTAAGATTCTAAATTAACAGTAATTTAATTACATAAAGCGTAAAATGCAGGGCAGTGGCATGCGATGCATAATATAATCTTCGATTATTTATAATTTGCGTGAGCGTTATTAATGCGCGGTTTAAATAGTATAACAAAATATAAAATTCTCTTGTTAAGAGTAAACCATTGTATAATTCAACACAATGAAAATGACCTACGACAAAATATTTTAAACAATGAGGTACAAATGGCGACCTTATCGTTAATGTGTAACCTTAGAATATATAAAAGAGGCATATACGTAGTAAATAGCAGTATAAAAATTGTTTCATACGTATTAACTTCAGTTAATACTAAAACTAATAACGGACACCTATATATATATCTATATTAAATGTGAAATGAGAGCCATCTTCAAAAAAAAGAAGTCTAAATGGGTGCCAAGTTCTGTGTAGAAAAGCCTAAAATTTTAGTCAGAAGAACATGTAGGTAATTCAAGCTCTACATTTGACTTGGTATAGTACGATTAGTGCGTAAATTTGACATGTACTCACATTTATCCGACAAACTATAGTGGGTTCGGATAAATGTGAAGACAGAATTTAAAAAAACTCTTAAAAATTGTATAGTGCACCCCTTTTATCTGTAATAGATTAATAATAATAATTGCAGTAGTATTTGTATTTTTTACCTTCCATATTTTGCCAGACTTACCCTACTTCAAATAAGAGTGTTGCCTTATCCTAGTTTAACGTTTATTAAAGTTGGACATGTAATCACATTTATCCGATGCATTAAAGTAAGGACTTCAGAATCTAAAGTCTTCAGATATCCACATGCCGTCAGTATGTTAGTAGCAAAGTGTCAATGTCATATGTAAGTTAATTGAAGGTCTTTTCGTAATATAATAGGTAATATAAAATTTGAGTATAGTTTTTATTCCATTATAATATTTATGTACAAAATTTTAGTAAGAAAAACTATTTGATATAGCTACTTATAATTTATTCAATCAACTATACGAATAGATGACAATTTTAAAAATGTTTAATTTTAGTAACTTACACTCTCAATTAATAAAATAAAATATTTATAAATGTTTAAAATAAAATATTTATACATTCAGTATCATCAATACGAGCCAAACCTAAATAACTAACTTATTATAATAACTTACTAAAACTTTAAAACTCTTTTACGAAAGACGATTTTGTTCACACAAATGTTGTTGTTTTGTATTTTGTGTTTTGTAAGAGGTATCTTAAAGCAGTGAATCAATAGGATTACAAAGTTGTTTTTAATAGTATTTTTTGAAATGGAAATATAGTTATTTTATTTTGTAAAATTAATTAATTAAAATAATTTATTCACAGAATTATTTTCTGAAATGAAAATAAAAGCGTACGAAACTTTGTAGCAAAAGTGTCTCCAGAACGCACACACACCTTTGTTAACTTCAGTTAATAGAGTAATTAAAACTTATAACAAAAAATTAAAACTGATTAGGTATTCTCGAATAAAAAAGCAGAAATTAATACATACACAAATGTAAACAATATTGGAGAATACTCTTGACTGCCAACACACCACGACAAAACACAGCTAGTAACTGTAGAAAGATGCTTACATGCCATCGTAATATAATCTTTCAATCAATGAACTATTCTAACTACATAGAGCTAATAGAATTTAGAAATGGCATTACATTGTTGGGGTTAGTTAAAAGTAAACGGGCATTTGTAGTTTGTGTTATCCTGATTGGTTTTTGAAGCTAGCTATGACCTTAACCAAACCAAAAAACCAAAAAAGAAATGGAGTGGCGTTTGTCAAGAATAATTTGTGTCATATCAGTACCTGGCAGAGGAACCGTAACGCTCGATAAGAATATGTTATGTATATGTACAGTCGAACAATTTAATGGGTATACACCAACAATAATAAGAAAGATATATGTGTGTAATGCTGACAAGTGTTTCACACGCATACACAATTTGAAAATATAAAATTTCATTCATATGACAGTATTTTTTAGCTACTTTGAAACAGTAGCCTCTGTAGCTAAGTGGTGTACGAAGCGGAATGAATATAGGTAGAAAGAAAAAGTTCGATCCGCAAAGTTCAAATCCTGGCGGGATCATTAATATTTCCTAATTTTTTAATATGGTTTTTTATAACTTCCAAAAATAATTATAACTGAAGTTTTAATCTAACGAAAAAAATTATTTAAAAATGACAAAAAAGAATCACTCATAAAGATATAATTAATTAGCTTATAAGTCACACATATGGACGCTTTTTTATAATCCCAAGTAGTACGTTAAAGATGAAATGACTCAACATGTTAACTAGTCAGAAATTATTGAGGTAATATCAAAATTTCTGATATTTTAACAATAACATTACTCACATCACCTACTTGGTGCAATCGAATAATTTTTTTAATATTGGTATTAATGTAACAAAAATCTTGATATAGTTTAGATAATATGTTGACAAAACTATCGATAGCGAAATTTTTGGATTGTAGCTCTCATCTTGTTTGTTTTTATGTGGTTTTTATAGTTCCGTACTCATAAAGGAACATTTAGGTATAGTTTCGTCATGTCCATCGTCACTACGCAAATGACGTGACGTGAAGCACAAGTGAAAAACATCTAATTACTTTAATTATTCATATTGGTTGGTATTAATCCTCCTAATACTCAAATATGTTATCTAGCAACTGTCAAAATATCGCAATAATTTTAGTGTTAATTGATATTACTTCAAATACTAACTTATCCAGAGATTATAGATAGAATATTGAAAACGGCAATTAAAGCAATGATGACAAATTGGCTTCAGACAATTATTTTAACGCTTTTTATTTTTAGGTGGAGAAATGTAACTTATTAGACGAGAAGTGGTATATTTTGATCCTTTTGATGGAATATCGATCGATTTATTGGTGGTAGTGGAGCTTTAGCATCCAAAGTTCTAATAACCGTCATCAGAATCATCAATTTTTGTCTTGGTAATCGTTCGTTGTATACACTGCCTTTTATAATACCTAATCCAGAACCTCAGTGCTCAATAGAGCTAAGCAGTACTTCACGCCTAAGCACAGGTTGATGCTCTATAAGGCACAAATTCGACCATACATGGAGTACTGCTCCCACCTTTGGGCCGGAGCCCCAGCTGGCCAAGTGGATCCGTTCAATCGAATTCAACGGCGAGCTATTCGTCTTGTCGACTATCCCAAGCTTACGGACGGATTAGAATCGCTTGAGTTGAGGAGAGATTTAGGCTCTCTCTGCGTATTCTATCGTCTGTATAATGGGGAATGTTCTGAAGAACTGGTTGGCTTAATACCTGCAGTTGATTTTCGTCACCGTACATCACGTACCAGGTTTCACTGTCCGGTTCTCACGTCATTTTCTACCTCGCACGTGTAAACTGTGAAACAAGCTACCTGCATCGGTATTCCCTCTAAGCTATGACATGGGGTCCTTCAAGAAGCGGGTCTATCGTCATCTTCTTGGCCGGCAACGCGTTGACGACGCCCCTGGTGTCGCTAATGTCCATGGGCGGCGATGATCACTTACCATCAGGTGACCCGTCTGCTCGTTTGCCTGTTCACAGCATAAAAAAAACCTATGTTCATGTAGTATAACAAATTAATAGTTGTCATCTCCAAAAATAATTGGTTTCTGGTTGAAAATTTGAGCCATAACAATAATTGTCTAAACTGTTGAACTCGTGCTCTCTATTTTCCTCCAACTAATGTTTTATATTGATTTTGACTTATAAAGGTCTCAGTTAAATGTAATTAGATTTTTGAGATCCTAAATTGTTGTTTGAGTGAACCATCTAAACACAAACAACAAATACAATGAAACAATAACAATTCCACCGACATGTTGTTTAGAAGACACTATGATAATATAACGATTAAACTGAAGTGGGTGATTCTCAGGAATGCCTTAACGCTGACGTGGTGGTCTCATGGACACCTTTTTTATATGAACGAGTATGCACGTAAAAGTTGTTAGAGGCACATTGACCCACGCTTGAGCTTGCCCCAGGAAGGTACTGAGAGCGCTGAAGTCAACAGTTAAAAACGACGCAATTCCAGTTTTTCAATTTCACCTCAGTCGCAGAGGGTTAACTTTGACAATCACTGATGATCGACACAACTTACCAGGTATGAGCGCTTTTTGTATCAAACCTAAACTTGTTATTACAATTCTGTGCTAATTTCAATAGATCTGGTATACCGACGGAATTGGTCATATCAAAAAAAAATCTTTGATTACATAACCTCATCAAATGAATTGTCAGGTCAGTTAATTGGTAATAACATGTAATTCAGAATAAGATCTTAGATTATAGATTGTAAGATTGTATAATAGTAATTTAACATCGTACTCCGAGGTGGGCGTGATCAATAGCTGGTGTTTATAAAATTTGTATGTATAATTAAAATTTGCATTCAATTGCATAAAACGGTTTTTGTTCTTAATTAATTTTTACTTTAACCTTTAATGCTACTGTGGATATGAAATTACTTTTTTAAATTAAATTATATATTTTCAGAATTATGAGATAATGACTGATTATAACAATGAAGATAGATGACATGTAAAAAAATAAAATTACGAGTTTTTATACTTAATGCGTGTAATTTAATTTAATATGATGTGGTTTTTTTATTTGAAAACTGACGTCATCGAGACGGTTGCGTTTAAAGGTCATCAGCTCTGTTTTGGTGAAAATAAAAGTGTTGAGGGATTTGTTATTATAAAATTTACAGTTATGGTTTGATTGGTATATCCATTGAATCATTTTTTTTCTGTGAACCTGGCTAGCATCGAGTGAGCTCTTCTGCACGAGTCGAGCGCCAGGCTATACGTCTCGCCACGTTCCAGTTGGCTGCTGGTGGCATGAGAGTCAGCTTTTTCTTTCTTCCCTCCTGTATATCTTTTATATCTCAGGTGGCTCGCCTGCTTATTGATCGACTACTCACAAAAAATATTTGTTTTAATGTTATAATTTGAAATAACGATAATAATGTTACACAAACCAATCCTGTGTAGGTATAACCTAATTAAAGGGTGCTCCAACTCTGCCAATCAAAACAAACGAACATGATGCCCGTAACTTTGTTTGTAGGTAACATTGAATGAATGATATATTATAAGAGTGAATATACTAAATAAATATATATCGGTGCAGTCTAAAATAAGTTCGTAATAATCGTTGAAATTAAGAAAAAGGGAACTGTCAAGAAGACAGACAGATTGAGAGTATCGCGAATCAAAGTAAACAATTAAATAACGTTGAATTGATAAAATCGGGTGTTATCAGGCAATAAACGGATAGTATCCTTGTGCCTGTCGAATTATGGGTTTTATTTAGTATCCTGGTAATCCTGACACATAAGTACGCCCACAGAGAGAGATCTATGTTCATAGTACTGAACTCAGATGATCTGAACATACGAATGAGTACCTCCACAGAGCCCTGTCCTATATATAAATGAATAATTATAGGCCCGATTTGTCGTCTGTCATCACAGTGACACTAGAGACGTCCAAAATAATCTGTTCACCAAACAAAACATTTTTTTAATAAATTGATTCAAAATTGTTAGACTTTCTAATCGTTTCGATGGTAAAATAAATTGTAAACTCTAAAAACCAAAACATTTAAGTATCGATACAAAACTGGAATGGTATTATAAAAGTCTCAATTGAGCTACCTTGTACCGTATTTTGAAAATAATAATAATAAATTATATATTTGTAATAATATATTTGTAATAATTATAAATTAATATTATTGTATAACTGCAATGAAACATTATTTTATTGTTTTTTTTTTTCCTAACAAACTCTAATTCTGATAAAATAAACACACCCACTCAGTTTCTTTATAACATTTTATTATCTGAAATATTGTAAGGGATAAAAATTACACTGAATTAATTCTTTTTTTATGTCGAATATTGCACAATAAGTTTAAACAAAACCTGGCAAGCGTGTGTCAGGCCATGCGCAATGTAGTGTTCCGAAGTAGTAAGTTTATTGACTATTACTCATTTACTACTTATGCTAACATAGCCATGATAGTTTTCCTGTAAATTCATCATATTATAAACTTTTTGAAAATATTTTCACTTGCCCAAGCTTAGCCAGCCGGGGGGAAACACTTGACTCTAACCAAACAGCAATTTAAAGACAAATATTTTGCAAGCGAACCCCTAAATCTAAAAATGGTCTTAGGAGGCCTATAATATAATTGAAAGACCTTTTCAAGGATAACCCACACTATGGGGTACGCTACGAAAAAAAATCAGGCTCATGTTATCTGTAAATTCTTTTTCCGGGTTCCTCACCCCTGGAAAAAATATTTTTCAATGTTTTATTCGACGATTTTGGAGTTTTAGTAAATATGTGTATCCATGCCAAATTACAGCTTTTTTAACACTAAAGGTCTCGGCGCTATTCCTCAGACAGACGGACGGACGGACGGACGGACATGACGAAACTATAAGGGTTCCGATTTTACTTCGGAACCCTAAAAACTTATTAGAAGTATTCTGCCTCCACAACCTTCACTTCATAATTATTTACCTCTATTTCATAATTATTTACTCTACAATAGACAATTTTGTAGACAATAGACAATAAAAAAATGTAATAATTATGCTTAATGGTAAATTTATAGCTCTTTCTTTATAGCTATTTTTTGATAGCATCCAATTCTTGGTGGAATAAAAAAAATAACGCTTCACACTCATAGCCCAACACTAGGATTCCCTGTGACATGGGCGCCATGGACAACACACAAAGACAAGTGCATTTACAGCCAGACTGAGAACAGAAATTCAAACTCATTATTAAAATTTCTGTTTCCCTGGAAATCAAACCCAGGACACTAGACGCAGCGATCCGGCATGGTAGCCATTGTGCCACACGGGTTATATTATTTTTAAGTTTCAATTTTATTATAGTAATGTTTCGAATATGATAGGTTTCATAAATGGTTTCAAGCACTCACATCAGTTTAGACTTGGGCCTCCTACTAAAACATTATTTTGACGTCGATTTATTTGAGTTTTCATGAATTATGTTGTGATGAGATTTTGAATTACAATAAAACGTTTAGTACTATTTATAAATAACACCAATAAAACCGGGCAAGTGGTATCGAATCGGTAGCACAAATATTTCCTTCTGCTTCTTTTTCACAATTTATAATTATGTAAATGTCATGCTAATGATACAGATGATGATGCTAATGATACATGATGATCATGTCAGTGATACCTATATGAATAATATATTTTGACTTTGACTTTGACTTGACTTTAATAACAAAAAATATAATATACTTAGCAACAACGTATCGACTAATTCATTGTCGCTCAACTCTATAATATTGGATTCTATATTATTATTGCTATAATTATTATAGTAAATACGCCGCAAAAGTGTACCTCGGAATTAGATTTTTATATTAATGGATTATTCAAGAAATCGGAACTAAAGTATTAAATTCGTCATCATAAAACTGCCTTCAAAATTTAAAGTAAAGGTAACGTCTATAAAATCGCAATTCCGTACTATATCTACATCGGTAATTACGAATCACATAAAATATTGGGTACCTAATTCCGTGGTATTTTAAAACCTTATTTTCTCTTAAATTTGTGAAGAAAATGCTCAAATATTGAGTGTTTTCCATAAAACATATAACCCTTCCAATATTTCAACCAAACAAAAGCACATACAACATAAAACTGTCCTCTAAAACACTATTTAATCAAATAAATGAGTATCACTCACGTGCATAAGGTCCGAAATGTATGAAGCGCACGTTCGAGTCGACTACTTGCGTAAATGTGGCCGATTATTTTAAAACGTTCACTCATACTAAAGCATTCCTTTGCTCATATTCACATGCACAGATAAATTATGAATTAAATAATGTATGCCTTTGCTTTATTTCAAATGTGTGAAATTCAGATCTTAGCGATTTTCTAAAAGAAACACTATGAAATTTCTCTCGTATAAACTAAAGTAAACAGAAAATTTAAATGTGGAATAATTATAGAGTAACTAAGAAAATAAACTTCGATTTAAAATTACACTATTAGAGACGTCAAGAAAAGTGAAGTAGCAATTTCAGAAACCTAAGTAATTCTGCTTAATTGGTTATTTTATTATCTATTATACGAGTATAATAAAACTGCAAAAAAGGCAAATTTTCTGTACATTGAATATTTTGTAAAAATTTCGATTAGATTTCGATAACGTGTTAGAGCACAAAATATTTTTTATAAAAGAATTATTGTCTGTCTGTCTGTCTGTCTGTCTGTCCGTTTGTCTGTTCAGGCATCACATGAAAACCATTAAACATGAAATCGATTAAAATTGATAAAGTTGTTACTAATACTCCGAGTCATATTTTAGGAAATTTTTTATCCGGGAAAATTAAAAGGTTTCCCTGGGAAACAAGATGAAAGTTTCTGTGAAATATTTTTGAAAAGTCAACCGATTTGCTTCAAATTTGCGACAAATGTTTCTTGCTTACATTGATGAAATATGTATTTTTCAAATTACCAAATTTTGCAAGAAAAAGAAAAAATACTAATTAATGTGAATATATATATTTTTCAAAACCCTGTTAACCTGACACTGTCTAAAGAATTCTGAAGAGATCGAAACAGGTGGAAATCTGAAGGTGCAAGGTCAGGGCTATATAGCGGATGCATTAACACCTTCCAGCCAAACCCTCTTAATTTTTTCTGAGTGGCTAAAGATGTGTGTGGTCTAGCGTTATCGTGATGAAAAACCACACCCTTTCTATTGATCAATTCCGGGCGCTTTCTCTCAAGTTCTTGCTTTAATCTCATCAGTTGTTGGCAGTAGAGATCCGAATCGATGGTTCTGCCTGGCGGTAAAAGCTCAACAATGCCCTTCCAATCCCACCATACACACAGCATCACCTTATTACGAGTTAATTCAGGTTTTGCCAGTCTGTGAAGCCTGACCGACCTTTGACCACGACCTTTTTTACACGTTCTTGTCGTACGTGATCCACTTTTCATTGTCAGTTATCAATCTCTTCAAAAATGGTTCGGTTTCATTACGTCTCAATAAAGAATCGTAAATGAGTACACGGTTCGTTAGGTTTCTTTCAGTGAGCTCGTGTGGCACCCAAATATCGAGCTTTTTTGTGTACTCAGCATTTTTCAAATGGGTCAAAACTGTTTTGTGGTCAATTCCTAGTCCTTCAGCTACGTCATAACTACTGATATGCCGATCTTACTTCACTTTTTCAAAAATGGCGTCCATTTCCATCCGTAACAAGCGACCAGAGCGAGGTGCATCTATGACATCAAAATTCCCGGATTGAAAACCTTTCTTTCCTTTCGTTTCCTTTTTTTGTAATAAAATTTCAAAATGTATCGAATTTCTTCATTAGATTCACTCATTTTGATAGAAAGAAAAACAAATGAAAAATAACGGGAAACAACATTTTACTAATATGTTTCTTTTTTTAAAATGTAACCTTTTCAATGTCATCAAAACCAGCCAGATGCAAACAATACAGCCAAAGAAATTTTATTACAACTTTATACATACTACGAGTATATCCGAAAAGACTTTTTCCCTGACCTATTATGTACCTAACACCTTTATCTACTACATGATAATTTGAATTGAATTGAATTAATTGACTAAATTTTAACAACATTATTATTAAAATCTTTGAGTATAATCATGCAAAGCTCGAAAATTGAAAACGCTTCAGTGAAATTATTAGCACACAATGCGCAATCAGAAGTCACAGTCGGAAAAATTCGTATCATGACATTCACATGATGTTTGTCACAACGCGTTTTAGCTTATGACAACTTATAAAGCATTCTGACCAAGTAGAATCACGGAATAGATAACATAACTACAGTAAAAGTAGTAGAAATACTATCAGGTACTTGTATGCCTTGTGATCGTGACCGTGGAGAAATCGTTTAGTGTGTAAAATGTGTCATAATTGATTATTTATGGGCCATGGAGTAGAATACTTATTATGGAATTATATTTATTAAGTATTTAACATGCAATTATAGCTTATTAGTTACACTGTATATAAGGAAAGTATAATTTAAAGTTACGACGCATTTGATAATGTTATGTAATTAGTTTTTATTTATAATTATTGGCATGCAGTCTCACGGATCGCTCAGACAAACAAAACAAAACTTATAAAGTTTCTTTTAGATCTAAATGTTAGATTTTGTAATTTTCTCCAATGATTTTGTTAAGGCTTACAAATGTAATGATGTCACGATATATTATGTAGGTATACGTATAGTATAGGGAAGACTGCAGTCTGTTGACCGGTTGCACGAACTCTCGTAGTTTCAATAATGTTCTCTCATCTAATTACGACACGATATCGATTCTCTTTGTTCTTTTATCGGAAAAAAGTAATTATTACGAAATGATTTTATAATTTGCATTGCTAATAATATTGGGTAAGATAATTATGCAAAATTGAAATTAATTTTACTGGTTCATTATATTGGATTGGATATTTCTTTAATCATTGATTTTCAGATTTTCTGAATATTAACTATTCAGGATATAAATACCTGTTGTAGTATGGTTGATTCTTTAGGTTAGTATTTACTTTACTGAATTGATTTTGGTTTGAGAGAATAGCCATTAAAGATGCAGACAAGTTACGAAAAATAATGAGGAAAATGAAAGGACCTACCTGGCAGATGCATTGAAAGGTGTATGTATGTATCTATGTATGTACGTGTGTATGTATGTGTGTATCTAATTCGAGTAACTACTGAAATTCCGTAAAGTCATTTTATGTTGATTTTTACTTGAGTATGCCAATAACGTACATAAATCTCTTAGTGTATTGTAGTAAGGATTTTTACTAAATCCGCACCAAAAATTATCTTGTTTGAATCCATTACTAAATCGACATCAAATAAGAAATCCTATTTCCTACTAATATTAGAAATGGGAAAGTTTGTATGGATCGTTGTTATTCTTTCACGCAAAAACTATTAAACGAATATTCATGAAATTGAGCACACTGGTAGACCATGATCTAGACTAGAATTACATATAGGGTATTTATTAATCCGGGAAATGCGAGCAAAGTTCTGGGTTCTGTGATGGGTGTACCGCAGGGCTCGATCTTGGGTCCGTTTCTTTTTCTGGTATACATTAACGATTTACCACATTATGTAAAGAACCAAGCAGATATTGTACTATTTGCTGATGATACATCACTAATATTTAAGTGTGAAAGGAATAAAGTAAATTTCGACGACGTAAATAGTGCTCTTTCGAATGTGTCGCGTTGGTTCACTATCAATAACTTACTATTAAATGCAAAAAAAAACGAAATGTATCGAGTTTGTGCTACCTAATGTTAAAAAAGTCAGCAAATCTCTTAAACTAAATAACGAAACATTGCATATGGAGGAATCGACGGTCTTTTTAGGGGTGACCTTAGATAGTAAACTTCAATGGGGCCCACATATAACAAATCTCGCGACAAAACTCGGTAGGGCTGCTTTTGCTGTTAGGAAAATAAGGCAGTATACAGACGTCGAAACTGCTAGGATAGTCTATTTTGCTTATTTCCACAGTGTTATGTCTTATGCCATCTTGCTGTGGGGCAAAGCAGCCAATATAAAACAAATTTTCATACTCCAGAAACGGGCAGTTAAGGCTATTTATAAACTTAGGTCTCGGGAATCTTTGCGTGAAAAGTTCAAGGAAATAGGTATACTTACAGTAGCTTCCCAGTATATCTTTAACAATGTAGTTTTTATACGGAAGAATATAAACGCGTATAAACAAAATTTTGATATTAATAATCGCCATACGAAAAGAATGCATCAATTAGTTACGCCTTCGTTCCGCCTAAGTAAAGTGCAGCGATCTTTCATAGGGCTTGGTATACAATTCTATAATAAAATCCCAAAATTAATACGTGACTTGCCAATAGAAACTTTCAAAAAACGTGTAAAGACACAATTGTTAGGCAAGGGATATTATAGTGTAGACGAGTATTTAAATGACAAAGACGCATGGAAATGACCAGCTCTGCAACCAGTTCCGCTCAGAATAGTAAATACTTTTGTATTATTATCTTTTTTTGTAATATTTTTTTAAAAGATGTGCTGAGGAGTTTCTTTAGGCTTTTCTTCTCCTCCACGACAAAGCACCTTCCGAAAAGCCAAAAAAATGACGTGCATAAGTGTATCAGTGATACCTATATGAATAAAATATTTTGACTTTGACTTTGGGCAGAACGCTAGTAAATTATAATAATCTGCTTCGCTTAATGTCAATCCCACTAAAGCCCTCAGTTCAGATCTGAATCGCTCTTGAATATTACAAGGGCCGAGAGAAGCTAATTGAATCGCATAGTGTCTCATGAATCATGATTCAATCCAGACCTATCTCCGCAAATACAATGTACACCGCTACTTTAATTATTAATGCTAATATTGCGGATATGTTAATAATACCAAACGAAGGTAGGGAATTATTAAGTTAGGAACAGAGTATACAAACCAGAAAATAGACTTAGGGGAGAATGTTTAAGTATCAAAGTAGCTTCACATAGATGCTCTTCCACATTTGGATATATAGTTTTTTTAATAAGACCTAGTACATATCAAAATACGTTCTGACAAGTTATCCCTTTTGGTTTCACCATAGTCGAGTAAAAAGCGCTAACTGCTTGTTAACATGGTATTATATCTATACTATAATAAAACTCTAAAAAGTGTATAAGTGTCTGTTTGTCTGTCCGGGCGTCACATAAAAACCCTTGAAGGGATTTCGATGAAAATTGTTAAAGTTGTTACTGATACCCTAGGTCATATTTTAGACAACTTTTCATCCCGGAAAATTAAAAATTTTCCCGGGAAAATAGGATAAAAATTTGAATAAGTTAAAACATAATTTCCGTATGCAAAGCTACGGGCAAGAGCTAGTTATATAATTTATCTCCAATTTTGAGGTTTGGTAAAGAAGCAGAAAAAGGACTAATTTATACGAATGTCCGTTGCGACAAAGAAGACAACAGAACAAATGTTCATTTTAAACGAATGTCTGTGTGTCAGTCCGCTTCAGCAATTCCAAGCGTAATTACACGTACAGTTAAAGCGCTTACAAGAACTTATTCGCGTAATTCTCCACAATTTAAAAGCGTTTTTCTCCGTACAATTACGAGTATATTATGTACTTACTGAGATTTTATGTTAAATACCCAAATAATTATATATTTACAGGTAAACGTGTTATTAGACATAAAAAGCGCGTGACGCATGTAACTTATACTTGTTTGGCATAAATTACAAAATGTTCTTTTTACGTATATTGAATATGTAAAATTTCATTGTTATTAAACGCTTTTATTTAGCTTCACTTCGGAGCATCAAAGCATCAAAGCATCAAATCTTGTAACGTTAATTTGAATGACTTCCCTTTAATGAAAATTGATGAAATTTGGCAGACATGTGTATTTCCGATGACAATACACGAAAATCATATTTTAAACTAATTTTCATTGTTTATTTGTTGTTAAATTAAAAAAAAACGATTTTCAGACTTTAGACGCATAATTCTCTATGTTCTATTTTACGTAGAGACTTGAAATTTTCACAACTTGTAGCTAATTTTATAAACTAAACATTATTGAAATAAAAGCGTTTAAAAAAAAAAATTTTTTAGGATTCAACTTATTTTAAACGATATACTACCTCATTTTACCCGACTGCGCCAAATATATTATATATAAAGGTTATAATAGTTATATCTTAACTCTTTACACATAAAGAAGAAAGATTTTGTGTTTGTTTGATTTTAAAGATTGTTTCACTACTAGGATGCTCTGTTGTTTCTCTGTGATACCTATCTATCTCGAACACGAGCTATATTTTATTAAACAAAAAAACGAAAATGATAGGTCGTTATGAGCTCGGCGTGAACAAAATTAATGAATTCGTTAGTGACGTTTCATAACGACCGTGGTCATGTGGAACGGTTGAAGGATTACTTTGATCGTTGTGAGCGTCAAGTGGAACGCACCTTTAATCTTGAATGTGCATAAAATATTTGTTACATCTAAAGCAATACTTCAGTCCTTAGTACAATCTTAAAAATACGCTTAGTACTTTTATAGAAGTAAGAATAAAATAAATCTGTTTCAGACTTATCCCTAACTTAGTATACAATTTTTATACAAACTGTCTTTAGTAAAAACGTAATTTAAATTTTAAACACGTTTACAATTTACAATGTTTGTAACAAAACTTTTCTGAAAGCATTTCGTTTCAAATAGTCCCTTCGTTAGCAAGGAATATTGGAGTACATTCTGAATGGATTCTCGAATTAACGAACGAAACGTGATGAATACAATATAATTGAATTAAACGATGACAAATGACAAACAATACAGATAATCAAATGACTAATAGCCTGCAACTTTAAAACAGTTCATCGAATGAATTTCATTACAATCACAATGCATTGTGAGGACTATTGTTAGCAGTTTATAAACATCTTTAACAGTATACTAAAACACATTTTACATTGTGCAGAATACAAATAGCACAGAAAAGTATGTTTTATGCTGAAACATTCTCGAAAAGATATGACGTGCTGGGTAATAAAAGAGCATAAAAAAAACAATACATGCAACATATTTGGAGTGAATTACTATATTGAAGAAGAAGTGCTTTCTTCTTAGTTGAAAATATATTGATGATGTATTTGGTATTATCTGGTACTATATTAATTTCTTTCGTTTAGTAATTGTCTTAAAACCTCGGGTCAGAAAGGTATTTGTTGCCAATTTCTCTTACAAAAGAAGCAATCATCTATCGTCAAGAGTTCAACGCTTCGAGTGGGACAAATACTAACTATTACTAATATTTACTAACGGGACTAAACCACACTAGCTGTCCTAACTTCCACAGTCCTCTTACTAATTAACATCTAATACTAACAGGATCTAACTCCCACAATCTCATTCGAGGTTTGTCACAGATACGGCTCATTGTCCATGTACGGCTTGGGATGGTACTGTAAGCTCGTTTCATCCTTATTAGATTAAATAATACTTTACAAAAAATAACCGACTTCAAAATTAGGGTTAACTCAAAAACTGCTCGTCAGATCTCACTCAATTTTGAGATCACGTGACAAGCATCAGCTTTCGATTAAAAAAAGAATCATTTAATTCGGTCCACCCAATTGAAAGTTCTGAGGTAACTAACATTAAAAAACTAATTATGTGCTGGGACACATAGTAGAAGTGAATTTCAACGGACAAGTGGAATTCAATATACTACGATAAAATTTTGTTTAAAAAATATATTTCACGCAAAATCATTCCAAAAAAAATATTAAAAAACGATAAGAGGTGGTCGTCGATTGACGTCTTTGAGTCGCAAAAAAAAATAAGTTTTTAATGTTCCTCGCACTACCAGTAAATCATTTTTACTAACGTCCGCGCGGGTACAATGGTGATGTAATATTATATTATAAAAGTTGAATTAAGTCTACTTAAATAATTCACTTTGATCAGTAGATTTAAATCACCTAGGTGCATGCATACCCAGGTATACTTTATTCACATGAATAAAGTACACAAAAGGAGACTTAGGTAAATACCTGGGTGAATTAACTCAGCTAATAATAAAATCGACGCACGTGTTTTCCGCTGTCTTGATGGATAAGAGGGTTTTATGAAAAAGATAAATATGACTTATATCATATGACAAACATTTGTTATCCGGAACAACAACACGAAATAAATTTGCAGTTGTTTCGAAGAGGTTCTCCAAGCAGAAAGAATTAAAGAACCTGAGTGCAGTAAAAGAAACAGAATATCTTTAGTTTCTTAATCGATATACAGGATGTATTTTATCCTATCCTACCCTTATCCCGTTGGTCCATAAGATACGAGACACCCTGTATAATAACCAACTTAACGCCGCCTACTTGGTTTGCCACAGTACGGTTAACAAACCAGCAGCCAAGCATTGAAGTATAATGTCATAGAACAGACATCTCGAACAAAATGTGTGACCCGCCCGGGAGGTTCCATTTTCAAAATCGAGCCCAAGTTTTCCTTTCAAAATCGAACGAATCCATTGAAGACTGAAGTCACGTAGCGCCCATGCATTGGGGAATACATGGTGTTCGCGGTGTTTATTCTATACGATAGTAATAATACTTCAATGCAGCCAAGTTATAAGTTAATCAACAACTTTTATAATTTGCCATTCCCGTGGGCAGTTCAAAATAAAATTATTTTCAGACACCAATTCTATGCGACACTTTCATATCATTTTGTTTTTTTTTTTACTAATTACTGGATAACCGATTTCAATGAAATAGCGTTCTATAAAGACCACCAAAACAATCACTTAAACATAATTATATTGTATTATATTTGAGGAATTCACTCAATACCTAATCCGATCATCACATCTGAATTGTGATAAATATGGAATCAATATGGAAATATTATAATATAATACATACATTCCGATACAAAAGAATTTCCTAAATCGTTTGATAAATGTCGAAGTTCTGAGGCACTAAGTATAAAAATACAACCGAATTGAGAGAGTTTCGTTTTTAACCCTCGAAGCAAAAAGAGAGGTGATATAAATTTGACGTGTGTGCATGTCTATCTGTGGCATTATAACTGCTGAACGAATGGACCGATTTAATGCGTTTTTTTGTTTGAAAGCTGACCTGACCGAGATGGTTCTATGCTATGTTTAGTGTAAAACTCATGAGAGTTTTTTTTATTTTAAAATTTATCATTAATTGAAATCGATAAATAAAACGCTTACACAGTCATGTATCAATAGAATTCCGTATTACACGTGGCGTGGACAACACAAATTTTAGACTATTATACCATGATTGTAATAAATAATCATTCTCTCTCACGAAACAAAATTTAAACACGTCATAAGAACTTCATGCTAATGAGGCAAAAGGCAAAGGTCATAGTAATTTTCATAAATATATTTTATCTCTTGTCACTTTGCTTTAAGGCGGTCCCGGGTGTTGCAAAGATTTAGGAATCGTGGGGACTTTCCGTTACACTTTATATAATTCTCGCGACGAGGATAACAGTTAAGCATGTGAGAAAGGAATTTGTAACACTTCAGACCCTTTTATTACAAATAAAAATTTGCCTTTTATACCTCATTTGATGATTATTATAATTTTAACTTTCAAAATTTCGATAATAATCGGCATATCAATAGTTACGACGTAGCTGAAGAAGTGAGAATTGATCACAGAATAGTTTTGACCCATTTAATAAAAGCTACTACACAAAAAATCTCGATATTTGGTGGCACACGAGCTCACTGAAAGAAACCTAACGAACCGTGTACTCATTTAAGAATTTTTAATGAGACATAATGAAACCGAACCATTTTTGAAGAGATTGATAACTGACAATAAAAAATGGATCACGTACGACAAGAACGTGCGAAAAAGGTCGTGGTCAAAGGTCAGTCAGGATTCACAGAATTGTAAAACCCGGGTTAACTTGCAATAAGGTGATCTGTGTGTATGGTGGGATTGGAAGGGCATTGTTCATTATGAGTTTTTACCGCCAGGCAGAACCATCGATTCGGATCTCTACTGCCAACAACTGATGAGATTAAAGCTA
Source organism: Thymelicus lineola (assembly GCA_963932265.1). NCBI lineage: Eukaryota > Metazoa > Arthropoda > Insecta > Lepidoptera > Hesperiidae > Thymelicus > Thymelicus lineola. The sequence goes on from OZ010690.1 coordinate 16,151,158, forward strand.
GAAGTTGAGAGAAAGCGCCCGGAATTGATCAATACAAAGAGTTTGGTTTTTCATCACGACAACGCTAGACCATACACATTTTTAACTACTTAGCAATAATAAAGAGAGTTAGGCTGGGAGGTGTTAATGCATCCGCCATATAGCCCTGACCTTGCTCTTTCAGATTTCCACCTGTTTCGATCTCTTCAGAATTCTTTAGACAGTTTCAGGTTCACATCAACTGCCAATACTAATTGTCGCGTTTTTTTGATCAGAAGTCGCAAAATTTCAATAGCGACGGAATCATGTCACTACCGGCAAGATGGCAAAAACATGAGAGGTGTCAAGGGACACCCGGATGGAACGAAGTTCCTTTCGATTTAAGTTTTGTTTTTTGAAGTGATTCAGAAAGTTTTACAGCGCCATCTCTGTAAAACTCTCTGAATCACTTCAAAAAAAGTGTCGTCATTCGTAAGAATCAAAAAGTGTCGTAAGAAAATTTTCCGTCTAGCCCCCTTTCACAACGCGCGATAAGGTGCTTTGTTCCAAAAGTCAACGAACAAAATATATATTATAACTAGCTGTGCCTCGCGGTTTCACCCGTGTTAATTTGTGAAAAAAAAACTAAATACTAAAATATCATATGATGTTATACTCGTATAGCTTATAGCCTTCCATGATAAATAGACTATCAAACAAAAAAATAGTTTTTCAATTCGAACCAGTAGTTCCAGAGATTAGCGCGTTCAACAAAACAAACTCTTCAGCTTTATATTAGTATAGATAAAAAGTTTTAAACTTTAAAAAAAGTCTACAGTTTTCATATAAAATGCGAAGAAACTTTTTCCCCGACCTAATATATAATGTGCCAATATCGCACAGTTCAATACTGATTTGGCTAATAATTTAACTTTCTCGTTTCCTATCTTTCTTATTTTTCCGAAAACTTATTATACAAAAAATACGCTATTGTATTTCCTTTACACAAAATATCACCAAGTTGAACAAAGTACAATACTACAAAGATGTATAATAGGGATGTTGACTAATTTTAGGATTCAATTTTATTTAATAGATAGAACCTCAATATTCACGAAAAAAATATTATAAAAATAATAATTTTCAATTTAAAAACAAAAATTGATAAATAAAAATCACTATCAAATTTCCCACCACAAACGTCACGTGACGTCACTAAACGATATTCAATACTATCTGTCTGCTAAGTTTGTTGAATTTCTATATAAAATTGTTCCAATGACGTCATATTCTCAAAATGGTGTTTGAGGTCACGTGACAGTGAGTACAATTTTTAACATTTTAAATTAATGATATTTAATTTATTGTGATTGATTTCGATAAAAGAATCATATTTTAGGCCTTTAAATGTTACCACTAATATATTAGACATAAATTTATATTAATTTATAATTAGTGTCAACATCCCAATTGGGTTTCATAATATATTTATTGAATCACCGCACGTATTTACCCGAGAGGGTACAATTACGGATTCAAAAACAATTAAACGACGGCCAAAACCACAAACACGATATAGTTTCACCTAAAATAACATTTACCATTTGAATGCGCACTAAAATTTAAGCAACGTATTAAATTGGTTAATTATTGTTGGTTTGGAATAAATAAGTAGAGGCATAATAATGATCATGGTCAAATTATTTGAGTACACGTTTTGTAGTAATCATTTTGTTAATATTTCCAGAGTAGTAATTGATTTGATACAGTAATTATTTTATTGTATTCAGATGTATACTTTTAATTCGCTATTACTACGCTACAACTACAGTATTATGTTGAACGCACATATATCCGCATCGTCCGCCCCGGACGCTCCGTATGCGGATACCCTCGCACATATGTCCGGATTTGCCATACGGATTTTTTAGTATTGCCAACAATTTTTGCAGTTTCTTCCAACCTCTAGTGAAAAACGGTGAAGACGATTAAGATTGATTCAGCTATGGAAAAATTGTTGTAGTAGCCTGCATATTGGCCAAAGAAAGTCAAATTTGAAAAAAAGAAGATTTTAGGTTCATAATATCAATTTGAAAAGGCAGTTAGTTGAACGGCAAATTCTATACGTTATTTCCCGGCTTGGTGGATGATGGTCAATAAACCAAGATAATTGAAAACTTTAATTTGTAACTTGAATTTGAGGGAAATTTAATTTCCACACACACACACGATACTTATTAGGTATTTTTTATTAGTTTTCGACTTTGTCTCATATTTCATTAACGTAGTTAGATATCGCAGTTTGAGGAACACCATTCGGAATCTCGAATGTCCGAAAACAATGATGTATAGGTATAAACACGAAGGCGAGATCTCCTCACAGGATTCGTTTACTATGAAACGTTTCTCCTAATGCGTTGTCAAAAGCATCATGGCATGGCAACACTGAGTACCAGCACACGCCCTACGTATGACGTCATCCGCATTTTGGATACCTTCCGCATTTTCAAAAATGCGATGCGGACGATGCGGATGACAGATGCGTCGGTATATGTCATCCGCACCGTCCGCACGCATTTCTGAAAATACGGAAGGTATCAGAAATACCGATAGTGTTGCCATGCCACGATGCTTTTGACAACGCATTAGGAGAAACGTTTCATAGTAAACGAATCCTGTGAGGAGATGTCGCCTTCGTTTATGCCTATATATAATTGTTTTCGGACATTCGAGATTCCGAATGGTATTCCTCAAACTGCGATAACTAACTACGTTATTGAAATATGAGACAAAGTCGAAAACTAAAAAGAAATAATGAGTATTATGTGTTTTAATTTCCCGCAAATTAAAGTTACAAATTAAAGTTTTCAATTATCTTGGTTCATTGATCATCATCCACAAAGCCGGGAAATAACGTATAGTATTTGCCGTTCAACTAACTGCCTTTTCAAATTGATGTCATGAGCCCAGAATCTTCTTTTTTTTTTAATTTCATTTTCTTCTTCCTCTTCCAATGCGCACGCTATTATAACAGTTTTTTCCATAGCTGCATCAGTCTTAATATTTTGCTTTTGCAATCTGAGAATCTGAGTCTGACAACTGTCAGTTGAATAAAGGAATATATTATTATGAAGTTTATGAAAACTATGAAATAATATACATTTAATGGCCAATACTTTGATAGCAAACTATACAATAAAATACAATGCAAAAATCTTTATTTCATCTCATCCTCAAATTACACTCAGGTAACACGGTACACGGAAATAAATTGACACAGAACTAGTGGGATTTTTTCCTACTAGTATTGTCAACAGGACTACTAACCAAGACGAGTGGGAATAAACGAATGACATCGCACCGTTTTTCACTAGAGGTTGGAAAAAACTGCTAAAATTGTTGGCAATACAAAAAAATCCGTACGGCGAATCCGGACATATGTGCGAGGGTATCCGCATACGGAGCGTCCGCTGCGGACGATGCGGATATATGTGCGTTCAGCTTTAATGGCCTACTATTCGATGTCACCTCTTGAAGATAGATAGTTCTCCTCTCTTTCTCTCCTGGTCAAAAGTGTTTGTTGCTTCACTTGGTCGACCGCTTAGGATCATCACACGCTGCCGGATTATGACTTCTTAAATTCAAGATCATAAGAACTACACCATAATTTGAATCGCAAATATATCAAGAACATATTACACCTCATCCACACCATAATAAAACAACATGTCAATAGCATCATATAATAAAGTCCCAAAACAAATACATGACTTACCGGTGCAATCTTTTAAGAAACGTGTAAAGGCTCAGCTCTTAGGCAAGGGCTACTATAGCATAAATGAATATTTAAATGACAAGGATGCTTGGAAATGACTAGCTAGGCAACCAGTTCTGCACAGGTTAAAGAATACCTATTTTTGTAATAGATATAAGTTTTATTTTTAAAAGATGTGCTGAGGAGTTTCTTTACGGCTTTTCTTCTCCTCCATGACAAAGCACCTTTCCGAAAAGCTGGTAGATTAAAAAAATGACGTGCATAAGAGTATCAGTGATACCTACATGAATAAAGATTATTTCATTTCATTTCATTTCATTTCATTTCATTTCATTTCATTTCATTTCATTTCATTTCATTTCATTTCATTTCATTTCATTTCATCAATAAATGTTTTCCGGCTTTTGTATTATGTAAGAATTAGATAGTTAAAATTTGAAAATTGGGATTTTGAAGTAATTTCATTATCGTTTGTCTTCCAGTATCTGTACTCTGAAATAACTCTTTTTTGACAGGAATATAGCCTTCCTTATGAATATTATACTCTCTATGAATTAGAAGCTGTTTAAGAATTTTTCAAATCTGGCACTGACAATACGCACTCACATATTTGCGCGTTCAAAAAAACAAGTAAACTGGAAGATGTATTTTTTGTATTATTACATGAATCAAAGCAAAAAGTAGTTGCATAGCTTATTGTATTCATATACCTTTTTGTTTAAATACAGTTACATCCCACGCGAATTTCGTGACGTAGGTGGTTTTCGTAGCGGTATCTCAGTCATCTCGTAGCATTCGTAGCGGCAGGTGCTACGCGCAGTGGAGTGCTACGCGGCAAACTTCGCTTGAAATACGGGAGGACAAGTTATTACTAGCATGGTTTAATTTTTTTTCGAGATTTGTTAATTGAAAAAAACGAATGTGTGTTTCAAATTAAACTAAAATATTCAAGTCTTTTATTGGAAAATGTGATTTTAAGATGTGATAACCTGCTCTTAAAATGTGAATTTTTGAAAATGAAGTTTGTGAAAATGGTAAGTTGGCTATTTTTGTGATTTTTTTTTTATTATTTGTGTTAAATTCGGATCTACAAAGAGTAGATAAAAAATAAAATGTGTTAAGGCCTGAATCAGGTGCGCTATGATTCTATTCACCGTAACAAGAAAGACGAATACTATTATAAATTATCTTTTATGAATAACTCTATTTGCAGATTACCTTAAGAAACTTTCTATCAGAGATGTAATTTAATTACCCTATCCTACTAATATTATAAGTGTGAAAGTTTGTGATGTTTGAATGTTTGTCTTTTCCACAGCATAAAACCATCTATTAATAATGATGATGTATTTAACACGCTAAAGAAGCAAATAAGCCATTAAATGTTGTGAATTTAAAATTTTGGATATATCTGTAATATCTCTATGGATGGATGGTAGGCGTTAGTTAGAACGATATGTTGGGCTGCAGAAAATGGATCGTAGGAATTCAATTTAGAACACTATTGTCTTCCGACAACTTAGGGAAGAAGGACTTAAGTTTCCATAGTCCAGTTAACAAATTATTAAAATTCATTATGTTGCAAAACTAAAGCCTATGGTCCACAGTGCTTTATTTGACGACTAGGAAATCGCCCTCGCTTCACTTCGGGAAAAATAGTAAAAAAAAATTAGTATAATATAGCCTATGTCACCCGGGGATAGTGTAGCTTCCCAACAGTGAAGAATTTTTCAAATCGGTTCGGTAGTTTTGGAGCCTATTCAATGCAAACAATCAAATCTTTCCTCTTTATAATATTAGTATAGATTAGTATAGATTACATGCAAGCTGCATAATAAAACATAGGCAAACGTTACGCAAGTTTAACCAAGCGCCAATTGATGTTAGCGAGCCTATGACGTGCATCTACGTGGACAGAAGTCTTAAGATTTTTTTTTATCAAGTGGCAATACGTAAATAGATGACTCGTCGAATAATTAGTGATGTGAGTTGTGACCTTCGACACCTACGACTACGACACCAAAATCTATACATTTATATAAAACACAAAAAATGTTTGGCTGGATGTCCTTTATTAACCGACTTCAAAAAAAAGGAGGAGGTTCATAATTCGACTGTATTTTTTATATGTTTGTTACCTGAGAATTTTGGACTGGGTGAACCGATTTGGATGATTCTTTTTTTAATCGAAAGCTGGTGCTTGTCGTGTGGTCTCACATAAATTTGAACGAGATCTGACAATGGCATTCATGTCAAAATCATATAAGTCTTAAATTTGCATTAAGTATGTGCGCGATAAATGGACGAATAACCCAATATCGCGCCAACCAATTTCGATGATTTTTTTTTAATCGAAAGCTGGTGCTTTTCGTGTAGTCTCACATAAATTTGAGCGAGATTTGACAATGAAATCCATGTCAAAAGTACAATGTACTTCATTTGAAGTCGGTTATTTTTTTGTTAAAATGTTAGATTATAGACTGAAACCATCCAAGCGATATGCCTGAAAATGTTTTCATTGAAAGGTAATAATCCAAAGGTGATTTGAGACCACTAAAACAATGCATTAGACACATGCGGTTCATTGATAGAATCGATTTTACACTTTTCCTACACAAATATCTAAAGCTATTAGGTGAAGATGGCGCTTAATACAGACTGTCACTATTGATCATTAATTTTCATCAGAAAAAAATTAGCGTAGTGAAACACACTGGGTATCCACTAGTATCCTATAATATCGGTATCATAGACGTATACTAATTATAGGCAGCTGAAACATAAGACCCGAGAACCGATAATTTTATCTCTAACTAAATATGTTTCTCAATCAAGAATCAAACCCGAGAACCTGGGGGCCTGCATGGTTAATTAATATATTTTTCAACACCCTTGCTCATAAACTGGTTTTTATCACATGGCTTTTACACTCATAAACCATGGTATTAAACACTTGTGCTTTTTTTTCTTGATCGCACTAGTGTTTTATTTTATATTCCATCAAATTAAGTTTGTACCTTGCTGAAAGATATTATTTATGCATTCTTTTTGCTCTTAACTTAGCCGGGTTATAGTTTTATTTTTAAATTTCGGAAAAAAGTTTTGACTTAGATACGTTTCGTTTCAACATAAGACTAAAAATAACACAATTTTTGTAAAAAATAAAAGAAGTGTACCACCTTGAATATGATAAATTTTCAACAACTTATTTACTTTAATTAATAATTCAACGTGAAACTAATTCATAAATACATAAATATTGGTTTTTTTACATTTTGCGTTTTGGCTGTTTAGCGTAATTGTTCGTGCCTACGCTCCAATCCGCATAGCTAGCATGCCGCGCGCAGAAAAAAAAATATCAGCGCGGGGCGCGCCATTTTTAACAAACTTTCCGTCTGGTCTGTGAGCATTTTTTATTTGAGTACGAATAATTTGTTATTTACTCGTAAGTGTGTTGAAAAACGTCGTATGACACACGTGAGGTTTGGTCATTACACTCTCGGTTTTCTTGCAGCACTCGCCTTCGGCTCGCGCTGTGCAATATCATCTCGAGTGTAATGACCAACATACCACACTTGTATTATAATGTACTATTTCAACACCCTTGCTCATAAATTGGTTTTTATCACATGGCTTTTACACTCATAAACCATGGTATTAAACACTTGTGCTTTTTTTTCTTGATCGCACTAGTGTTTTATTTTATATTCCATCAAATTAAGTTTGTACCTTGCTGAAAGATATTATTTATGCATTCTATTTGCTCTTAACTTAGCCGGGTTATAGTTTTATTTTTAAATTTTGGAAAAAAGTTTTGACTTAGATACGTTTCGTTTCAAAATAAGACTAAAAATAACACTATTTTTGTAAAAAAAAGAAGTGTACCACCTTGAATATGATAAATTTTCAACAACTTATTTACTTTAATTAATAATTCAACGTGAAACTAATTCATAAATACATAAATATTAGATTTTTTTACACTTTGCGTTTTGGCTGTTTAGCGTAATTGTTCGTGCCTACGCTCCAATCTGCGCGCGCATAGCTAACACGCCGCGCGCAAAAAAAAATATCAGCGCGGAGCGCGCCATTCTTAACAAATTTTCCATCTGGTCTGTGAGCATTGTTTATTTTAGTACGAATAATTTGTTTTTTTACTCGTAAGTGTGTTGAGAATCGTCGTATGACACACGTGAGGTTTGGTCATTACACTCTCGGTTTTCTTGCAGCACTCGCCTTCAGCTCGCGCTGTGCAATATCACCTCGAGTGTAGTGACCAACATACCACACTTGTATCATAATGTACTTTAAAACAATGCTTTGCCCCCGGCGTTGTCCGCATTTTCAGTGATAATAACTATCGTATAGCCTGTTCCAGATCATCTATCTGCGTGCTTTTCATGAAAATACGATCAGTAGTTTTTGCGTGAGTTACAAATATCCATACATCTTCACAAACTTTCACTTGTATAATACTAGTAGGAAGTAGGACATGCAAAAAATATTTATAATATGCAAAAAAGTGCGCATATTCAACATGGTAATGTGATACCGTGTTACATAAAGTTGCTTGCTGGGCTGCGGTACGAAGGGTCTAACACTATATGACACATAAGCATTATAATATTCCCATGTATCTTAAGCCCGTACCTATTATTAATCCAAATCTCGGCTTAAGATCTCGATCTCAGATCTTATAAATGACTTTTACTTACGACTTGTCATATTTAAACATCCCGAAAATAATCTTAAGATCACAGAGATTTTAAGAACGGTTTATTACTTTTTATTATACTTCTTTTAGTCGACAACACGACATTTGCAAGTAGCAGCCAGTTCCAAATCTGGCGTAATTTTTGGGATATCCTTTACTCTCCACTGCACGTCTAAAGGTAGATACTGTAAAAATAAAATTACATTACTGGCTTTCCTTTCTGAATATATTCTTGATACACCAACCGTCTTTAATTATGTTTGGAAGTTAAGGTTTATTGCAAAATAAACTTTAATAGCATTGAATGCAACGATAAAACAACATGGAAGCTAGTCCATTTACGTTACGTTAGTTTTAATAAACAAGCGACTTATCACGTTATTTTTCATTTTAAAATTATCAACAATGTTTATAATCTAATACCTTTAAACGAGCAATTATTGTATTATTATTATATATGACAAGGATGCTTGGAAATGACTAGCTAGGCAACCAGTTCTGCACAGGTTAAAGAATACCTATTTTTGTAATAGATATAAGTTTTATTTTTAAAAGATGTGCTGAGGAGTTTCTTTACGGCTTTTCTTCTCCTCCATGACAAAGCACCTTTCCGAAAAGCTAGTAGATTAAAAAAATGACGTGCATAAGAGTATCAGTGATACCTACATGAATAAAGATTATTTCATTTCATTTCATTTCATTTCATTTCATTTCATTTCATTTCATTATTTTTTTCTGAATCTCGGAAACGGCTCCAACGATTTTCATGAAATTTAGAATGCAGGGGGTTTCGGGGGCAATAAATCGATCTAGCTAGGATTCATTTTTAAAAAGTATCGTTTTATTCATGTTTTCAGGCAATGAAAAACGGCTACAATAGACTCTTCCTGACATCTATTGGCGAGTAGCTGCACTAAAGCTAAAGCAGATGGCGTTGTTAAGCAATACTAAACCGAGCTAAGCTCGGTCATCCGGGTACTGATATTTTTAAAATTCCAGTCTTCATGCAGTGGGTGCACGGGTAAACACGAATTATCCGTGCATTTGACATAGCATCGTGGTTTTCTTTTGTGTTATATATATATATATATATATATATATAAGTAAAGAACTATTTTCTGTATATTTTTCGAAACTCTAGCCTCAGTAGTTACGGAGATAAGGGGTGGGGAATGTTAATTTTCGTCTTTAATTTTCGTTCTTTCTTGAATAATTTTAAAAATATCCATTGTAGAACTATAATAAAAATATACATATTTGGGATCCTTAATAATCCTTTTCATTTTAAATGACAGGATACGGCTTGCCAACAGTTTGGTTTTTTTTTTGATTCCGTTACAATTTTTTTAACCGACTTCAAAAAAAGAGGAGGTTCTCAATTCGTCTGTATTTTTTTATTGTTTGTTACCTCAGAACTTTCGATTGGGTGAACTAATTTTAATGATTCTATTTTTAATTGAAAGCTGGTGCTTGTGACTTAAAAGAATAAACTTACCAGAATTGTGATTTATTATCTATATATATAAAATTGAAAAGAGACACACCACTGATTAAACAAAAAATCTCAGAAACTACCGAACCAATTATGATGAAATTTGGCAGAGAGATAGATTATGCTAAGGAGACGTCAGCTAAGAACGGATTTTTGGAAATTCATCCCCTAACTAGCAAAAATAGGGGTCCGAAGTCATTTTCATACAAACCAACTTCGTCAGTTTTAGAGTTATAAGTATGAATTTTTTATGTAAGTTTATAGTAATAAACAAAAGTTAAGTTTAGCACATTTTTTTGGAAAATCATCCCTTAAAGGGTTAATTTAGAGGACAACAGTCAGTACTCAACTTCTTCATTTTTGAAGTTAAAAACATGAAAATTTACATTTTAGCTCAAAATTAGAAACTAAATTTTGAAGTATTACGTTTTTTTTGGAAAATCATCCCCTAAAGTGTTAATTAAGGCAGCACAAGTTAGTATGGGAACTTCGTCAGTTTTGAAGTAAGAAGGGTGAAAATTTGTATTTAAGCCTTTATTTAGACACAAAAAATAACTGTATCACAGTTTTCTCGAATTTCATCTCCTAAAAATAGGGGTTGGTAATCAATTACATACAAATCAACCTCACCAGTTTTCGAGGTATAAATATGAAATTTTTTATGTAAGTTTATAGTAATAAACAAAAATTAAGTTTAGCACATGTTTTTGGAAAATCATCCCTTAAAGGGTTAATTTTGAGGACAACAGTTAGTACTCAACTTCGTCATTTTTGGACTCTGAAGTAATGTAATAATGTATATGTAAGCTTATAAGTAGTAACAAAAAATAATTGTAACAGGTTTTTTTGGAAATTCATCCCCTGAGAGGTTTTAACCCAGGGATGTAAGTTTGTATGACACTTCGTCAATATCGAACTCAGAAATGTGAAAATTAATCAAAAATTAACTGTAATAGTTTTTTTGGAATTTCATCCCCTAAGAGGTAAATAAAGGGGTTGCAAGTTTTTCAGAAACTTCGTCATTATGAAAATTAATATGTAAGCTTATAGTGAGAAACAAAAATTTAGTATAGGGGACTCTACGGTTGGGAGGGGGAGGGTATAGGGACAGGAAGCAGAAGAGAGACCATGAGCGGAAGAGGGAGAGGAACAGGGAGCGGGAGAGGGACAGGAAGCGGGAGAGGGACAGGAAGCGGGAGAGGGACAGGAAGCGGGAGAGGGACAGAAAGCGGCAGAGGGACCGGGAGTGCGAGAAGGATAGGGGGAGAAGGGGAGGGATAGGGAGCGGGAGATGGACTGGGAACGGGACAGGCAGCAGGAGTGGGAGCGGGAGCGGGAGAGGGATGGAGAGCTGGAGAGGAAGAGGGGCAGGGGGCGGGAGAAGGAGAGGGACAGGAAGCGGGCGAGGGAACAGGTGTGGGAGAGGGATAGGGACAAGATACGGGAGAGGGAGACGGAAAGGGAGCGGGAGATGAACCAGGAACAGTACAGGCAGCGGGAGAGGGAGTGGGAAAGGGAGAGGGACATGAAGCTGGAGAAGGACTAGAAGTGGAAGAGGGAGAGAGAGAGAAAGAGGGAGAGGGATTATTATTGAAATTTTTAACCAATAAATAACACTTCAATAACGTATTAGAGCACCAAAAATTTTTTTTTTAATTATTGTTTGTCTGTTTGTTTGTCTGTCCAGGCATCACAGCAAAACCCTTGAACTGATTTTGACAAAAAACAGTTAAGTGGTTTCTTATACTTTTGGTAATATTTTAGAAAACTTTTCATCCAGAAAAATTAAAAGGTTTCCCTGGAAACAAGATGAAACTTTGTATAGATTATTTTTAAAATATCAACAATTTGCTTCAAATTTGCTACAAACATTTCTCCTTTAATTGATGGAATACATGTTTTCGAATTTTTCAAAATTTTTCATGAAAAATAAAAAACAAATTAATGTGAATATTGTTTATTTTTCAAAACCCACTGTCAGAGGAATGATTTGTGATTGTACCGTAGGTTTTACTTTATAAATTCCTGAATTAAATGTAATTTAATTTAAATTAATTAATTCCTGTTATTAAATCTTCTGTGAGGGGTACAAGTATAATTTCATAATAAGCATAATTTCCGCGTGCGAAGCTGCGGGCAACAGCTAGTAATATTATAAAATACAAATAAATAAAATACAATACAAAGGAGTTTAAACGTTTTTGTATGAAACCTGGCATACCTGCAAGTCCGCCATTTAAAAAAAATTTTTGACGGCCAGTAACGAAACATGTATCAAAGTCAAAGTCAAAGTCAAAATATTTTATTCATATAGGTATCACTGATACACTTATGCACGTCATTTTTTTGGCTTTTCGGAAGGTGCTTTGTCGTGGAGGAGAAGAAAAGCCTAAAGAAACTCCTCAGCACATCTTTTAAAAAATATTACAAAAAAAGATAATAATACAAAAGTATTTACTATTCTGAGCGGAACTGGTTGCAGAGCTGGTCATTTCCATGCGTCTTTGTCATTTAAATACTCGTCTACACTATAATATCCCTTGCCTAACAATTGTGTCTTTACACGTTTTTTGAAAGTTTCTATTGGCAAGTCACGTATTAATTTTGGGATTTTATTATAGAAATGTATACCAAGCCCTATGAAAGATCGCTGCACTTTACTTAGGCGGAACGAAGGCGTAACTAATTGATGCATTCTTTTCGTATGGCGATTATTCATATCAAAATTTTGTTTATACGCGTTTATATTCTTCCGTATAAAAACTACATTGTTAAAAATATACTGGGAAGCTACTGTAAGTATACCTATTTCCTTGAACTTTTCACGCAAAGATTCCCGAGACCTAAGTTTATAAATAGCCCTAACTGCCCGTTTCTGGAGTATGAAAATTTGTTATCAACCGACGGAGTAAGTGATTACAATAAAAAATTATTCCGTGATGAAATGTTGTAAGTGATATACTTTCTGAGTTCAAAACCGTAATAACCGTATATAGTTGGCTATAGCCTATATAGTTGGTAGCGACCCTGCCTGCGAAGCGAGTGGTCCCGGGTTCGAGTCCCAGCTGAGGCAGATATTTATGTGACAGATAAATATTTCTACTCAGGTTATGGGTGTTATAATTAATGGGTATGAGTGTGTAAGTATTAATAAAAAATAAGATAAAAATTAAGGAGTATTTTACTTTATAATAAAAAAAGTTACGGCTAAAATTGCATTACTTGGTAATGGTTGATGGTTAAGAGAAGGTGGGCTAAAGTCTAGTAATATTGCAAAACTTACCCACTTAAACTTTACAAGACGGCTTAAATACCTTTCCTAAGTTAAATTTCAAATAAATTAGTCCGAGATTCTCAGACCAACAGATGCTTTTAATAAGAGATAAACGATCTAGCAACTCTTTCAATTACTAACACTTTGTGTGCGGTAATCGCAGGGGAGATCCTTCGATATATATGTGGACTGTATATTATGTATGTAGGTAATGCCTAGGTCGGTAGAATGTTCAATTCTTCATAAGAATCAGTGAAAAAAGAACCCACCAACCTTAACATCCAATGTCGCAGGATTGTGCTGCGCACAACAGCTTCTTCTCTCTGCTTTTCACGGCACGGCCGGAGAATAGCACCATAAACGTTATGGGCTGCAGGATGGACGGAAAACTCCACGAACGTCGTGAATCACCGCTTTTCCCATCACCGGAGTTGACGCAACTCCCGATATTTTCCGTTGACATTAGAGTGTCAATTTTGGAAGGGTTTTACTTTTCTTTTCACACCGACCAGTGATAAAGGATTGAACATACCCCCCACCGAAATCAGTGTGATGATTTCCTAATAGTGTAAGTGTGAAAAGAAAGAATGAATGTATTAACAATTTGTGTTAATTAATGAATAAAATAGTTAAAATAAAATAAAGAAACTTGTTTGTGTAAAGTAAAAATGTTGAGTGTATGAGCTTAATCTAAGTCCTAACCTAAAACCTAATTTTATATTTATTTTGCATATGGCAATGGGCATATTTTATTTACAGGTCTTTTGTAGACCCCGGTTTGCGTACGTACAGTAACTACGCGTACTATATTATCAAAGCCAGGGTGAACCTCTTCTATTCTGCCAAGAGGCCACTGCAAAGGTTTGGTTAAGTTAGACTTAAGTAGCACCAAATCACCCTTCTTAACATTTGGAATTGAGGTGAACCATTTTCCTCTTTGCTGTAAAGTGTGTAAATAATCATTTGACCATCGCTTCCAAAATGATTGGGATGCCTTTTGAATACATTGCCAACGTGACAATCGATTCATCTGGACATCTTCTAAGTTATATTCAGGAACAGTTAGCAAATTCTGTCCAATTAAAAAATGACCCGCGGTCAAAACCTCAAATTCATTTGGATTATTTGAAAGGGAGCATAACGGTCGCGAGTTCATAATTGCCTCAATTTTACAAAATAAAGTACTCAACTCCTCAAAAGTCAAGGACCTATCACCTACTACACGGTAGAGGTGATGCTTGGCTGATTTTATGCCTGCTTCCCACAGACCACCCATCGAAGCGGCATTCGGTGGGTTTGTACGCCATTCGACGCCTCGTGAAGATAACCCAGAAAGGATATCATCAGAATTAGTTTTAGAGTTAAAATAATTAGTAACGTTTTTTAAATGTTTAGCCGCTGCAATAAAGTTTTTTCCACAGTCAGAATATAAGCAACTACAAAGACCGCGGCGTGCCACAAAACGATCAAACGTGGCCAGAAAACAATCGCAAGATAAATCTGAGAGTACTTCTAAGTGCACTGCCTTTGTGGAAAAACATACAAATAAACACAAATATGCCTTGGTAACCTTTGCGTTTCGCCGCATACCTTCCTTTATAAAGAATGGTCCACCAATATCGCAACCAACATGATCAAACACCTTGTTGGCCTTAAGCCTAGTTGCAGGTAACGTACCCATCATAGGCTGGGTGGTGTACGGACGAAACTTAAAGCAAGCCCGACATTTCGACAAAACTGAACGAATAACACTACGAGCGTTTATTATCCAGTATTTGTTATTTAGAATACCTTGCAATGTGCGTGGGCCTACATGCATATACAATTTATGAAAATAATCAATTATTAAATTTGTTATGTGGCACTTCTTAGGTAATAGTGCTGGATGTTTTATATTATACGGTAAATCCGACTGTTGTATTCGACCCCCCACCCTGAGGAAATTGTCAGGGTCTATAAAGGGAGATAGTTTGCGAAGGGATGATACATGAGTTCCTTTTGCTAGCATTTGCATTTCAGAATAAAAATAATTATTTTGAATGACTTTTATAATTAAATCGTGTCCTTGCTTTAACTCACAAGACTTTAGTGAACCAAATGTTCGATAGGATTTTTTACATTTTAAATTGTTTATAAAACGAAGACACCACGTCATTACACGCTGAAGTTTATTAAATGATGAAATTTTATTAAAGGAATGTTCAAGATCATTGAAATTATTCAAATTATAAGAATTAAAAGTAAATGTGTCTACGTTAGTTTTAAGTTCTGGAATGATATCGTTTTCTTTTAAGATTAATGTACTTCTTGGCCAACTACGCGGATCTTCAGCAATCCAAGCAGGGCCACTAAACCATTTGTCCGCTACTGCTAAAAGTTGTTCAGGCAGCGCGCCTCGAGAACAGAGGTCGGCTGCATTGTTCTCACTATTTACATGAAACCAGCAATTGGGCGGAATCACGTCAACAATCTCGCTAACACGGTTAGCCACGAACACTTTTAGCTTGTATGGCGGAGTTTGTAGCCACGACAAAACTACACTCGAGTCGCTAAAAGCAACTATAGATAAATTAAAATCTTTAACATTTTGTACGACAAAACGAACTAGCTTAGATAACAGCACGGCTGCCATAAGTTCAAGTCTAGGGATAGACATTAACGGCTTCAATGGAGCAACTCTTGATTTGCTCGTCAATAGTTTAACTTTGACGTTCCCGTCCTTATCAGTACTACGAAAATATATGCAAGCTGCGTAACCTTGTGATGACGCATCACAGAAACCAATTAATTGTACGTTTACAAACGAATTTACTAGCAGGTGTCGCTCAATGCGAAGTTGTGAAAGAATCGGCAACTGACCGATGAATTTATCCCATTTTTGTAACAATTCGTATGGTAAACGGTCATTCCAGCCGAGGCTCAGTTTCCAAAGATCCTGCATGATACATTTGGCAACGAAAGTACACGGCGAAATAAAACCAACCGGATCGTAAATACTGGCGAGCAGCTTAAGTACTGAACGTTTCGTTCCGTCATTATCCTTTAAATTATAATTAAATGAAAAGAAGTCACAAGAGGGCAACCATGTCAATCCTAGGACTTTTAAGGAAGATGATAACGTATCATCTTGAAAATTTATTTGCGTTACTTGTTCTGATTTCATTCGAGTCAGTAACTCGGGACAGTTGCTCGCCCACTTACGCAATTCAAACCCGCCTTTTTTAAGAAGACTCATTAAGGCGTCTTGTAACCTACAAGCTTCGTCTACAGATTGGCATGACCACAAAAAGTCATCAACATAGACACCTTCTTCTAGAACTCGGGAAGCCTTACAGTCTGACCGTTCGTCTTGTGCGAGTTGAAGCAGCGTGCGAATAGCCGTGTAAGGCGCGCTACGCAGTCCGTAAGTGACCGTTTTCAACTCGTAAACTTGTACTAGGTCTGACGGTGTATCACGCCATAATATGTGTTGATAACACCTATCAGCGGGGTCGATGAGCACGGCTCGGTACATCTTTGACACGTCCGCCGTAAAACATACGTCGTAGAGACGAAAGTTAATAATAATTTTTAAAATATTTGGAAGTAATTTACGGCCGGTCAACAGATTGTCGTTTAATGACACACCAGTACTAGTTTTCTGTGATCCGTCAAAGACCACACGTAACGGTGTTGTGGAGCTAGACGGCCGTAACACACAGTGATGTGGTATTAAATACTTAGACGGCTCCGTACCACGATATAGCTCCATATGTCCCAGTGACTCGTACTCCTTCAGAAAATCAGAATAAGCCTTCCGGAACTCGGGTGAGCGCGCAAGTCGACGCTCTACATGCACGAGTCTCCTAAAGGCTGTATCATATGAATTACCTAACGGTTCGTGATTAGGCTTTAATAAAATAGGTGAAACATATCGGCCACTTTCGTCACGATAATGTTTCTCAATGTATAAATTTTCAGCGATTTCATCATCGGGATTTAAAGGAACGTCGCACGGCGAGGACTCTATTTCCCAAAATCGCTTGAGAGTATCATTTAATTGATCATCAGAGGTGTACGACACCAACGTTGTAGACGCTACAACGTTTACTTCCGTGACGTCGCAAGTCGACGGTGTAACTAGTTTACCTGTTACAATATACCCAAATATACTATCCAGCACGGCTGGCATATTGGGACCCATAATAATTTTCTTCCCACTATAAATATGGGGAAAAACGTCACCGCCTAAAATTAAATCAATCGGTGATTGCTTATAAAAATGAGGATCAGCTAAAAATAAATTATCATACTGTTTAATTATATGTTCAGGTATTTTGATGGTAGGTAAATCTGAAGTTACTTTTTGAAGAACAACAGCATCAATATTAAAAACAGGATTATCAGTGTGACGCGGCCTTATGCTACATGACGTCATACCGTAATTCTTAACCAGACCATCAGCTAACCCACAAATGCTAAAATGACATTTGCGTTGAGATAAACCTAAACGTTGTAAGCATGCAGCAGAAATAAAATTAGATTGTGCACCGGAATCAATTAATACGCGACACGGTTGATAGACGTTAAAGCTATCTAAAATATAAACAATCGCGGTACCCAACAATACTGTACTGTAACTATTATTATTAACGGCTGAAATACTTCCCGACTGGGCGGGTGCGTTTGCAGGGACCAATGCATTACCGGAGTCGTATGAGGAAGCGAGAAACGTTTTCGTTAAGTCCTGATGCAACAACAGGTTATGTGGTCGCTCATAAATAATGCATTTAAATTCACTCCTGCACTGTTCAGCAGTGTGATTAGGCTTAAGACAATTATGACATAACTTCAACTCATCAGCACGGCTGATTCGCAGTGAAACACTCAATTTACGAAATTGAGCACAACGATATATCATGTGATTATCTCCGCAATGCAAACACAATAAATTATTTTTTGAGTTAGATGACGATGCATGCACGTAGCTTTTCTGTGCACTGTTTCTAGTTCGCGCCGTAAACTTGCTTGCGTCTGGTTGACGTTTATATTGTACGACGTTTTGGTTGCTTGAACTAGTACTATAGGAACTAGAATGATCCAACACTTTTATTTGGTTAGTAACGTAAGAAATCAATTCAGAGAATTTCGGTATCGACTTCTGATTGATACTTTGTTCAAATGACCTACGAGTGTATGGATCCAAGGCACGTAATGCAATATGACACAAAATATAACTGTTTAAATCTTCGATATTAAGAGATTGTATAGCTTTGTATGAGTTATCAAAGGTTTCAATGAAATTGTTCAATTGAGTGGATGATTCCTTCGCACTCGGTGTAAAGTTTAACATTTTGTCTAAATAATTCCCGACTAACATACGGTTATCTTGATATCTGTCGAGTAGAGATTGCCAAACAATGTCGTAATTATTAGACGATATCGGAATACTTTTGACTATGTTTAAAGCCGAACCCTTAATACATGAGAGCAAATAATGAAATTTATCTATTTTTGGTATGTGAGGCTGATTATGAACCAACGAACAGAATGTCTCGTAAAAGGTATTAAAATTTTCAATATTTCCATCGAAACAAAACAATTCCAATTTTGGAAGACGTGGTCTAGATTCGATGCACGACTGTGTTTTTTCAGTTTTTACATTTGCTAGTAATTTTGAAGAAATCAATTTTATACGGTAATACAACTCATCAAAACTATTCAATTCTTGACTTTGGAATATGGTTTTTATACCAGCTTGTAACTGACATTTATAAATTTCAAAAATACATAATTCGAAAGATGAACGTAATTCATCTATATCCATGACACGCAATAGAAACATTTCTCGAATGTTGTTGTCAGTTACATTAATTGACATGTCAGATATTATCTGTAATTGTTCAAAAATCCTTTGCTTTTTGTTGATTAAAACGTTTAATTCAACATCAGCTATGCACTCCTCGTACACTTCTTGAACCTTTTGACCCTTTTTAGAAGCCATTGCAACGTGCAAACTAAATATATTATGTCAATAAAATAAAAGAATAATGAATTGCCTACTCTATGTTCGGCTCGAAGGCCACAAAAAAATTGTGCGGTAATCGCAGGGGAGATCCTTCGATATATATGTGGACTGTATATTATGTATGTAGGTAATGCCTAGGTCGGTAGAATGTTCAATTCTTCATAAGAATCAGTGAAAAAAGAACCCACCAACCTTAACATCCAATGTCGCAGGATTGTGCTGCGCACAACAGCTTCTTCTCTCTGCTTTTCACGGCACGGCCGGAGAATAGCACCATAAACGTTATGGGCTGCAGGATGGACGGAAAACTCCACGAACGTCGTGAATCACCGCTTTTCCCATCACCGGAGTTGACGCAACTCCCGATATTTTCCGTTGACATTAGAGTGTCAATTTTGGAAGGGTTTTACTTTTCTTTTCACACCGACCAGTGATAAAGGATTGAACACTTTGTATAAGTGACATACATTTCAAACTATTATATATTTATAACTAAATAAAGTTTATTCAATCACTTTGGTGATAACGAAAATGAGTCCATTTGGGGCAAACATTAAAAGAAGAAAAGAATACTCTTTGAACAGACTCAATATCACTTTTTTTTTTTATAAATTATAAGTTAATGCTTGACTACAATCCCACCTGATGGTAAGTGGCAATGTAGTCATTGATGAAAAATCGCATTAACTTAGTAAAAGCCTATTCACTCTTGCCTTGAAGACACTCACATTATAATCGAGCGGAAATACCGACGCGGGCAATTTATTCCAATCCTTCGCTGTACGCATAATAATTGACGAAGCGAAGCGCTTCGTCCGTACAGGGGGAATGTCAACGACGAAGGGATGGATACCCGCCGTGGTGGAATGGGGATGGCGGAATCAAATCATATATTTCCTGCGCACACTTGCATCACTTGCATCACTTGGTAAAAGTCTGACGTATAAGGCCTTTTCCACCGTCAAAGCGTATAATTTGAAAAATGAATTGTAGAAAACAAAACACCGAATACATATTATCAAATTCTCTTTCAAATTATGATGAGGGTAAACCTCGTCATATCCAAACGCAGGATTTTTCGAGAAAAGTTTTCTGTATCCGTAAAATTACGAAAAATATATAATAAATGTACATATACCTATATTTTTTTATTTTTTAGGAGCATCATTACGCGGATTTGTGCGGAAATTAAAGAGATTAACAGTTGATAAAATATTAATATCATTTCAATAAACCTGTGACATTACAGGAGAATTTAAATGTTATCTCGCTTAACCATCTGCGATTAAACGAGTCTCGATGTTATTAACAGATTTTATAAGCTTAAAAAGAAGAAAAATATAAAGAAATATAAAAAAGATTTATTTTTTATATAATTAATCGGCAAACAAGCTGACAATCCACCTGGTAAGTGGCCACTGTCGCCCATGTATCACCAATGCCCACCAAGAGGAGAAAGAGAGAAAGATAATATATCCTACAATTCTACTACTTAATAATTTTAATTTTAATTAAATGACAAAGTCTAAATGTTTGTTTATTACGTAAAAAGGTTTTATAGTGATAAAATTTGACACATAGTTTATAATCAATTAGTAAATTATTAAATATATCTAGGTAGACTACTAAACGTTCCATGCAAGTGTAGTCGTGGGCAGAAGCTAGTCTTTCATATTGAGGTTTATACTAATTAAAATTTTATAAAGCTGTGCCCAAAATCATATAAATTAATGAACGTGTTATGATTTTAATTATGTAAATATTTTCAGTTTCCTCGTTAGCTCATTTCCTGCTTTTAGTTAGTAGGACAATAACTCTACTGATGTTGGTATTATCTCAATAAATAGGTCAAACGATTTTAATATTATAAGTCCGTCAAAATTTTGATTTCACCACAAGTAATATTACCAACGTCGTCTGTCAAGAGTTTCTCCGCGCCACCGCAGTCTAGCCGTGACCACGATCCCTGCAACTGGGTCGAAATATCAGCATATAAAATATATGTCGTGAGTACCCGTATTATACGAAAAATGTGTTTAGTCCACGAAGAGTTAAGTTTAAAATAATAAATTCGTATTTTCGCAACAGGAATAGCAGGTGATTTCCTGGTCTATTTAACTTTTGGTATTTGACTTTTGACTAGTTGTATGTAAATTAGTTTTCAGCACGCCGCCGCCGGCCACGTATACGCGGACGGCGCGGCGGCGTCTAGAATAACTAACAACTCAAGTTCACCAAGTGGTTAAAGTTCACAGTTCTAGTGACTTAAGTTAAATACAACGACGCTTACCACAAATATCAGCTTCTTTATAACTGTTTTGACTTACGTACTTCTTACGTACTTGAGTTTGCATAAGGTATATGTAAAGGTGAACGCACATATATACAGGGTGGTCCAAAAGTATGGAAACCCCTGAATAACTTCTCAGGAATGCATTTTGGAGGAAAATGTTTCGTACAAATGTTTTCTGATTTTTTCTCGACTAACCGATAATGACCTTGAATTTGACCTTAACCGTGGCTTTGAAGGTCAAATCAAGGTCAACTTCAATTTTTCAAATGGTAACCCCTATTTTTTATTCCGGATTCGGAAAGGGCAAAAAATTTTTCGCACCCGCATAATGTTTCATCCGCATCGGGATCTCATATGATTTCATACAAATGCGGCGTGTTCGGCGCGTACGGTGCAGACAATGTGTGCGTTCACCATGAATGGATTTTTCTGGATTCTTTACCTTAATTATGTTTTCGTCAAACCGTAGGTACGTCTGAGTTTCGAAGAATCTTACAAACTGTACCTAGTTATAATGTAAGTATTGTGCCGTCCAAATAGGAACAACATTATTTTGTACGTTTGTAAGTTTACGACTCACTCGATATGATTTATTTATCGCCTAATGTATTATATCTTAAATTCTCTCTTAAATACTTAAAACACATTTAATTTATTCATTAAACAATTTCATCGTGCCGAGAAGTTTCTTTGTCAATTTTTACTCCTTATTTACAAAATTAGTAAAATATATAGTTTTAAAAAAATCAAATTGTTCGAATAATTTTATTGAGAAAATACGAATAAGTGATTTTGTATAATAATTTAAATTGCGTCATCAATGTCATCATCAATCATTCTCAAAATATGTGTTTACCAAACAACGTTACATTAATTTCGGAATATCATACATGACAGATGGGCAGAAAGAATACTTTAATACTTTAGAAACATTAATTTTCAACGGATTATAACTTTTTAATGATGCCATTTTATTTATTTTTTTTTTTTTTTTTTATAAATTATAAGTTAATGCTTGACTACAATCCCACCTGATGGTAAGTGGCGATGTAGTCATTGATGGTAAAGCGCATTAACTTAGTAAAAGCCTATTCACTCTTGCCTTGAAGACACTCACATTATAATCGAGCGGAAATACCGACGCGGGCAATTTATTCCAATCCTTCGCTGTACGCATAATAAACGACGAAGCAAAGCGCTTTGTCCGTACAGGGGGAATGTCAACGACGAAGGGATGGATACCCGCCGTGCGTCGGGACGTTCGATGGTGGAATGGGGATGGCGGAATCAAATCATATATTTCCTGCGCACACTCTCCAAAATGTATCCTGTAGAATACCGAGAGGCTAGCAACTCTGCGCCTGTGCTCGAGGCTCTGAAGATTGGTTTCAACCAATTTAGGGTCACCAATAAGTCTCTTAGCACGCCTCTCCATTGAATCCAATGCTGACAGGTGGCATTTGGCAGCACCAGCCCAAATGTGACAGCAGTACTCCATACAAGGCCGAACCTGTGCTTTATATAAGGTTAAGAGTTGTTGTGGTGTGAAGTACCGCCGCACCTTTGCTAGGATTCCAAGCTTCCTAGCAGCTACCTTAGCTTTGGATTCAATGAACCGCCCAAAGTTAAGGTTCGAGGATATCTCAATGCCCAACAACTGAAGGCGGTCGGTGTATTCCAGGGATACATTCTGTAGAGTAGGAGTCAAGATGAACGGACTCCTTTTAGCGGTGAATAGACACGCTTGTGTTTTTGTGGCGTTGAATCCCACTAGGTTGGCATTGCCCCATTCGGAAACTGCCTGAAGAGTAAGATTCATACGCTGCACCATAGCCTCTCTTTCGGACTGAAGGTCTTTACTGGCCTGACCTTTAGGCAGATATCTCTCTACAACCGTGCTGTCGTCTGCGTACCCATAGATACCGGGCATGAGCAGATCGTTGATGTGCAGCAGAAACAGCGTTGCGGAGAGAACAGACCCCTGAGGAACTCCGGCATTAGTTGTCATTGATTGCGACGAGCAACCTCCGACAACCACTCGGAATGAACGGTCACTCAGGAAGTCTCTGATCCAGTGGATCAGGCCAGGGGATAGGCCATACGCAGAGAGCTTGCTCATAAGGCTAGAGTGCCAAACCCTATCAAAAGCCTTCGAGATGTCAAGGGAAACGGCAAGCGCTTCCCCATTTTTCTCGAGGGCTTCACCCCAGATGTGAGTGGCATACGCTAGAAGATCTCCTGTCGACCGGTTTCGGCGGAACCCGTACTGTCGGTCACTGAGGAGATCGTTCTGTTCTAGGTATGCCATGAGCCGTGTGTTCAATATACGCTCCATAATCTTACAGAGTAAGGAGGTTATTGAGATGGGCCGATAGTTAGTGGGGTCAGCACGACTGCCTTTTTTGGGCACAGGCTGCACGTTGGCAAGCTTCCACGACCTTGGAACTATCCCAGTCTCAATAGAGAGGCGAAACAAGCGTGTCAACACAGGAGACAACTCGGGTGCACATGTCTTTAGTACTACCGCTGGAATACCATCTGGTCCACTGGCTTTGTTCACGTCTAGACTTCGCAGGGTCTTAAGTACCTCTTTATTGTGAATACGGACCTCTGGCATAGAGGTATTTGATTATTTTTCGTCAATATCTAAAAACATAAGCTTAAAAATTATGTTTGAATCATTACTTTGAAAATAAATTAATGGCCGCACTCAGAATTAACGGTTACTAAAATCGCTCTTTAGTACAGAATCACAATACAAATTATGTAGTAAAAGAAGCGATTTGGGTAAGCGTTTACAATTTTTTGTGAATTATATTCTCGCTGGCCTACCGGTCAATGATAATGACAAATAGTAGGTATACTGCTGTATACCCCATGTATAAGTGCGATAAATGCTATTGCTTAATGTATTAGTTAATTTTTTAAATTTATTTCTCTATTAAAAGCAATATTTTAGAATAAAGCATATTTTTGAATATTTCCCTTCTGTCTGACGATTGATTCATTTTCACTGTAGTTCTGTTGTAAAATACACGTATAGGTAAGTTCGTTTAATCCTTAAATATACTTATAACACCTGCTGTGCAGGCGTAATTCGACCTTAATTCATATTAATAGATGGTATAAATGATAAAATTACGTTTTATCCATTTACAAAGAACATCAAACCCAATTTCACTACGACGTGCATGTGAACACTAGACGATCTAGAATTCGATGCAAAAAGCCGCCGTCGAAACTTCTACGTTACAAAGCCACACAGAGAGATATTGAAATGGCTTCTATTAAAAACAGCCTTCCTCTCACCGGGAAACACGAACTATTTTCAGCGCAATTTGTTGGCAGTCGTACTGTTTTGTGTGACTACCGTAACAGACGAGAAAAGAAACACGTCAAGATAATTACGTAAGTATAACTATAGGTATATAAAACACCACAAAAATGTTTAGACAGATGTCCATTATATATGTACTTTGAAACCATCCAACCGATTTCATTTAAAAGGGAATAATGCGAAGATGGTTTGAGACCACTAAAAGAATGCATTAGGCACATTTTCAAGTTTTTACTTTTTCCATACAAATTTTTTTTGCGTATTAGCTCACGCTGGGTAGTGTTAAATAATATAATACTAGTGTTAAATAATACGCAAAGTGATAGTAAGAAAAAAACAAATTCATTTGACTTAAAATACTTAAGTGAACGTATTTTAATTAGACATAATAAAAACACATTCAGTGCGATAGTGCCTTACACTAAAAACATCATTACACTAAAGTTTCTCTCGCAATGTTACAAAACAATAAGTATTCGCCCATTTTCTTTACCCGAGGACAGATAAACGTATATTTGAACGTAAAAGCAATCGTTAGTATAAAAAAACCGTTCGATAATCTCTTAGACGAGCTGCCTTTCCCACTTAACGTTTCTATTTCCAATACAACGACGTGTTGAATGAACCTAAACGTTTCCATTGCTGCATTATTTTCATTTTCTAACGTTTTCACGATTCTTCAATCTCAATGCCTTTTTGTTTTTTTTTGTGATAGAATTAAATTCCGCGCGCGTGTTTCTGCACACATCGGCTCCCAGCGGAAATCCAGCTTCGAGGTTTTGTTGGTACAGTCAGCGAAAGAATTTGGTATGCAGTGCATGATTCTAAAACCATCTGTAATGTTTAATATTACATATTACTTACGTTATTGAACAAAGTTAAATTATGCGTTACGTATACAGATATCATTTAACATTGTTAATAACAAACATTCTGTAATAATTACAGAAGGTTTTAGAATCATGCCCTGCCTACCTAATTATTTTGCTGTCGGTACCTCGCTTACTGGTTGGATGACGTCATGTTTTGTTATGGGAAAAATATTTTCCTTACTCTTTTTGCAAGTCTAACTAGACGTGTAACCAGTGTTGTCGTTAAAAATATTTTTATTTAAAACAAAAAAGTGTTAGGAGCAAAAAATAAATAAAAAATGTGACGAGAAAATATTAAAAGCCTACACATGACCTAGCTTTCACTAGATAGGTATATTTTAGCTGTATTCGGGCTTAGAATACTGACCCCAACCACATGCCGACAGCATAAGGGATCGGAAAAGACGACAGAAGCTTCTTTCTCTCATTTTTCTTTTCTTATTGGCCGCGCTTTGGTGATGCCTTAAGTATTATTGATGTCCATGTCGGCTATTTACTTAAAAAATATATTTATAATACATAAAAATAGGTATAATATCGTGCCTATTACCAGAACACCATACTATAGATGCGAATTTCACCGTAAAATGTTTTTATCCCGCGGGTTTCCATATGTCTACGTTCTACCACAGGTTTTACTGACAAAGTGATTCTCTCGCAGCGAGGGCGGATGTAATTTGTGCCACATCCTACTTACCTGGGACATAGGAAGGCAATCTGAATGTAATTTTCCGTTTTTATGCATACGTGAATATATTTTTATTAGTTACAAAATAATTTTAATAATAATTTGTGTTTGGAGTGTATGTAACAAGAAAAATAAATTTAATATAATACATATTTTTAAGTAATTTAAGTATTATACATAATATTTTCTTTTTTCATCCAAATTGAATAAAACGTGGTTTCGGCAACACGGCGCCGGTGTATACCTGTATACCTACGTATAGCATAGTAAAAATTATAAAATTGGTAAGTTAGTTGTGCATTTTTGACGCAGACATACAATGCATACAATAATAATATATTATAATTATGTATGTACATGTAATTCTTTTGGAAGGAGGGCTAATAGTTAACAATCAAGAATTTAACTCAGTGGTCTCAAACAATAGGGCATTAATCTTTTTTTAGCTTATTTCGAACGTATGATTAGATGGAGTCCCGTACAACCCAAAAAATCCCTTTCACTGTTGTACAATATAAATTCAATTACAAAATGTATACAGTAATAAAGTTTTACACAACTTATATAAACAACGATACAAGTATAATCACGTACATTGTTATAACAAACTTGTAAACTTTTGCCATTAACCTTTCACTCGTGATTATACCCGCCTTTTGCGGTTTTCTCTGCGAAATTAGAATTTATAACGTGATAGGTATTTGCTGTCCTACGTTTAAACGGGAACTTCGAATGCGTGTTTTACTTTAAAACTCCCTGGAGGTACAAACATAACTTTTAATTTTACTGGCGTATTGCTTAGAAGCGACTTTTATAGGTAATATTAATTCAAGCGACGGTTAATGCACCTTACCTACTGGGTGTTTGCGATCCTTAAACACTTATATACCTCAATGCAGTAGTTTTGATTTGCCTCCTGTGTATCTTTTTGTTTGGTATAGTATCTGACATCGACGAAAGAATATTCTTTGATTGGGGCTAATATATACAGACTTGAGGAGACCTCAGTTTTCGAAACCCTTACAAGACATCTTAGAAGGCTGCACGAAACCATGATTTTATGTCAAGGTTACCTAAATCCATCCCTTTTTCGGGATCAAGTACCTATTAATTATTATTATTATTTTTAATCGATGTAGGTATTTTAACACGGCAACAGGCATTTTTTTGTATATTGTAAGATTTTTTAGAGTAATATTACTATTAATATTACTCTCCAAAGCTCAAAACTCACTCTCTATATCCTATCTCCCACCGAAGCCAAAGTTTGCTTAACTCGGTCGGTTGTTATTTACAACAAGCAAAGCTGTTGCAAACTTTCCAGTAAGCTACCCACCGATATGTTCCGTGCAAATTGAATTCTATTTGCTATTATGTACTCGTATACTAATGAAAAATAATATATTATAGGTACTTTCCGCATCTACGCGGGGTATGCAGGATCATTATGTTAATGATCAACATGATGCAGTAATGAAAAATTTTCAAAAAACCAAAAGAAGAAATCCATAGGTATTCCTCATTAGTATGGAACCCATGCAATTCCGATTTCGAGCTATCTAATTTAGTAAAACCAGCACAATTTAATTGTAACATTTAACATTCAGCTTTATGCAAAACATTAATTCAAATTATATTTATACCACAATTTGTGACCAATTACATTGGTGTAAAGATCCCTAATAAAAACTTATTTGTATTTATCAAATGGAAACTTTATAAAGCAACCGTCTGCAACGTATATAAATAAACACAACCTAGATAAAATCAGTGCCCTGTTTAATAAACATTACAATTCTACAATTTTGTAAATAAGTGACATATTTGTTAAATTTTATGACAAGTGCTGTTTAATAAACCTTACAATTATGTAAGAATTTTACATATAAAAATCCTACAAATATTAGAATTGTAAATGCTGTTTAATAAACGTTTACATAATATGTAGAAAACGCCTGTAGATTTCGATGAAATATTGTATCTACAAATTTGTAATTGTAAGTCTGAGTTGTAGGTTACAAATTACATATAAATGTAAATTTTTGTTGAAGAAATTTACGAGGATAGATTTCAAATTTTTTTAAATATTTAGAATTTGGTTTTACCAATTAGCTTACAGAGTGCTTTCCTATTTGTTTGATTTTTAACGAAACTCGTGAAACACAATAACAAAATTACGTTTTTGTCTATAATATACAATAATGTTTTAAAAAAATGTAGATACGTCATGCCCTTACAAATCAACCAAAAAATCTGTTCCGAAAAGAGCTACAGCATCTTTTGTTTCACTACACTACACCAATCACACTACAATAATACACGAAGGCATTTTAACGTTGTATGTCAAATCTTTAAGCACTTCTGACAACAAAAGCGTCCATATCGTCTTGTATTGACAGAACGACTACGAACAAATAGAGGTCAATTGACCTCTCTTACGATCTTCATCTTCGGTGCGCTAGTGACATATCTACCTCTTTTTTACTTATAATATCATTTATAATATACCTTTAATTTGACAGTGACGTGTTAGAATCGTATTTAAGATCATTTCCTATTTTTGTTACCAAATATTCGACGGTAGTTTTGCTGACCCGAATTTTTTCGTTGAATGTAAAATCTGTCACATCAAAAGTAAAGTTAATACTTTTACGAAAAACTCGCCGCCGCCGCCCTAATAGATATAGGTATTCATCGTCACTACTGTCACTACTTCCACTACTAGTTGTTAGAATCATTTTTTTTGTGTACGTATAACAAATAAATTTCGTTACTTGAGACACTAAATTGTAAATTTCTGACACAAGACGAGTCCACCTGTCGGAAAAATTCTACAATTTACAAAATGTGTAAACTTGTAAATTACAAGTATTGTTCAATAAAACAGTTTTCCCTACAAATATGTCAAGTGTCACCTGTAGAGAGAAAATGTTTATTAAACAGAAATATGTAAAATTGTAGGTACAATTTTACAATTTTGTCAATTTTCTACCATGGTAAACTTGTAAGTTGTATTCTTTATTAAACAGAAACTTGTAGATTTGTAACTTGTAATTTACAATTACAATTTACAATTTGTAAAGTTTATTAAACAGGGCACAGATCGTTATAACAAAGTTGTAACAACTTTTGTCATTAACACTACCCTAGCGACTGTACTTGCCTCGGTACTTCCGAGCACGAAATTTAAATACAGTTTTAGAAAGGTTTGTTATTTTAATGAGAGAAGCAATTAAAAATTGTATGTTAATTAAATATTGAAAAGCATTATTAAGATCAATTTAATTTGTTTGAATTGTTTGAATATTTGAAATTAGAATGTTAAATTGTAAAGTTTTTACGTGTGTGCGAACAATTTAACGTCGAAATATTTATTTGAATTATTATTGAGATTTTATGTATTTTTATAACGGAAAGACGATATTAAGACGATATTTTGCAATTAACAAAAGGAACCAAAAGGAAGTAAAAGTTAAATTCAGGGAACGCCTAGTAAAATCAGAAACTTTATGTGCGATAATGCAACTTGCCTTTACCTAAACCTAAGTAACGTTAATTAAACACGACCAGACAAAGCAATTGCATACAGAGATATAGCAATAAAAAAGGTGTGTGTGCGATTCACACACGATAGAAGTGAAACTAAACAAGATATAAAAATACTCACAAACACACAGTTAAATAATAACACACCACGCTGACATCTTACTAAAAAGCTGTAATACGCAGCCGCATACAGTGTACAGTAGCTCACGTAGTTTTCACATACACTATACACGGACACTATAGACAGTATATATCTGTCTCATTCTTTCCTACACATTTTTGTATTTTTGTCTCTTACCTGTCGTTTTTTCCGTTGCATCCGGTTTGAAATCACAACAATTCTAAAGAAGTTTCACTTCAAAAATAATGTACAGTGGTAATGGTAAGTGGACATGCATAGAAAAACTTTGAGGTTTTATCAATGGTTTTATAAAATAAGGATAGTCTCGCTGTTGCGGGCTCTTTTGATATAAGTCATTCGCCTGTTTACTGTCACTCTCTAGAACTCCCCTTCCAATAAATAGATAGATGTATATTTATGTATA
Organism: Thymelicus lineola; assembly: GCA_963932265.1. Classification (NCBI taxonomy): domain Eukaryota; kingdom Metazoa; phylum Arthropoda; class Insecta; order Lepidoptera; family Hesperiidae; genus Thymelicus; species Thymelicus lineola. The sequence continues at coordinate 16,181,659 of OZ010690.1, forward strand.
TATCGGTGCAGTCTAAAATAAGTTCGTAATAATCTTTGAAATTAAGAAAAAGGGAACTGTCAAGAAGACAGACAGATTGAGAGTATCGCGAATCAAAGTAAACAACTAAATAACGTTGAATTGATAAAATCGGGTGTTATCAGGCAATAAACGGATAGTATCCTTGTGCCTGTCGAATTATGGGTTTTATTTAGTATCCTGGTAATCCTGACACATAAGTACGCCCACAGAGAGAGATCTATGTTCATAGTACTGAACTCAGATGATCTGAACATACGAATGAGTACCTCCACAGAGCCCTGTGCTATATCAGGCGTGGGATAAACCCAGATGGTGAGATAATTTTCAGGAGAATTTGAGAAGTAAATTTCAGAAAATAAATGAAGTTTGAATGACATTTGAAATAAGCTTGAAGAAAAATTTTACAAAGGGATACGATACAAAATCAATCAAACATACAGGAGATGATGAGATCATGTGATACTAAAGTTGGGCTTTATTTAAAAATCCGAGAAATAAATGGAAATGAGAATTTGGTTTCAGGTTTTTCACAAAAGGAATGCAAGATGAGTAGCCACAGTGAATATGATGTTTGATATCATGCAACTGAAAGTAACCTATCTTAAATTTTTCAGCTAAAGAAAAACGGCGAGATTTGAATCTGTGTATCTATTTGCTGCGAGTGTGGAGCGGGGCTGGTTTCTTCCAAATTGCAACGAGTTGTTGATGCACCTACCAGCGCTGCTGTTGTGAGCGCTGTGTTCCGCGCTAATTACATGGCTTAATAGGCATAAAGCTTTCAATCGTTAACATTTCATTTACCTTTAGAGAACCCAATACATACTCAAGAACTTAAGATAATTATGCTAGGGTTGGTAAAGATGCAATTGTATATTGTACTAAATGAAGTAATCTCTTGGTTTACTATACGTAAAATAATATAGTGCATCAGAACGACTAACCTACCCGTGCCGCTGAGCCAAGTAATATAACCAAGTGGTCACTCTAGCATATGAATCTTATCATTACATTATATTACTACATTCTGTTTTTCATACGTATTAAGATGGGCATGTAAAATCCTTGAATATAACATTGGCGTTTCCTACGTAGTTGAAACCCTTTAGCGCTTTTAAAGTTTTACTGCGAACTTCAATGATCGCGTGTATGATTGCAGATTGTTGCAAAGTAGACTGAATGATAACTTAATATCTTCATGAGTAACAGTAACTGCATATTTAAATAGTAACATTATTTCATTTCATGTTTTGTGACAATATTTTGATAGAGATTGGGTTATTATAAAATTGCCATCCCTATGATTTGATATGTCACATGTTTTGACGTAAGTATTAAAATCTGTCGAAGTGACAACTGACCACAATAACTATGATGAAAATAAATTTTGAAATGTCATTCTCCTGCCGTGTTGACTACAGACCACTCTTCTACAGACTTTCACATTTCAATAGAGTTGAATTTGAATATTATATTTGATTCGTAACTACTACAAATAAAATTGGGATATTATCAAATTAGCGTTAGAATAAATGTGATAAGATATAATGAATGAAGTAAAATCAGGTTGGATCCTAAATTAAAAAATCCATTTCAAATCATTGTGTTTCTTACTTTCTCGCTAATGATCGGTGCCGTTTCTCAAATTCTAAAAAGGCAAAATGTTGAAACAGGATTTGTTGGTATGATGACGAGATGAGTTGTTGATACGACGTCAAGCTTTATATCTTTCTTTTTATTAATGCAAAAGTAAATTGATTAATTGATGTGGTGCTGATGATTATTTGTTGATTAAATTGAAATTTAATGATGAATGAATAAACCACGCTGCGAAATAATGAGTCATATGTAGGGTTCTAACTTGTTATGTTATGAGATAAATTGTTTAACCAGTATGCTTAGTTGACTTCCTATTAAGCTTGGCTTAATAAGGGCTTTTTATCTGTAACAGCCGTGACTGTTTAAATTGTCTGAAGGTCATTAAAGTAGAAATCAATGCAGCATTTCGCATGATGGTGTTGAGGCAGTTGGGCCAACACAATGCTTAGTGACACTTGGGTTGGGAACGCAAAAAAAAAGGCGTGTCCTGTGTGAGAACGCTCGAGTGAGGCGTATGTGGATCCGAGAGAGATCAGTGATATAAGTGTACCAAGCAAAGTGATTAATTTGTTGATTTGAAAAAAATATGATGATGATGATCAACCTTCAGCCATTTTTCTGTATGTTGAACTGCGCCATTAAGTGTACAAATCCAGGTTGGATATTGCTTAAACTGTGTAAATACTGGTTAGACAATAACAAAAAGTATCTTAATTCTGGAAGAGCGGTTTAAAATATCTTGAAGGTGATTTTGATGTTATAATTTGATGTTATGTTAATTGTGGTTTATCTTTAAAACGAAAGTTGAGCAGTATATACGGAAACGAGAGGGTTAAACGCCCTTCCGTTAATTTATTGAGGAATGATTGAGTTTATTGAATATAGTTGATATGGGAGTTGTGAAATTTTATCGGGGATTACGAGCACACACAAAACATACACACACATACACTTCCCTCACTTCATGAAGTCAGAATAGCCGAACGAAATACTGTGCTGATTTTGTCTTTACAGAATGATCACACGAGGACGTGTGAGTCGTCAGCGATGGCCGCAACAGTGAGAGGAACGGACGAGATTGTTAGATTCGGTGACGACGCCACGACGTACCAAACGATCGACGCGAGACGTAAAGACTTTAAAATCGTGCAAATAATAATTTGGTAGTTCCGTAACAAAAAAAAAAAATCCCAAAAATTCCCTATACTTATATATGTATATGTATTCCCTAAATATTTATATATTATATATTTATATATTATTTATTATATATTTATGTTATTATTGGTATTTATGTATGTCCGTGTATTTGTATGTATTCTTGTTATGTAGTATATCTATCTCGTGTTAGCACCTGCCATCAGCTATTTCCACATCCACCCAGGGTTGACTGGTGGACAATGCCATTAGGCATTAAGTTTGCCCTTTGTTTCTTCTTTTTAAGAGGTGACATAAACATGTAAATAAATAAATAAATAAATAAATAAATAAAAGTGTTGTTATGGAGTTTCTTGCGCTGCTTCTTCTCCATAACGAGAACACATTGCGAAGCAGTGGTAATGCTAAAAAATGAACTGATGCTATTTTTGCGGGATTTCGGGCAACAAAGAGCTTTGTTGTAACCTTTGGCAGTAAAGTAAAGGAAAGTTTATGAGAATGCCTGTAGGTCATGTACCAGTCGATGTCGATATTAATAATGATTTTGCTGATGAAAAAGATAAGATGGGAACTCGAGTCAGTAACTTTGTAGCGCCAGTGGCAATTACGATCGAAGTGCGATTCGTGTTTTGCTCTGGTATGATATGTGTATGGTAGCAACGGAGATTGCTGGTTGGCTCTGAAAGCCGTGGAGATTGAAGGACTTACTCGAGATCATTGAGAATGTTTGTTATTGCTTTTGATAATTGAAGTTAACGACTATGGTACGTGGCTCAGGATAATTATTCCAAATTCGTAATTGTTCTTGGAGATCCTTGTTTATGTAACGTTTGTTAAATATGACGCGATTTAGTACGATTCACACACGAGGACGTGTGTCTTGTCAGTATGGCCGTGTCGGTGCAGTCTAAAATAAGTTCGTAATAATCTTTGAAATTAAGAAAAAGGGAACTGTCAGGAAGACAGACAGATTGAGAGTATCGCGAATCAAAGTAAACAACTAAATAACGTTGAATTGATAAAATCGGGTGTTATCAGGCAATAAACGGATAGTATCCTTGTGCCTGTCGAATTATGGGTTTTATTTAGTATCCTGGTAATCCTGACACATAAGTACGCCCACAGAGAGAGATCTATTGATCTGTTCAGATGATCTGAACATACGAATGAGTACCTCCACAGAGCCCTGTGCTATATATATTTGTATGTATCATATGTATGTTCTACGTAGGTATTTGTATGTATGTGTATATTTTACTTTATTAACCGCCTTTCGTGCATTTCTCTTTTGTCCAATGGTTAGCTGGTAGCGAATGCATTAAGCATTAAGCTCGCCATTTGTACCGTAATATTTATATTGTGGTCAATAAAGGTTAAATAAATAAATAAATAGATAGCAACTAAACTTTTAACTACCGTATTGTTGTGTTCCTATCAACCAAACGTAAAGAACTACAGAAAAGAAAGAAAGAAATTAATGAATGAATGAAAATGAGAATAAGTAATTGTTGAACGACCTACTAGTATCTTTTCGAACTCAGTAACTGACAATAAAAATGTTAAGCTAACTTAATAATAATATTTAGAAGCTGATTTGTTCTGTATCTCATTATTTTTTCTAATTAATATTAATTTTAACTGAATGTCGAAATAAATTGTGAAAATTCTATAAAAATCGAACTGATCAGTGTCGTATTTTGTCACGTACTAATAATAAACAGAGGAAAATAAAACTTATAGATTTGGTTTAAAATGTATTTTGCTTTCATATTCTGCTACTGTTACTTATGAAAAGAATTATCTCTTGGAGATAACTCATAATTATATAAGTAGCGATCGTCGATACTATTTTATAATATCTTTTTAGCGTGTAAGCATGATAAATAAACTACTACACATTTAAAAATAAAAAAAAACCGCCTGCTATCAAAAAGCTATCATGACATACCTTTTTGAAAACCTTATGATTCAATGTACTCTATAATTTAATATCTATATTGCATTATTCAATTAATTCCTATTTTTTGATATTTCAAACAATGGCATCTCACCGCCTACATGTTTGTTTTTTCTAATTTCACTTATCTAAACCACTTGAGCTGTCAAGACGCATCTAATCATATCTTAATTATATAAACTCCTCCAGTGATTTGAACTATAAGAGGTAATAATGAATATTACTTGCATACACACAAGATACGCGCTAAAACCTAACCCTTCACATGATAGGTAGCGATGTACAGATGAAATTATAACAATAAAATAGCTGATATATACTCACGCCCCGTGTGGTAGGATTCCCTGTGTCTCAGGCGGCATGGTCATGTATACATGAGACATCTCAAACTCGCACGACCTGAGAACAAAAACTTAACTATTACTAAAGAGTCTGGCCTCTATACCGTACCATACCATGACCGTGCTATGAACGTATCAGGCACGGAAAGCAATATGATTTTATCGCTCCGTGCATGTTGGTGAAAGGGGTAATAGAATATTTTTAAGGGGGTGTTATTTTTAAGTGCACTTACGTTACTAACCATGCACCTAATTTTTCGGAGACCACTAGCGGCTTATAAGTCACCGATAATACAACTTACAATACGCTATTACATACCTAGTATAATTACACTTAGAACTCAATGCAGCTTAGCGGATAAACTTAGATAATTCTTCAAAGTAAGTAAGTAAGTAAGTAAGGCTTCTGTGCCTTCAGGGCTTTGAACTAATTTAAGTCTGGTCTACGGCAATTAACGTTTTATACATGAGATACGTAATTAAGTTTCCAACTAGGTTATTACAGTATCAAAGTAATCAAATATATGTATGTATTGCACAAAGACTGTTAAATAGTGAAATATTAATAATTGAATAAATGTTTTATTTTAAACTAGTGACCAAAGTTTCTTAAATATAATGCGCTCAAATTTTTTTTTAATATCTTCCGTTTACAGAAATAAATCCATGGTTTAGAGGAGATTGCAACTAAAACACATAAGAAATGCCATGAGATGCCATCAAAATTAAATTACACGGTTACTTTAACATGTATTGCCTTGATGAATGCTTCTAGCCTATCAGAAATTCATCTTATGAGGCATTGCTCTACATCAGCTGCCAATTCGGGAATTAGTTTCATAAAGCCCTACAACATTTATTTTACAGGGCGAGTCGTGCACTGAATCCAATTTCGAAAAGATAATAAGAAATCCTCTCTCCGTTGATTCTTTGTGGCCATTCGCATTGTGCAGTAGATTCATTAACTTATTCATTTGTTACTTTTAATCATCGTCGCTTATGAATTCAGTTATCATTTAAATAAATGAAATAACAATCATAAATACATATCTTATAGTAATATCAAAGATAATAATACTTATAATGAGGTAATATCTAGTATCTACTGACTTCTGGCGAAAAACAATCAAATCTATTTTTCGCTTTCATTTTCTAATGCTTACCTTTTTAAACAGACTTCAAGAAGTACGAGTAGAAGGTTTTCAACTTGGTTCTTTTTGCAATGTTTGTTACCTCAGAACTTCGTCATTTATCAATAGATTTGGAGCACGAAAACCTTATTTTTTTAGTCAAAATCACTGATAAATAAAATTTATTTTGTTCATTTATTATCATTAAAAATATAATTAATATAACATTTAGTATTTGTTGGTGAGTAGTAACCATAAAAACGGCTGAATATTTGGCTGTTTTTTATTTTAAACTTTTCGTGATAGTATGTACGTAGTTTTCACCGACAGAAAACTTGAATAAATGGAGTGGCTAATGTGGAACGCTAAGGGATCAGCTATTAAAAATATTAAAAAGCCATCAGCTTATCAAAAGTTATTCAATATCATAATAACCATTTCAAAGTGTCATAGCTATATGAATTTAATAAATTTTAAAGATGATGCGATGTGTCCGGAAATTTAATAAAAAACACACTTTACGTAAATTAAATGTTTCAAGCGCTCACCTTTTACCCTGACCTTTGTTGAAACAACACGTAACAGTGATTTAAAATAATGGCGACACCGCCCTCCCCCAAAGCGCGGGTCAAATGTGTCAAAAGGCCTAACACTATTTTGTTTAAAATACAGACTACGAATAATAGCTAGCCAGAATAGTAAGTATACCACATGGATTATAAAGGTAAAGGAGAATTGACTCATATGGGGGAAGTTCAAAAAGTGTCCAGTAACACTCATACAAATACCTAAGATCGGAGAATATTCATTTATTTCTCACGTGAATATCTATGACCCGGAAATCGAACCCGATACTCATTTCGTTAAGACTACCTATGGTATCGAATATAATAACACTACAAAGATACTAAAATATCAACACTGATTTTCAGTGCAGTCAATTTCGTCATAACTAGATTGCTGTGCAAAGGAACCATCGATCAATCGAACTAAGATATTAACTAAAGATAGTGACGCATGAACAAGCAAAGGGTATGAGCCAGCTCGCTCCCAAATGGAGATGGAATTATTACGTAAAGCTCAAAGACCGAAAATCAATTAAAACTAATTGAGCGAAAAAACAGCTCACAACGCATAGTGATCAGTGTAAAACGTTTTTACATGAAATAGTAACAAAATATCCTCACAAAATTTCACTGAAGTATAATGTCATAGAACAGACATCTCGAACAAAATGTGTGTCCCACCCGGGAGGTTCGTTTTTTAAAATGGAACGAATCCATTGAAGATTGAAGCCACGTGGCGCCAATGCATTGGGACATACATGGTGTTCGCGATGTCGGTCCTATATGCTAGTAATAATTCTTCAATGGTAGGAAATAGAAATAAACATTTCCACTTACTAGTTTTACACAATCGTTACTACTGTAATGGTAATTGCACTAAATATATCTTAAAAGATAAGTTTAAAAATTTAAGTTTAAAAATTACAGAGATCCGGCTTAAAATCGAATCAATATCCGCCACGTCGAGTTTACGATCTAATTTCAAAGCAACTATCTGTAGTTACCTACCGCACATACTTCAAAGCGCTACAAGCTTTGATAAATTGACGATATTTCTAGTATACTGAACATTGAATTTATGGGAAAACGACAAATTGCTCATCTATCATTAGTTACATTACACTTCGCTTTTGTTGTAAGGCGCTAGTGTAGCAACTACACGATATATACAGGCCCTATACGAGTATACTATTTCCACCCTGTATATTATAGCACAAAAATTTTTGTACGGACTTTTATGCTGACATCATATATGCCTCAAATGGTTTCATTTGAAAGGCATTAATCCGAAGATGCTATAAGACCACTAAAACAATGCATTAGGCTCATTCGATCCATTGATAAAGTCTATTTTCCATTTTTCGTATACAAGAAAATAATATGTGAAGATGGCGCATAATACAGACTGACAACACTGAGCTGTCATTGTCATCAGAAAAATTTTAGCGGTGGAACACACTGGATAAGTGGGTATCCATACATTAGTACATTATAAAACTGTACGATGATTGATCCGGCTAATCTCAGAAATGGCCATAGCGATTTCAATTCAGTTTGAAATGTAATATTTAGTATTCTATTCCAATAGATTGTCCAAAAAACTAGTCTAAAAATTATTTGGAGAAAACGTATAATAATAATAAGATACTCGTACAGTTACCAGTTTCAGGCTATAATTGCTAAGTTAATGGCATAAAAAATCCACCATTTTTTATGCCATTAACACTAAGTAGGTATAAGTTCTAATGGCATAAAACATCCACCCCGTGCAGCAGTTTGTAGTACAAGTTGTCTGGGCAAACATGTGATAGACTCGAGTCTGTATTTTACATTTCTCATTTGTGTACAATGCACGTTATGCAAATATTATAGAGAGTCATAAGTGTGTGACCGTGTAAACGTTAAAAAAAACAAATCCTTTCTCATTAAAAATGTTCGTAATAACGTCACCGTGAATGCTTATTCGTATTTCAAATTATAATTTATTCTGTGCTACATCTAAAAGCGTGTTTAAGTTTATTGAGCTATTATTTTATTTATTTTTCGTTTCAAAAATATTAAAAACATACAAACAAAAAAGTATGGTATGAGTATGGCGGAAGTAAATTAAAAACAACTCCATCACAAATATTTACTAAACTGAAAATGAAATGGCTACTACCGAATCAAAACAGAATTTGTTTTCCAACTACGTTTATCAAACACAATGCGTACAACAAATAGCATTTTCCGGATTTGGCGCAATGTTTCGGACAGTTGGATAGACAATAACAGACGTACAGGCTGATAGAAGACGAATCTGACAGAATCCCGTTTTCTTATTAAACCTACGGGATCTTAAAAACTAATTTCATACTGCAGGTATAGTGACTACATCTATGTCGTATTTAAGTCATTTTCACTGAAGAGAAGCAGTACTATATAAATACCAAATTTTGTAAATGTAAGCGTCATAAAGGATGACAGATAGATTGACCTAAATAAATCTTGTAACTACTATTCACAAAAAAAAAGTCACAGTCTAAAAATCTTACATTTTTGCCCTACCTAGCTCTCAAGTGCTGCAATAAGAAACTTAATCTCACTAAATAAATAATAAACCCTCACATATTCTCAAATGTGAATCAAACACCTTTCACGATTACAAAATTCCGTCTGTCGTACCTCGGTCAGTCTCAATTGAGAACCAAACCCAGGACTCCATCTTTGCTTGGCGGTTACTGTCACCACTCACCACCAAGCTACAGGACGGTTATATAAGCAAAGAAAAGCAATAATTGTCCCACTGCTGGGCTCGGGGTCTCCTCTCACAATGTAAGGGGTACAGGCCATAGTCTACCACGCTGGCCAAGTGCGGATTGCTAGACTTCATACACCTTTGAGAACATTATGGAGAACTGTCCAATGTGCAGGTTTCCTCACGATGTTTTCCTTCACGGAAGCAAGTGATAACTAAATTGTAATACGCACATAATATTTGAAAACTAGAGGTGCCAGGATTTGAAATCGAGCCCCTGCGTTCGCGAGACCAACGTTCTAACCGCTAGGCTATCACTGCTTCAGGACAGTTTTTTTTTTATTTATTTAATTTAACGACCCGTGTGGCGCAATGGTTATCATGCCGGATCGCCGCGCCAAGGGTTCGATTCCCAGCGAGGCGGAAATTTGAATGATGAGTTTGAATTTCTGTTCTCGGTCAGGGTGTGAGTGTCCTTGTCTTGTGTGTTGTCCATGGCACCCACGACACAGGGAATCCTAGTGTGGGGCTATGAGTGTGAAGCGTTATTTTTTTATTTTTTTTTATTTAAACATCTCCTAAAGCGTGCACCGGAGACCTTATATGCTAATTTACATATTTCATCATAGTCAACCACCATAATAAAGACCTTACTTCATAGGCTTCAGGACGGTTATATTTAATTCAAATTGTTTTGGTATTCATCTGATCTGAATATCTCTGTTGGTATTATGGACCACTTGAGCGCGAAATTAAAATGCAACCAGATTATAATAAGAATGGATCCGCTTACGATTGCTATTTCAAAAATGTTTTACAAAGATTTTAACGATATACCGTTCATCAAGAACATGACAATGTTTAATTTTATCGGTTGGTTTTATTTGTATTATCATATCAGCATAAATATATAATAATACTGTAACTGATCGATGTCTGTAGTCTGTATGTATATGAAGACATTTGAAAAACACTATTACTAGGGATATTAATTAATGCAATAGATCCCATAACAACATTTTTTTAGAATTTTCGTCGGTTTGTCTGTGCTTTTGTTCCGGCTAATTTCAGAAATGACTTGACCGATTTAAATATAGTTTTTTATTGTTGGTAAGTTTAAGTTACAATGTGGTGTTAGTTTCATCTAAAGAATTACATTTTTTCTTTCTTTTCTTTTCTGTACTGTGTTTGTACTAAGACAGATTTCCCTCTAGATTAATATAAATAATATCCTAAAAACCCTTCCTTCCTCCCAAAAACCCCTTAACTAACAATTAAATATTCATCGAAGTAGTTGGAGTAGTCTTCAACAAACTGATTACAAACGGATATAATTATTATGATGTGTCTGTACGCCTACGTAGGTCGTAGGCGTACATAGAGTACATATATAGTACTAGAATATTGTATTCAACATTACGTTTTCATTGCCTAAATTAAAATATCATAACAACAAATTATTGGCATGAATTCCCCGTAAAATCCTTTCAAAACAATTCCATTCAGAGGTTAGGAACTTTCGGAAACGCACAAAAATTAACTCTCTGCTTAAAGGCCTTGTAAAGAAAGAAGGACCTCTAAGCTAAATTAATCCTTGTGTTAGCGGATTATAGCTGGAATTGCTTTTTCGTTGGCATCAAAGGAAGAATTAGGAATTATCGTTTGAGGCTCACTTAATTTAACACTTCAGTAGAGAAAACACAGAAATGTTTTATATACTGAGTTTTATAGCAATTTTAACGGTCGACTGAATTTTAAATTTTTTATAATATGTCACTGCCTAGTGAACTCTTCTATAACACCAGCTAATAATCCTATTCAGGTTTATGTAAATGCCTATGTGTTTGACTTAATCTTACCCATATTCGTATTCCGAAATTATTATTACAGAAAATAGCTATTTCGTAATGGAACGTCTAAAATAGGTCTTTACTTGACACTCCACGAAGCTGACATGACAAGAGACAAACGATTCGTAAGTGATTTTGCATGTTTGTTCAATATTTGAGTACGGTAATGTTGAATACTTAACGCGACAAACATCGTTTCTCTCAACGAATCGTTCATAGCCCGTTGGCGTGTCAGTTGTAGGCTTGTCAGTAATAGCTTTGACGAGGTCGGGAGTACTTTTTTATGTAAATACTCGACAGACGAGCAGACGAGTCGCGATATTAAGTGTTGAACGTTGCCCATGGACGTCAAGAGTAGTTGTCGATCAAGAAAAGGAAAGAAGAAAGAAGAAGCTGAATTCCAAGCTTCTATCAAGGAAACGAGAAGTCTCTAAACAGGTGGGTTCCATGGAACGATAAAAATACCAGACTGTTAATGGAAGCTTATGAGCGGTTCCTATGCTTCTAAGGATAAGTTTAAATCTTCGGTCTTGATGATTACTCTAAAAAGCTAGAAGTCAATTCAATGCTAAGAACTTGTAAGTCTGCGTCTTAGTTTCTGGTGTAGTGATATCTCCCAGCGTAACTCATCTCTCTACCAATGGTTCAAAGCCATTGCTTTTGTAGCTCATCATCTAGAAGATCTTTTGACTTTTCCAAACCAGCGATGGACCTAAATCTTACTACTAGGTGTCAACAGCATTCAAACCATGTAAAATTATTTAGATAGTAGTAATTTTCCGTGTCAATAATCGTGGTGTCGATTATAAGTCGACTAGATTATGGGAGAAAGGGCGATGGGTAGTTGGATTTGTGAACGTTAGTGTCAAAATTTTGTGAGTGTTTCGCGAAGGATACTTGATAATACCCGATAACCCGCACTGGGTCAGCGTGATGGAGTATGCTCAAGTCCTCCTCAGTTATGAGGAGAGACCTGCCTGTAGTGCGCCATTAATTAAAGTAACGCTTCACACTCATAGCCCCACACTAGGATTCCCTGTGTCGTGGATGTCATGGACAACACACAAGACAAGGACACTCACACCCAGGCTGAGAACAGATATTCAAACTCATCACTTAAATTTCCGCCTCGCTGGGAATCGAACCCAGGACCCTTGGCGCGGCGATCCGGCATGGTAACCATTGCGCCACACGAGTCGTCAAAATAATGAGATAAATCCATTTATTTTTCTATGATATTTATCACCACATAGTCACATATGAACTACACCATTTTGCGAGCTATTCTACCGTGTCAGCAAATAGGTATACCTTATTTAAGTGCAAAAAGCCCACCTTAAGCCAACTTATGGCATACTTGACAGCAACGATGGCAACACTTTTCGGGTTAAGCCTTACAAAGGCCTCCTCCCTCTAATTCCTTTGAGAGTGACGTATTTCCCTGCAATTTTCGATTTTAGAGGCGAAAAGGCTTTTCAGCGTTCAGTTAACGAAATAACATTTTCTCGTTTCAGCCTGTCAACTGCATTACTTTTTTTCTGCATTTTGCCTGGTTTTTGCGTCACTAGAAATGAATAAACGACTATAAACTCATTTGAGTGAATCAATTCTAGCGTGGGAATGTTTTCAAAATACATCCACGTGATACTCAAAAGACATACAAATAAAATTGAGACTACACTTTTGGTACAGGTTTAGTATGATTTATGTGGCAAACATTTTTTTTCTCAAACTGTGTTTTAGTTCTCATTTGATTATACCAATGCCGCCCACTCAGGAATTCGTAGTATGAAAACATGAATGCGTACCTAATGAATGAATGACAAATAATAAATAAGAGAAAATAACAACTCCGATTATTTTGCTTGTATGAAATAGAATAAATATACTCCGAAATATGAAACGGCAAAGTACAGCCTGAAAGGAACCTTTCCTTTCAATATTTGAAAGAGTAAAGAGAATGTAGTTTTAGTTGATTGGTTGATTTTTGTAGATGATTGATTATTTGGGAGATGGAAATGGGAGAAAGGGATGGCATAAGATATGTAATTTTAAATTTAGATTTTTACACCATCGTGTATTTCTTTCCTCGAATTTATTTATTATACTTTATTATACTTTGGTCCGAAGTAACATTTTATACATGCACTTGCAACTTTGAAGCACTGTTTTACTATAATATAATTATTATTTACAGCGTAATCTTGAAACTGCGGTGTTTTGTATTGAAGCAGATTTAACATGATAATAAAATTGTATGTTAGGTATTATTTACCTAGGCTAACATCAAACAAAATCAGTTGATCCTTGAACTTTGAATGATAAATCTTGGATGTTTTTTTGTATTTTGTAAGTAGACGAGAAGAAGGTTTTAATTAATTTATAGGGACCATTAATAATACTGTAGATATGAAACCTTACAAATATTGCACACGAATACATACAGAAATAGAAAAATTGTATTGCGATAAAGTTTTCTTTTAAATTATCTTAACGGTCGACACGTCATAGAGGTACATTTGCGTAGTATGCAAATTTCTGTTTAAAAACTTACATGACCTGCTTTCACAGTTTTTACTCCACAAAATCCAGTAATACTTGTCCAGTAAGTTTTAATGAAGACTTATTATGCATTTCATCTTTGAAGTCTGATGAAAAACAGCATGTAAATAACTCAAGAGGAAAGTTTTAAATAATATTCACTTTTAAAGATATGAATACAGAAACTGTTTCGTATTAAAACGGATTGTGTGAAACCTATACAAATATAAAAAATAAAGTATGAAACACTTAATAAAAAACTGACAATGGATATTTAGACTTAGTAGGTAATTTAACCAATTTCATTGTGCCATTCTTCCAAGAAAATTAAATAGATCATTAACCATCTTAGGCCAGGAATCCGACTGGTTCAAAGCGATGCATTATTGATCTCAATTTTATGCTGAACCATCTCAATCTTCGTTCATAATTTCCCAAAATGAAGCTACATTGTAATCCACTCTTTCATCCAGAGTATGTCCTATTTGAATTGGAATTTTTAGTTCATAGCTTCTATGTGGCATCGGAAATTTTACTATAATGAAATGAACACAAAATAATTTCTCGAAACAATGTTAGCGATATTGCTCAGTTGTGGGAATATTTATATCACCAGACATTTTTTGTGTTTCTCCACTTTGTAATAATGCAGTTTTAGAATCTATATCTGGTACTTTTTCTTCCATCGTCACTTCTGAACCTTCTGCAGACTTAAAAGTATAAACTTCGAGTAGCTTGAATTTAAATTCCTTAATTAAAATATTTGTATCATTAATCACTTCATATTGTAATTTTATCTTATCTCCGCATCTTAATACAGTGTTATAGATATTTGATTTAACTTTTACATATCTTTTCTTAGTAGAAAATATTTGCGTCAACGTCTTTTCTCCGACATGAATAAATGTCATTGGTAGTTTTGGAAGTAATCCTGCAACTGTATTAATTTATTTTTGAAAGACTGAAACAAGTTACTTAAATATTTTTTACACTTTAAATATCATTTATGCTGGGCTTGGTTTTTATAACACTACCTTTTGTCACGACTTATCGTGACAAAGGTTATATTAATTATTATTTTACTACTTACTTTTGCAACTACGTAATATAAATATTACAATATGACTTAAAGTGCGTGTTGGGCCGCATGGTAAAAAGTTTGGTCATGCGATTATTCCTAGTCACGAAATTTATTTGAACCTACTGTAATACCATAAAAATCTGTAACCGATGTCTAAAAAAATATGGTAGAAATAGTACAAAATTCTTGTCTATGCCTGTTTTACAGTGTAAAGAATAAACTTACAAGTTGCGAGTGATACGGGATCTTATTCTTTATATGAATTACAAAATTTTAATAGCTTTGGCCCAAAACTTTAAAATAATGAACTTTAGTAACTTTATCTTTAAATTTTTATACAATGTAACGAAAATGTACAGAGTATTTCAAATTTATAAAAAGTGTGAATGAATCTTTGCAGAACACCCTGTACATACATAGGTCGTGGACATGACGTTAGTACGAGTAGGTACTTTCTGATAGATTTTAACGAGGTGGACTTTGTTCAATATTCCTTGGCTGAAATTTTTCTTCATAATTTTAAATAATCTCATAAAGTTTGCTTAGAAAATGGATCTGTCAGTTAGACCCTCCCGATAGGTATACATGTCTGTGCTCCCGATGGAAGCCCAGCTAACAGATCCATTATTGAAAGCGGTTTGCTTTCATTTTATGACATTATTTAAAATTTAGAAGAAAAATACATCTGTCCGAATCAACGAATATCGAACAAAGTAACACCTCATTACAAGGTTTCGTTTTTGTTTATCTACGTTTTATTAATTAAATGTCAAAATAACGGCAATGTCCAATAAGATCCATTACAAAGATCCATCGATGTATCTTTTTCCACTTTTATGTCCATTTGAATCCATGATCCAATAAAATCCATTAATGGAATTTTTTACACCTAGTGATTGTCCAAAGATACATCATTTTATTAACTTGCATATAATCATACTGTCTCTCAGCATAACGGTATCGTAACTTCGGATCAACATTTCATTCGATTTTAAAGAATCTTCTTCCGAACAATGTCTAAAGTATCTCGCGATCAATAGCCCTTGTCGGTTATTCTCAATGCGTCACAGATCAGCTAAGCTAAGCAAAAATATCATCTTCAGTACTGCCTCTTGGAATAAATCTGAAGCTTCTCTTATGAATTTTATGATATCACTCCTTTATGTCGGCACATGGAAGATATTTGAGAAATAAGAATAGGGTTTTAATACCGCAATAGATAACATAGTTAACCTTAACCCTAACGATCTCCGATTTAACTTCCCGTATTATTTTCATAATGTTTTAATCTATACTCAAGGAACGAAATCTAAACTTAAAGAATTAAAACACCCACATGTACTATGTACTTAGAAACTAAACACGAGTCTTAATTTTAACTATTACTCAACTGTAGTTGAACCCTTCAACCTAATATTTAGCAATCAATAACATCTACGGCCCATTAAGAAGGTACATTGCACGTTACTTTACGTAAATCTTAGCGCTTTTAAACCACGGCCCAGATTGGCAGAGTTAGGACTTAAGAGTTAACTATGTAATATCCACCGTATAACAAGTTAAGAGGGTTGATTTCACCTTAATCAGCAGGTCAAAGCAATGCAAATGTGCTTTAAGCGAACATTTGCATTGGGGTTGAGGCAAGATGGTTCGCTATTTACATTTACTATTTACAAAGATCTGTATTTATCACTTTAGTCCATATGGCATTTAACAATTTAATGTTAAAATCGCGGTTTCCTGATGGACCAACTACGTATGCACAACTAGTTATGCCGTCCCAGAAAGTGTTTCCATTGGCACAACTACGCACAACTCAGCACAACTATTTTACTATAACTATTACCTTTTAACACAACTAAGTACAATCGGATAAATACCATTAATAAGAACCTCTTCAGACGTTAACTATTATATGTATGATGTTGGCTTCTTCTGTAATTATAACAAACGTCTCTGAGATACTATGCGTAAAATTCGACCAAAATACTATACAAAACTGCAACTGAACCTTCTCCATTGAAAAGCTTAGTACTGACTTGCAACATTCCAGTAGGTGTGCGCGTGAGTAAGTATCTATTATTTTGAGTTAATAAGCAATAAGAATAACAGTCATTTTAACAAACGACCCTGTAGCCTAGTTGGTAGCGAGCCTGCCTGCGAAGCGAAGGGTTCCAGATTCGATTTCCGGCAGGGTGTTATTGTGATGTAATGTGTGTCGTCCATGCCTCCCGCGACACATTTAAAAACTTACTGCGGGGGTATGAGTGTGTCAGCGTTTTATTTGCGCTTTGCAATGCAATTTAAATAAAGGTTCTATAATGTAATTTGTATGTCACGCTCACAGTGTCTACTTATAGACAACTAACGCTCGGCCCGCGGGTTTTCCCGCATTTTCCGGGATAATAAGTACCTACCCTATGTCCTATTCCAGATTATGGTATTCCTGTGTGCTTAATTTCATGAAAATCCGTATAGTTTTTTCATGAAAGTGTAACAAAAATCTCTTTACAAACATTCACATTTCTAATATTAGTAGTATTGTATTCTGATAGGCATGTAATTAAAAACAGAGTTACCTACTGGATTTGAACTACAGTCGAATGAACGAAACTGACGTTCACCCCACTAAAACTTAAAAAAAATACAACGACACGATAATTTAAAACATAAACGAGGTACTTTGAACGTCACCGAGCTCATAGAAATGAGAAAACCTTAAAAGCAATATTTCAGCGCGAGCTATTCCATCGTGCTCCTCCTAGTGTAAAAGGTCAGTAGGTGAGACATCCCCATTACCGCCGCTAGGTGGCGTTGCAGCCGAACAATGGAGAAACTCGCTTTTGTTACGGAAACAGGTGTACAAGTTCTAATAAGTTACGTGGATCACTATGGAAAAACATAATAATTTCTCCGCATTGTGTGTCTTGAATTACTTTGAGACAATACGCATCGTCAGTAATTATCTTTTCAAAGTTAATTACAATTCTTATTCGATTTTATAGAATTCAAATCGATTTTGTTCGTGATGGCGGATATTAAATCTGTTTATTCGAATTTAAAAATGGTTCAATATCTGAAAGGAAATTTGGTGCATGCATTCGTGTAATGTACTATGTAATCTAAAATACCACTATCATATCACAAGTCGAATAGATATCACACCGGGAAATGTACGTTACTTGACTATAAGCCCATAATTTCGAGAATAGAATTAAGACAAATTTTATCCATTCTTCCCAATAAACAAGGTTTCAAAACAAGACAATTAAACAAGACTTGTATACTACCCAACTGTAAAAAATAATACACAAAAGAAAATGAACACACTTTTTTGTTCTCACGCATTGAACACGTTAGGAGCATACAAAATGATGTTTGGACAAAGCGTTTAATTTCGCCTGTAGGCGTACGTAATTGAAGCATATACAGCCTCATCTGGAGTCTTTTATCTCAGGAAAATAATAAAAAATGCCTAAGCGGCTTTATCTCATTATTTCGACAAACCTAATCCGCCAAATTGAGTTAATCTTACCCTAGTTCCCCTTGAATTTCTTTTTCTTTGCGTTTATAATAGTAGTGGGGATTTTGGTAACAAAATTGAAGAGATGTATACGGTAAAATAAAGTGTAAAACACGATATTTATAGGAGATTAAAAAAATAGAAACTGCTTTGATTTTAGCCACCTAAGACCAATTTCTCAAAACAAATTACACGAGTCTCAAGTATGAATACCCAAAAGTGGGTCAAAATGAACTAGCAAGATTTAATAGTAAGATTTAATTATAAACAGAAATTCGGACAGGTAATTAACTTGTCACTTATTTATTATACATACCTACAAATAAAGTATTGTAAATTCATTAGCTGAATGTTATGAAGTTATGAAAGCAGATTTCAATGTACAGAAAACCAATTACAATCGGTACCAATCATAACAATGTCTCTACACCTTGGGTTCTCAGTGGTAAGAAAGAAGCTGAAATTGCAGAATTGGTCAATTATGCATTCGAAGCGGCATTGTTCGCGTTGGATAGCCCTTGTCGGCGTCATAAGTCGAGCGGTGACTCTGAAACGTGCCTTGGAAGATTGTTATAAGACCATTGACACTGACCTTCTTGTGAGCTAGTACAAATTGATGACTGTGTAACAACCTTGGTCGCTCAAACAATTTACGTAACACGTCGTTTTTAGGGTTCCGAAGTAAAATCGGAACCCTTATAGTTTCGTGATGTCCGTCCGGCCGTCCGTCTGTCCGAGGCATAGCGTCAAGACCCTTAGTGCTAAAAAACCTGTAATTTGGCATGGATATACATATATTTATTGATACTCCTAATTCGTAGAATAAAATATTGAAAAATATTTTTTTCAGGGTACATCCTCTATAGGTAACGTGAAGATGACATTTTTTTCATTGTTACGTTGCATCGTGTGGGGTATGGTTGAAAAGGTCTTTCAAAAATATTATGGGTGTTATAATTTGGCTATAAATTTTTGTTAAAGTCAAGTGTCGTAGTAGAGGGGGCTCTGCCGGCTAAATGGTTTTAGTTGGACAAGTGAAAATTTCTCAAAAATAGTTTATAATATAATGAATTTACAAGAAAAACTATCACGGCTATGTTAGCATGTAGTTAATAAATATTAGTTGATAAACTTACTACTTCAGAACCCCATTGCGCGTGGCCTGACACGCACTTGCTTGGTTTTTTTGATTCTCTTTTAGTCCAAAAGTTGGACAACTGGTCTGGACACCCTGTTGGCTCGTGTAAATGGTTCAAGATTTTACTCAGTATTGTTATTTGATGACCCTGTGGCTTGCACTCTGACTATAAGCCAGGGGGTCCTGGGTTCTATTCCCGGGACAGACATTTAAATGACAGATCTAATATTGTCTGTTTGCAGCTCTGAATATAGAATCCTAGGAATGATATAAGATGCGTGTTTTAAGTGTGTATATATTTATTTTAAAATGCCAGACAGTCACACAGTTTGAATAGTAGGTAATTGTATCAACTGACGGTGTTGTTTACTGATGAATAAATAATCCTATTTCTGCCTTTCCGTTCCTTCTTTCCAAAATATATATAAACGAGTAACCGCCCTGGCTTTGCTTCGGTTTCCTTTATTTTTTACACCTTGGGTTACATTATTGGAGTTTTATTAAGGATCCCTAATTTTTTTGAAAATATAATATAGCCTATGTTACTCGGGGATAGTGTAGCTTTTCAACAGTGTAAGAATTTTTCAAATCGGTACAGTAGTTTCGGAGCCTATTCAATGCAAACAATCAAATCTTTCCTCTTTATATATTAGTATAGATAACGATTGTAAAAGAAAAAGACTGTGTCAAATAAGTCAAATTAGGTAGATTATCACTGATATCTGAGTTAGGTAAGGGTCAGCTGAAAGTAAAGATTAGGCAATAGAAAGGTATTCAAATAGAGCGACCTTCACGAATTCAACATAGACACACCTTTCAACATTCAAATGGAATTTTAATAGGAATATAACATGGATACTGCTTACTCAGTCCGTTTTGGATGAAAGATATTATTGTTTTGATTAATATTACTAATATAATTGATATTATTATTAATATAATTCGTTTTCACACCATAAAAGTGAAGATTTAGAAAGATTCCGAAAAGTTATTTGAATATTATCTTCTGTTTTTATAAATTTATCAGTAACGATTTATCAAAAGGTGTTATTCACGAAGTTGATATAGGTAATACCTAATAAGTAAAATGTCTAAAAATATGCTGGTTTCTATGAATCATTATTTAGATAAGTTCTTTGAAAGCGTGTTTTGATAACAGTTATTAGGATGATATGGAAAGCGATAAGAATAAAACATGTAATTTACTTTAAATATAATATAATACATTTTGTAATTTCAACCGTAAACGACAAAATTATCAGGTTAATTAAAAATGAAACAATGCAAGATAATAATCTTAAGATAACGTGGAACATCTATAGGCGAGGGGTAAACCTGATTTTTGGCGCGGTGAGTGGCGACGCTTCGCCGCACTATTTTATTATGGTAGGGCATTATGAAAAAAAAAATATAATAACATAATTAAGGTAATCATAAATAAACTTAGTTTGATAGGCTGTAGCATACAGTAGGACAAAACTGTCATAATTTTCTGGAGACAATTCGTAATATTGTATTTTTTCATCATGCCATATTTAGTTAGTTCCTGTCATAATCTGTACTTTAATGCCTATTAGTTGTATAAAATAATTGCGATGTTTCACATCTGCCAGCCGCCCCATGACGGCTCACATTTTTTTTATTACGTCTGTAACTATGCTTACTCCTACGTGCTTATGGCGTCATAAATATGTGATGGCAGTACCTTTAAGATACAAAGTTTTTTCTTTCATACATTTCTACCATTATTAATCTGTTCTGATTTTTTGGCATTACTAATATTATTCAACTACATTTATCTGTTCCGTATCACAAAATGACTCACCTGATAGCACACATGGTTATCAATAAGATAAAAAGCTAATAAAAACAGTTGTTATAAAAACTTACATTGTGTCTCCCGTGTCAACATTCAGTGGATTTTCATTATAAAAACAATAAAAGTGAAAAATGGGTATATATTGTGAAATAGATCTCTATAAACCAGAAAATGGAGTATATGTTGGAAGGACTGGAACTGTCGTATCAGGAGTCATAAGATATAGTATTGATGAAGAAACAATAGTCGACAGAATTACTGTATCCTTAAAAGGCATGGGGAAATTAGATATGGAAATCAGCCACGGCAGCCGAGCGATACCCTACTGTACCAAGGAAGATTATATTGATATTGATAACGTAATTTCAGAAAACAAACTTATCACTGGAATGCACGAAGTTCCGTTTAGATTTGAGATCCCCCAGAATGTGCCACCCACGTTAGTTTACAAAAAATGGAGACCTGCTAAAGACAGCGTGAAATGTAACATTACTTATTATGTAAGAATTAAATTTACTAGATCAGGTTTCAAGAACACCAAACGATTTAAGAAAGAAATTACTGTTATTCCATGCATCATACCGAGGTTATCAACAACTCCAATTATCCACGCCGGACAAAAAAAGCTGTCACAACTATTCTCGCTGAAGTCTCGTATTGTCAACGTTAAAGCAAATATTCTTAATTCTGTGCTGAAGGCAGGTCATAAAATCACATTGATTTACGAAGTCGTGAATGACACGAATTTGGTTATTAGAAGCGTTGAAACTAAATTAGTCGAAGTTTATAAGTTTTATTTGAAACATTTAGAAATGGCAAAACATGAAAGGGACATACCTGAAACTGACTCAAAAATAGGAGAAATACGAATTGGACAAACACGCGAAATCTCAGTAGAAATAAATATACCTCCTGATATAGAGTCAGCTGAGTTTTCTAAACTTTTTTCTAGGGATTATTATATTTTTATAACAGCTTTTCTTCCTGCCCCACATAGAAATCATGTGCTAGAAATACCTGTTCAAATTGGTAAGATTTTTGTAGCAAATGCCCTAGAAGCTACATGCAGTCATTTTGAAGATGAAAAGCCTCCGTCGTATTGGGAGGCTATGCACGAATATACAACTGACAAAATATAATACAATGAAGAAGTTTAGATCACATTAAAATAATCGAATTGATATTGCACGAAATATTATACATACATATGAGCAGAACTATAATTTAAGAGGAAGAATATAATTGAAACAAAAAACAAGTAGAACTTCACATATTTATATTGAAAGTGACAAATTGACCATAGTGGCATTTATTGTAACTTTTAAATTTTGTAATTATTTTAACCAAATAAAGCGTTCAAGAAATAAGTATTTAATTTTGTACTTTTTGAAAAATAATATTAGTTTTGTTTGTTTTAAGATACGAAAATCATAATTTTTTGTGCAAAAAATAAGATCTTTCCAAATTCTGTTTTGATATATTCTTTATTAGATATTGTGTTCTAATTTTGTTTAAATTATTTAAGCAATATTATATCTTAATTTAATCTTAATAAATTACACATTCTAACTTTAGTCAAGGTTAATACGATAATACGGTAGAAAATACGAGATTTTCAACAAAATTAGTTTGTATTTAGATTATAGTAAACTCACAGTAAGATAAAAGCAAAGCAAAAGCAAAGCAACAACCCGTAATTGTCCCACTGCTGGGCTCGGGGTCTCCTCTCACAATGCGAGGGGTATAGGGCATAGTCTACCACGCTGGCCAAGTGCGGATTGGTAGACTTCACACACCTTTGAGAACATTATGGAGAACTCTCAGGTGTGGAGGTTTCCTCACGATGTTTTCCTTCACCGAAACAAGTGATAATTAACTTGTAATACGCACATAATATTACAAAATTAGAGGTGCGTGCCAGGATTTGAACTCGGGCCCCCGCGTTCGAGAGACCAACGTTCTAACCACTAGGCTATCACTGCTATATACACAGTAAGATACGAGAATCATAATGTTTTGTGCAAAAAATAAGATCTTTCCAAATTCTGATTTGATATATTGTATTCTTTAATAGATATTGTGTGTGTTTTGTTTAAATTATCTAAGCAATATTATATTATTATCTAAGCAGTATTTTAACATTTTTATTAAATAAGTACGTGGAAGTACCAACTATCTACGACACACGATAATCATAATCATAATATGGTGAGATAAAAATGAGCGTTTTATGTGTTCTTTGTATAATTCAATTTGAGCCTTCCCTACCGATGAGGATTCAGATCAAAGACACGTTATTATTATTGCGTCGCAAAGAGAAGAAGATATTCCAAAAAGGCTTTTGTTATTATTGAATACTAGCAATCCTAACCTCACTGCATCGCTACGAGATAAAGTATGTTTTGTTCATCAAAATAAATTTTGATATTGCGATATTAAAACTTTAATATTTTGAAGCGGGTTATAGAAGAATCCTCTTTAGTTTCAGAACATTAATCATGCGTTATAATATGACTGTAAGTTGTCAATGTCTATACTTGGAAGATAATTATGAAAACTATTATTTGAGCGAACATCATTTTTCAATTTCTTTATCTGTTTGTGTCACAAACAACTGAAGCAATTTGATTGTAATATTTAACCGCCGACGAAAAAGAGGGGTGTTATTTGTTTGAAGTGTCTGTGTATCTGTGCGTTTGTCTCTGGCATCGTAGCTTCCAAACAGATGAACCGATTTTGATCTATTTTTTTTGTCTGAAAGGTGACTAAAGGTAGTCACCGACTTACATGACTCCGCTCCCACCCAACCAAAGTATGAGCATGCAAATATGGATTTAACATCGTGCTCTGTAGAAGCACTTTACGGTAACAACACAAAAGTACCCGACCGAGCTTTGCTCGATTTAGTGTTGCTTAACAACGCCATCTATTGAAGTAGCTTTAGTGTTGCTACTCGCCAATTGATGCCAGGAAGAGTTTATTGTAGTAGTTTTTCATTGCCTGAAAACATGGATCAAACGACATATTCTAAAAATGAATCCTAGCTAAATCGAATTATCGCCTCTTATACCCCGTGCATACTAAATTTCATGAAAATCGTTGGAGCCGTTTCCGTAATACCCTACTGCGGGGGTATGAGTGTGTTAGCGTTTATATCTTTATTTTATTTTTTTCTCAAGGCGAAACAACGTTAAAAGCAACGTTATGGTCATATGCAGTTAAAAAAACTGCAATCGACATAGTTTTGTCTGAAATATAGAGTAGCTATAAAGCTCGAGTACTAATCTAGTATAATTAAATTGTTAAAAACTTTGAAATTATGAGACACAAAGGATAATGAGTTTAAGGACTTACTTCGATCTTTGAGATTAAAAAATATTTTTCATGAACTATCTAAACTTATATCGGACAAAATCCCCAGTCAGACATAAATAAAAAGTGGATAAAAATTATTTACTTTACGTCTTCGGTAATCTTTACTTGAATAGATGTTTAATAGGTAACATTTTATAGTTAAGTGATATTGATTACAAATTAAAAGAAGATATGATCACAAAAAAATCCTTCCAAATAATTTAAATCCTTTCATATTTTTCAATTCAAGCAAGACGCTTGAGTTAAAACAATGCAAGAATCAACTGAGACATTTCATTTGAAATTTTCGATTAGCGGCATTAGTAAGTCAGCATTTTCATGCAAAATTGCCTCATTATGAGGAACTTAAATCTGAGGCTACGTCAACTTAGCCAGCGATTATTAAAGAAGATAGTGATACAAATTGTAATGTTAAAAATTGCAAAACAGTGGCAGTATTCGTATTATACACAGCAATACAAGAAAAATCATTTCGCGAAGATTATACCTAAAGCCTAAGGCATGCAAAAACCCATCATAATCGTAAATTACTGTCGTAACCTTAGTTTAGAGCCAACGATTACTAACAGGCTATCGCTACAGCCTCAGCTTTTCCTTAGGAGGGTGCGCCACAAACTTGTCACATTAGAGTCAATGATGAACGGAGGTCCTTAGAGTCCTTTACATCCAAATCTTTTTGAAGTAAAACTTCTTTAGGCGCGACTTGAGAGTAACTCAGATTATTTTTCGGACTTAAGTATTCGAACGGAAGTATTCGGACGGAAATAAGGCTCTATAGTCTATAGTCAGTTGAATGTCAAATTAAAACAAACCCATAAACAAAATTGAAGTACAGATACATAATCCTATTAAGATTACATTGTATCTGTGACAAGCCTATAGTATAATAACGGTATTATTAACGGTAATTATAGATTTGTGTTCATTTTTGTAAAGTGTAATATTATATATTGTTAATAAATATGAGTCAATTGTATTATAATATGTTATTTATTTTAAATTAATCTATGACAAGTCTATAGATTATATAATTATCACGGGGTTCAGTGCTTTTCTACTAAATCTGCTTGAGCGTAACGTTGGAGCATTGAAATAAGTGTATTTTATATTTTTCAAAAACCATTTTAAAAATTAAAACGTTATATTATACATAATGTTTATATAATTATGATGAACTTGATGAAGGCTATTATTGGCCACAAAATGGTTTTTGAGATATAAAATACCCATATTTCAATGCTACCAACAGTCAACGTCGAACCAACCAATGTTCGAGTGACAGGCACAGCGAGACAAAATATTGAACTCAGCAGACGCGACTAAGCAGAGAATAAATGAAAATAATTTTTTGAATGATTGACGCTTCGGCGCCAGGTTCTTCCAGATGTTAGTTTAACTCCCACGGCACTTGTACACTAAGGTTCTTTACCTGCCTGTTTAGACTACTCATACTCTCCAAGCATGTGTTCAAGCATGAACCTCGAAATATTTTAGTACGAATATTTTTTGTTCCGTTTTCTTCTGTGGTTTTCTTCTTGGCCATTACGTAAATAAGCCAGGGGCGTTAGGGCTGCATCTTACCAATTGTCATGAGTGTCAATTGACCTTTAACCATTAGACAGTAAGAGCACGTTTATCTAGCTGAAAATTTATTTAAAACAATTGTTTGTTTTTCTTCCAACGTTTCTTCCAAATTCGTGAGCTTCTACACTGTCGCCATAGAATAATAATGCCCAATTCACACTACCGCCACGCATCAGTGGAAGGGTCCCTTTTATTCCGTTACAAAACTCTCGGATATCTGTATTTTCCGTGTTTGAATTTCGTTTGTATGTCGATTATTATGCCAAAGTGCGTACCGTCCTAATGTGACAAGAATTTTGAAGAAACAATTGTCGTTGGATAGGAGTCGTGAACCGATCATGCTACGCTTCGGAAAACAGAACCCTTTCGTTAAAAATACACACAGGAAGCCATTGTTTCTCGTTTTATAAGCAGTTTAATATTTACGTTATTTAACCCTTTTATGGGTAGGTTTTTGTATGTACTAATACACTAAAACATTGAATGCCCACAAGACAGAAATAAATAATTGTAAATGATACTTAAATTATTTTTTTCTCTGAAAATGGACCTGTTTTTGGGGATGAAAATGAATAGGTATGGCTTCAACCTGTTTGCTGCCTATTTGAATAAAACCGATCTTTCTTTATAATTGATGAGGCCTAGAACTTACTTCACCACGCTGGTATATACCCGGATGCTAAGCTCGTGTGTTAAGTAATGTAAGCATAGATTCATGTAACGCTATATTACGAAAACATTCTTTTCACACTAAACATACCTACCCATTTCCAAAGTAGAATAAAGTTTATACTACATTGTATAATAGCACAAATTTTACCTATAATTCGCACACAAAACCACGCCTTATGACGTCATCCCTTTAAATTATTTGTAAGACAGTAAATAATAAACGAAGAACGGGTCACACGTGACAGCCCTATAGCAAACATATGAATTACAATGTAACAAGAATACAGAGCCGGAGTGATCCTTTTTTTAAACGCACATTAAAAAAAATGACAATTCGACAATTTTATTCGACACGTATGTGTTTAGTTTAACATTGCTAGAATTGGAACATATTTACATAACGATTTACTTAGGGCTTCCAAACAAAATTTGATGAGTATGTTATTTGATAGCGTTGCTAGCATCGACGTCATACACAATATGTGTATTAAGTATATGTGTCATATACGTATTCTCGATAAGACAAATATGATTAATAAATTGGCTATTAGTTAACTAGTTAACCAACTAGTTAACTTACTAGTTAACTAGTTAAATTGGCTATTAGTTAACTAATAGCCAATTCAAAAGCTAAAACATTTAGTTACACCTTCTGTTATTTGGTGGCGGTAACCTTAATATGACCCGTCTATTATTTTGCCGTCTATTCACATAAAAAAAACTGTTTGTCTTTTTAAAAGATAACTACGAACATAAGAAAAAGAAAACAGTGGTAACTAACGCCATCTCTTAACATAATATGAAGCGTAAAATGAGCAGCTAGCGCCATCTATCTAGCAATAAAACAAATCTTCTATCTTATTCCTCGCACCATCTATGAACACAACTTAGCATTTTTACTGTCTGTATAATCGGTCGGTCGATCGACAGATATTAAACAACGAAAATGAAATTCTTATTTTTTGTTGATAAATTCTTTGAAAATATTTAAAAGAGCATTTGAAAGTATTTAAAAACAGTATAAAAATAAAACTAAAAAAAAGAAATACTGAGAGACGCGAACCTGCGCATCAGGTATTGTGTATCTACGTCCTGACAATTGAGCTACGGAGAAGTTAGATTCAACAACGAAATTAGCAGTTATATTATATGCATGCTTGCCGAGTATATTTCTGTCTCATTCTTTCCTACACATTTTTGTATTTGTGTCTCTTACCTGTCGTTTTTTCCGTTGCATCCGGTTTGAAATCACAACGATTCTAAAGAAGTTTCACTTCAAAAGAAATTTGGACCAAAAAAATATTTCGTCCAAGTCTGTTCCTGTATTGCGTGCCGCGTGTCCATTACACCTGAGTATTTGAATAAACCGCTCTCAGAAGTCCATTCGTACAATACCGTACTTCACTGCTCTACATCCGAGTTACTCTCCATTCAATGATGTTTAAATAAATATAGATACGTTATGCCCTTACAAATCAACCGAAAAATCTGTTCCGATGTCCGCAAGGCGCGCTTTATTGCTTTATCGCACGTCTTTATCGCTCTCGCGTCAAAACTACATCGCTATCTCTTTCTTCACCTGAATAAGAGTTCCCAATTAGGAACTTTTTGAGTCACACAACACGCGCGCTTATGACATATCTGCCTCTTTTTAATATATAATATCATTGTCTCCATTACTCTCAGATCACTCGCTACCTGTAATCTGGATTTTGTAATGCTATTTTTTTACTGTGGTCAAAGGTACATATAACTTATGTAACACAATATCTAACATCTTTATCAGCCCCAATATCAGCTGTCATGTCAGTGGAGTCTGCATAAATTATATCAGCTACGCTGACGATATGGTACTTCTGAGCTCATCAATCAGTGCCATGCGCAGGCTATTACTTACATGTGAAAGATTGCGGACTCGGGTATAATCCGAAAAAAGTGAGGTGATGGTGTTTAAAGCGGGTAATAAAATAAAAAAAAACGAAGTGTGTGCTGAGACACATGAAACTTCAACGGAAAAGTGGAATTCCATAAAATTTTGTTTAAAAAAATATTTCAATTAAAAAAATATTGTGTTTATAAGAATTCTAACATCTTGATGTTAGCAGAGCTTTAGTAATATTCAAGTGATGGTAGCAGAAATGACAAATACTTGATGTTAGTAATGAGTAATTAATAACATCAAGTGTTTTGTCCGAAATAAAAATTTATTGTTATTAAATTTATTAAACGCCTGATGATATTATGGGTGTTATGAATACATAATAATTAACATACAGGTGTACCTAATAAGGTACACGTGGGTATAACCAAATATAATTATTTAATATAATTGTAATATTTTATAATACCTACTTCTTAAAAATACTGAGCTTATAGTATCTTAATACGCTTAAAATACAATTAGCACTGGTTTCTCTAGAATTAGAGAAAAAGAGTATCTAAAAGTTAATTTCTATGCTAATAGCTGATTAAAATGGCGGCCGCTCTCTGCAGTTCAATTAAGAAAATCATGACTTGTCTCGCTCTTTCATAAGTACCAATTCGAGAAGCTCTTTGGTACTAATTTGAATATAATAAGTTCAACTAATTAAGTTAGAATTACTTTAGAATTTCTTAAATCCCTGCTAATCACTACTAATAAAATTAAAGTAGATACCTGTCTGATTTGGTGAAGTTGGTGCTAATCAAGTCACAAGTGTAGTAAAACTCCGTTGTTTACTGGTTCACATGTTAATAATCTCTGTATAATTATGTAAAATTATGTACATGGAGTAATCTTATTTTAAACACGTTATTAATATCCCGATTAATCTTTTACTTGTTAGTTTTTCTTCGTCCTACTCGTCCTATTCGTAATACCATTAAGTATTATTAGGTATTACCTGCCATATTAATTTCACTGAAACTTACTGTCATTTTTAGGGTTCCATAGAACGCTTTATGATCACTCGTGCGTCTGGGCGAACGCCGCGCCGTTCACAGCCAATTTACTCCGGAACTACTGTACGAAATAGGGCTTGTAATATCGGAAGGTTTTCAATTCCGATATTGATTTTCGATATTAGATCTCAATATCGGAATTCCGATATTAATATCGGAATTGTACATATACTTTATAAATTGCAAATGTTAGTAAAAAAGTTGCATTAAGTACAATAAAAACATGTTTTAAACACAATTCTTTAATTTAGTACAAAACTTAGCAAGTTTACGAACCCAACTAAATACTAAATGAAGCGATATTTTATCCGTTTTGCGAATAAGCAAGATTTAAAAAATAAAAGTGTGAGTGAGATAGATAGAACTATTATAGCTATTGTATCACTTTCTTTGTTTGTGCAATAAGCAGAGCAGGCTCGCAACAGCAATTTGCTTAAAGATGAAAGTGCTCTACCGCGTGCTTCACAGGTAGCTAAAATATAATTACTTGCTCAATTTTATGGCCTAGTCGACCATACCTCGTGGCATGTATTAGGTCTTTACGTATGAAATTGGAGATTTGTATGAAAATTTCAAAATATAAAAATATTGGAATTTTTTTATTTTAGCTAATCAAAATACTGGCCCAAATTATCTATACAATTTTGCCATTTTGATGGCAGTTTGTTTATTCCTATAATAATACATAATACACCGATATGCCGATCGGCGATATGCCGATGATATAGTCATCCTGGCGGGTTCCCTGGAAGAACTTCGTACAATGCTCGGGGACTTGAACAACGCCTTACAACGGGTGGGTCTTAAGATGAACATGGACAAGACGAAAATCATGTCGAATGTCCATATCACACCCGTACCGGTTGTTGTTGACGGCGCTGCTCTCGAAGTTGTAGACGAATACAATTACCTGGGACAAGTGATCCAGATGGGTAAGCCCAACTTCGAGAAAGAAGTCACTCGTAGAATCCAACTCAGATGGGCTGCGTTCGGGAAACTGCGTCATATCTTGTCGTCCAAAACACTACTTCAGTGCCTGAAGTCGAAGGTATTCGAGCAATGTGTGTTGCCAGTGATGACATACGGTTCCGAGACGTGGTGCTTTACTATTGGCCTAATCCACAAGCTCAGAGTAGCGCAGCGAGCTATAGAGAGGGCTATGTTGGGTATTTCTCTACATGATCGCATCATAAATGAGGAGATCCGTAGACGAACAAGGGTAACCGACAAAGCTCAAAGAATTAGCCGGCTGAAGTGGCAATGGGCTGGCCACATAGTGCGAAGGACCGATAACCGTTGGGGAAGAAAGGTCCTCGAATAGCGCCCACGTCTCGGAAAAAGGAACATAGGACGCCCCGCGACCAGATGGACTGACGACCTGAAGAAGACAGCGGGCATCCGCTGGATTCATAAGACACAGGACCGGTCAGAGTGGCGCAAGTTAGGGGAGGCCTATGTCCAGCAGTGGACCTCGAAAGGCTGATGAATGGGATGGGATGGATTGTTTATCCCTTTACTGTAGAAGTCTGCGGACTGGAGGCGATGAAGTCAGCGAAATCGTTTTATACTGCCTCTCGGGTGTTGAACTTAAATAATTGTCAAAATTTTGAAAAAAGCACGAATCTGTTGGGGCAAGGTCCGATGAGTACTGTGGGTCTTCACCCACACCCCTCTCCTTCGAGAGCTTTCATCTGTAACTCTTGTAGCTTTGCGATGATCTGTCGTGAAGTGTGAGCTGGCGCGTTGTCCTGGTAAAGCAATGGGGAAGAGCGATTGATCAGTCTTGGTTGTTGAATTACGAGCTTCTCCATCATTGTTTGCAATTCTTGGCAACAGACATCTGACGTCAGTGTTGTGCCATTCAGTAATAAGCTGTGATGTACAAGTCCGGCACTGGTCCACCGACAGTCACCATCATCTTCCTATGAGAATTTTTTTTTTAGCGCACTGATTAGGTTCTGTACCCAGATCCACCCAACGAAATGAACGCTTGCGGTTGTCGTACAAGATCCACTTTACATCGCAGGTAACAATTTGATTAAGAATTCCCCCGTTTCTATGCCGATTATTCTGATTTCTTCGACGCGCAAGTCTCGCTGTTGGTCGCTTAGTTCGTGTGGCACCCACTTATCTAGCTTTTTTATCTTTCCGATTTGACGCAAGTATTTCAATGTTGTTTTGACACTAATTACAAAGCCCGCAACCAGCTCAACCATAGATTGAGTTAGATTCGCTTCCACTATCGCCTTCAATCCGTCCTTGTTGACAATGATCCAGCCGACCGCGAGGCTTGTTCTTCAACTCAAAATATCCAGATTTAAAACGATTAAACCAATAATGGACCGTGTTTATGTAGGCAGTGTTAGGCCCGTGAAAGTCGTTAATGTTTCGTGTTGTTTGCGCAGCGGTATTTCCGCGTAGGAAATTTCATATTCGAAAATTGTACATATTTTCAGTTTATCCATGGTGCCAAAAGCTACCACAATTTCACAAAAATAAAAAACTATTTAAACAAATGGCTGAATTTGAATTTAAAATAACACGGCTTTCCAATAAAATTTATTTGAATTTCGAATTGTGCGCCACTCCACAGATAAAATACTGATTCCGATATTACGATATCGGACCACTCAGTATCGGAATTGTAATATCGGATCAAACGGTCCGAGATTCCGATATTACGAGATTCCGAGATTCCGATATTCAAGCCCTAGTACGAAATGAGTTGAAATTTGGTACTCATGTACTTTTTTGTGACCCAAAGACGAAGGTATAAATTTTTGAAGTCGGTTAAAAACACAACACAGTGACTGAGCACGTAGTCAACAGCCAATATAATTTTTAATTTCTTATTGTTTTTTTAACCGACTTCAAAAAAAGGAGAAGGTCCTCAATTCAACTGTATTTTTTTTATGTTTGTTACCTCCGTAATCTGGACTGGGTGAACCGATTTTGATGATTCTTCTTTTAATCGAAAGCTGGTGCTTGTCGTGTAGTCCCACATTTTGAGCGAGATCTGACAGTGGCATCCATGGCAAAAGCATATAAGTCTTAAATTTGCATAAAGTATTTCCGCGATAAATGGACGAATAACTCAATATGACGTCAACCGATTTCGATTATTCTTTTTTTAATCGAAAGCTGGTGCTTGTCGTGTGGTCCCACATAAATTTGAGCGAGATCTGACAATGGCATCATGTACTTCATTTGAAGTCGGTTCTTTTTTTGTTAAAATTTTAGATTATTATTTTTTCTGTTTTTTTATGTGTTCGTGGCCTTGCAAATAAACGTATGTTATATTCTATTCTATTCAATACTCATGTACTTTCAAAATAAATTTTCTTTTTTATCAATGTGGAACAAATTCCCCTGTAAACACTCCTATCGACTTCTAAAAGCACGCGCTAAAAGAGTTACAAGTTAAGTTTGTTCCGAATGTGACAAAGTAGTATATTCGCAAGTATATTTTTACAGAGAGTTCGAGAAAGAAATAATTTGTTAGCAGAACTAAATTTTTTACGTAATTTGGCAGTATTATCCTCATTGTAATTGGGATGTTTTTTTTATATTGAAAGTCCACGCTGTGATAAATTTTGTGGTAAAAATTATAATGTGTGTGTCACTCTTAATCGATAGACTTATTTTAAGCAACTGCTGGCGCTGTCGGTAGTTTTATGGGATGCTAGTGGCAAAATTTCTTAAGCCTTCAAGGCCTTCGAAGGCCACGTAAAGCCGACGGTCCCACTTATTATCAATAGCATGGCACTTGGGTAGACCTTCTTAAAGAGCAAAGGTCCCAGGTTCAATTTTTGATCTAATGAGACATTATACTTGATACTTGACACAGATAAAATATCCTCCGTTTGTGGTTGTTTGTACTTTGTATGTCTGAAGAAATTCTAGTGTGGAGTTTTGTGTACACAAAATTACAAATCCTTAAAAAATACAACCGATCCCATCGACTGTTTTTGTACAAAAACAAAGTACTTTTGCCCCATTGTATTCAATCTGAAGTGGATATGTGATACAATAGAAACGTTAGGGTTTTAATCTATTGTTCTATTTTCTGATTGTCGTCGGGATTTTCCATATAAATTATGAGATATTGTGCACAAATAATATTAATATAGTAAAGTTTTCTTAACCTTGTAAATATGATGTGCAATAAAGTATAGTAAATAAATAAATAAATATTCGTACATTATAAGAGTAAGACTAGTAACTGCCCTCGCTTCGCTAACCTATTACCTTTATTAGTACCTACCTATCTAATCATTATAATAAGCTGAAAAGCTAAAAGCAAATTTTTAAATTGGCATGTTTTTTCATTTGTCGAATGACTAAAATAAAACAAACACTTAATGCTACCCCAAGCTTATTGCATCAATGAAAACCGTATCCGAATCGATTAAGCCATTCTGATAATATAAGCTTTCAGAGCTACACAGTTACACACCTTAATGGTTATTTGACGACCCGTGTGGTGTAATGGTTACCATGCCGCCATGCCGTGCAAAACGTCCTGGGTTCGATTCCGAGCGAGGCGGAAATTTTAATGATGAATATGAATTTCTGTCCGAGAACAGATTTCTACTCGGTCTGAGTGTGTGTCCTTGTCCTGTGTGTTGTCCATGGCACCCACGACACAGAGAATCCTAGTGTGGGGCTATGAGTGTGAAGCGTTATTTATCTGTTTATTTTATTTGAGTTACTTAAATAGGTAACGAAAATGCTACAGCTCCAAAACCATAACGTGTAATGCCTATGTCACACAAATCCGGATCAACTAGTCAGTTTTTAACAAATCCCTCGCATAAATCGATCCAGCTCTCGACTGGCCGAACATTATTACTTACATACAATAATAACAAGCATTACAATTTTAATATTTTTTCTATATGTTTTTTATTGATATTATTATTTC
The DNA here is from genome assembly GCA_963932265.1 of Thymelicus lineola. Classification (NCBI taxonomy): domain Eukaryota; kingdom Metazoa; phylum Arthropoda; class Insecta; order Lepidoptera; family Hesperiidae; genus Thymelicus; species Thymelicus lineola. The sequence goes on from OZ010690.1 coordinate 16,216,612, forward strand.
TTTTTTATAGTCTCTCTTGAATTTATGCACGCTGGTACCATCTATGTATTACTTATGTTTTCTTCTAGTTAGGTCGCCTGTTGTGCTGTACTTCTTATTTATTCTGTTCTCCTTACCTATATGATTCTACAAATCGCATTTCACGTTATTACCGTACAAGCCTAAATCAAACTTGGAATAAGCAAACCTCGCTGTGTTTGAAAGAAATTCACGTGAATCTCACAATAGAACTGCAATATGAGTTCCCCTTTGTGCTTTGTGGATTCTTATTACGTTTGGTATGATAAAATACGTATCTCGTAAGTAAATAAGACAACACAAGACAGAGAATATGTCCTGGGTGAACGAGTCAAAGAAATAGGCATGTTTTGATAACCCATATTAAACGTATTTGTCTAAATTAAAAAGTGAAAAGAAAATAAATAATTGTTAAAAAAACACGCTTTTCTAGAAAATTAAAAATATGACCCGGAGTATTAGTAACAAATTTACCAATTTTCATCAAAATCCTTTCAAGGGTTTTCATGTGATGCCCGAACAGACAAACAGACAGACAATAATTCTAAAAAATATATTTTTTGCTGTAACACCCCAGTGCAGTGCCCCCTAATCGAAAAATTTTAAAAATATTCAATGTACAGAAAATTTGCCCTCTGAGTTTTATTATAGTACGAGTATAGATTAAATTGTAATTGTTAAACTTTTTTTACTCATAAAACAAGTACATAAATTATATTATTTGTTTATAAATTCTTAAGCTTTAATTATTTTTTTTCTGATAAATGATTATAGTATAATTAATTAACTGCTGTAAAAAATTACATAACTGCTGGTATTTGACCTTAGATTTCCTAATTGACCAGAATAGAACTGTTTACTTTGTTCAAATTGAGCCTGATTTATTTTGTCCCCTGACTTGTTTTGAAAACCAAAAATACTTGATTTTGCGTGTCTAAAATCACAAAGGCAAAGAAAATCTTATCAAGCTAAAATGAACATCAAATATATAATAATAATAATACCTACCTACCACACAACAATATGTTAAACAATCTCAAACCTCTACGTGTTGGACCTGTGTGCCCACGCAAGCCTTCCAAAAACCGGATATACTCGTATTAATAGGCAGTAAAAATGTGCTCCAGTGAAAGGAAGCTTAACCTCTTGAATTGATCTGATTGACCTGACTGACCCTCAAACATACAACCCTACACTCTGCGTAATCCGAACTGAATGAGGTGTTTGGGTTTTTAAGTAAATAACCAACAATCGATCAGACGAACCGCATAATGGTAAGTGGTCACCATAACACCATAGGCATAGGCAAGCCAAAAATTTAAAAGAAAAACAAATGTATTGGGTCCCAAAATCCTCAGCCATAACACGACATTAGTTGGCTTAATGAAGCAAAAGGGTAGTAGATAGCTAGGTAGGCCCTTACTTCCCAAAGTGGTCCAGGTGAACTACCAGGGGTCCACGGGAGACTCGACGGGGTTCTACCTTGGCGTGACAAAAAATCAATTAATTAATTAACCAATCAATTCTCACTTATTTTCGAAAACTATTAATTTCTATATAATCTAAACTCAGCCGCAACGAAAATATCCATAGTTAGAGCTAATCTTCACATTTTTTGTCGAGTTTTGGAAATATGGTAGATTTCTACCATACTCGATTCTGCAGAGGGTTCACCGGAACCAGCTAAATTTTGAAAATGGTATATGAGAAAAAATTTAACAGAAAAAAACCGACTTCAAATGAACATTCTTTCCAATAAGAAAAGAATCATCGAAATCGGTTGGCGTGTTATTGAGATATTCGTCCATTTGTCGCGCACATACTTATGTAAATTTAACACATTTTTTCTCATGGATGCCATTGTCAAATCTCGTTAAAATTTAAGTGGCACACGACAAGCACCAGCTTTCGATTAAAAAAAGAATCATCCAAATCGGTTCAACCAGTCGAAAGTTCTGAGGTAACAAACATCGCAAAAAAAACTCCTTTTTTTGAAGTCGGTTAAAAAAAGTCTGGGAACCTCTGAAGTAGGAAAATAAAATAGAATAATTTTTGATACCGACGTAAATACGAAATGGTATAGATAAGCATATTTTATTTTACCCACCGCCAAAGCTTTGTCTAAAGTTTGTTTCGCCAGTATTTCTGTAAAGCCAGCGTTACCACCGAGATATCTATTGGTATATCATAAAACTTGCTTTACTTTCATCAGCACAAACTGTGACCGCAGCCGACCTAGTTGTAAATTTAGTTATTTTGAGATAGGAATACATAATTGATGGGATCGCTAATGCTAAAAGGTCTTGCTTGGTCCTACCCAGCTTAGGTTCTGCGGTAAATGACGCTATGTTTAATCATGAATTTAAAGGTTTCAAATCAGTATTTTTGATGTGAAACATCTATAGGCGAGGGGTAAACCTGATTTTTGGTGCGGTGAGTGGCGACGCTTCGCCGCACTATATTATTATGGTAGAGCAATATGAAAAAAATATATAATATCACAATGTGGGTAATCATCATTTTCTGGAGACAATTCGTAATATTGTATTTTTTCATCATGCCATATTTAGTTCCTGTCATGTACTTTTATGCCTATTAGTTGTATAAAATAATTTCGATGTTTCACATCTGCCAGCCGCCCCATGACGGCTCACATTTTTTAAATATTTCCATACTAATAATAAAGAGATGTAGTTAATACTGTAAACGCATTTACTAACCACACACTATTTGATAAATCCTTTCAGAATTTGAAAGGTACATACATTATTTTAGATATTCATATAGGATGTCTGTTACGTAGCGTAGATGAATACTATGAAACCACTTTGAGAACAATCGAATATCTCATATATGTGGCGATTGACGATACCTATCAAATACAGGGCTGATTCTACTTCACTCCTTTTTCTTGACTTAAGACCTTATGATTCGAAAAGGAACGATGAAGACGAGTGTTGGATTATTGACCCGGAACGTTTCTACCGGCTATCTTTCCACTGGGATCCAATTAATACGATAAAGGTTGATCCACACCAGCACAAAGCGACAATACAAGTAAGGGTTCGAACCTTCGAACGCAATCGAATGGGAAAATATCAAAGGACGGAAGGAAGGTTTCAGCCTCTATAGCATCTCTTGATTAAGAATCAATTAAATGCTCAATAGTAAATGAAAGATACCACAACAAACATTTTATGGAATTGATAATAAAGCGTGACCCAAAATTTAATTAAACAACAAAGTTCAAAATTGTGATTTAATTATTATATTAAAATATTAAGTACATAGAATAGGACTTACGGAATATAGCACATAAGTTCATATGGCATCCACAACAGTCACACCGTTCTACCTAATTATCGATAAACCATGTCGTTAAGCCATGTCGAAGGCCATCGGGTGGCATGAAAACTTCAGACACTCGGGTTGGCAAGTAACCACAGATTAAATAATTATTAAATGTTATGTGCCACTAACCCCTCCACCAATCCGTACAAGAGCAGCGTGGTGGAGTATGCTCTAGGCTTCCTCAAGGGGGAAGACCCGTGCTCAGTAGTGGGCCATGAATTCGTGGAAGACAACGAAACAGTATACCTACATGCATCCATGCTTGCTTTAGGCTTATCTGTATTTCACGTTACATGCACAACACATGCAATCAGCACATACACACACATACACACCTCACAAACATCTACAACTCGACACCAATAATCTGAAATTTTAACAAAACAATAACTGACTTCAAATGAAGTACATCAAATAATAAAAAAAGAATCATCGAAATCGGTTGGCGTGATATTGAGTTATTCGTCCATATATCGCGCACAAACTTAATGCAAATTTAAGACTTATATGCTTTTGACATGGATGCTATTGTCAGATCTCGCTCAAATTTATATGGGACTACACGACAAGCACCAGCTTTCGATTAAAAAAAGAATCATCCAAATCGGTATCCCCAGTCCGAAGTTCTGAGGTAACAAACAATAAAAAAATAAAAATAAAAATACAGTCGAATTGACAACCTCCTCCTTTTTTGAAGTCGGTTAAAAATTAATTGTATATCATTATCATAATTACAAACGTTTATTTGCAAGAACAAGATTGCAAAGTCACGGTGTATAAACATTATACCTGTACACGTCATATAATTTTACAAAAAATCAAAACAATTTTTTCGTGTTTGTTGTGTGTGTGCTGTTCAGAAGATTTTGCGTGCCAATAAACATTCTAACAAAGAAAATAGAGTCTACACAAATAAAAGATCTCATCTAAAGTATATCATTCGTTTTAACAAACGCAACGCTTCGAACAACTTTGAAGAACAAAACTGCTTCTAATTAAGACAAAGTTTGCTGCTGACGCAAGCCCGGCTCATTCGCGCCACCTTGTCAGGTGCACCTACTAATTAGGCTAAACCTTTCATTCCCAAATAGAGAGTACTAATAATTCTATTCATTTCATGTCATTAGAACAGTTAACAATAAAACTATCTATAATATATAAAAAGAAGAATAAAAAAGAATAAACATTGCTTTAATATTATCTTTTATTGATATACCTACAACTAAAATATAATTATTGAAACATCTAGAATTAATAATTTACTGCTGTAATTGAAAGAAAGAAAGAAAGAAATTATTTATTTTGTAAAGCATTGTGCAACAGGTTACAAAATGTAATTAAAACAGCAATTATGTTACAGTTAATTGTTGAAAATTAACAGTTATATAATACAGTTATACAGATTGACATAATCTGTTGCAGCAGTGCTGTACAAAAATATAAAGCGTGTAAAAAGGCACGCACTCAGTCAGCATCATTGTAATTACTTAATTAGCAATTAAACTTCTACCTGTAAAAAAGTTGTAGTTATGAAGGTCAAGTCGAAAATTAATTTTTCTTGTTAGAATTGGCCTTGTATATTTTATAAATTAATTATACTAATTGACTAGCAGAGACTCAGAGCTAAATATAAAAATTAAATGAAATGTTATTTTATACTGATGTTTAAATATCAAATTCTGCAGCGTACACGACTAATAGGAAATGGATAGAAGCCAACCCTGAATATAAATTTATGATTGGATGAAAATAAAAACATATTGGAACAAAGAATATAAAATTGAGATCGTAAATTCTCCACAATGCAAAGGCCCGGCTATCATCAGATCAAACGTAAAAGAAACTGTATCCAACAAAAGATAATAAACCTAATCCCGAATACTGCAATATTGAGATGAAAACTAACTCTTTTTAAATAATAATACACAAAATACCTAGTCTGGCCATAAATACTGTTACATAAAAACTTTTCTTTTTTTCAGCTTTTTAATTATTTTGAATTTGGAACACGTATATAGCAGTGATAGCCTGGTGGTTAGAACGTTGGTCTCCCGAACGAGGGGGCCCGGGTTCAAATCCTGGCACGCACCTCTAATTTTCAAATATTATGTGCGTATTACAAGTTAATTATCACTTGCTTCGGTGAAGGAAAACATCGTGAGGAAACCTGCACACCTGAGAGTTCTCCATAATGTTCTCAAAGGTGTGTGAAGTTTACCAATCCGCACTTGGCTAGCGTGGTAGACTATGGTCTGTACCCCTCACATTGTGAGAGGAGACCCCGAGCCCAGCAGTGGGACAATTATGGGTTGTTGCTTTGCTTTGCTTTATATTATTTTAAAAACTTCTTTCGATTTCGCGCCATTTCACATACTTTTTCGTGTTAGACTAGACTTAGACGTGCTAGACTAAGGCTACTTATCTGCGATCCATACTCCTTCGGTCATCATGACACATTGAATGGCTTGGTTTATATGAACTCTAGCACCACTGAGTCGCATCACTACGTTTTGCATTGTCCACGTCAATTATATTATGAACTTCCACGTTCTCATTTCATCGCGTTTTGTATTGGTTCATTTCTCATTGCAAAATTTTCTTCAAATGTCATCCGAACTAGTGTCATTCCTCATTTATTTTCCGATTTGTGGGCATGTTTCTTCCATCACTTCTGATGTAGCAGAAGGAGGTATTCTATGATGTTGGTTATGAAATGATATTCCTTTTACTTTGCACCATGATATATTTCCAGTTCTCTTAACGTTTACATCAATATTCCAAAGTACTTCAACACTACGCCATCAATAATAATCTGTCCTACATTCTTGACAATTCCCTAATCTAAATATGACATGACATTTCTTATATGCCAGCCTCTGAATCAGACAAGCGCTGTAGAATAAAGAGGTCCGTCCCTGGACCTTCACTGGATATTCATAGCCTCACCGATATATATAATAAGATATATTAGATCTATACTATAATAAAACTCAACTGTTTGTCTGTTTGTCTGTCCGGGCATCACATGAAAACCCTTGAGCGGATTTCGTTTAAAATTGATGAAGTTGTTACTAATACTCCGGGTCATATTTTAGGAAACTTTTTATACCGGAAAATTAAAAGTTTGTATGGAATATTTTTAAACAACAGGTTTTAAAACTCATGTTTTAAAAATATTTCATACAAATTTTCATCCCGTTTCCCAGGATTTGTTTCCCGATCGGTTAATACTGATTTGCTTCAAATTGGCAATAAATGTTCCTTGCTCAAATTGATATATTTTTCAAAATTTTACAAGAAAAAGTAAAATACAAATTAATGTGAATATTGCTTATTTTTCAAAACCCGTTCCTGGAGTAATCCTTTATGACTGTATCGTGGTTTTCAGTACATAAATTACTAAATATTAGTGCTTCAATATGAATTCACCGTTTTTTAAATTTTCTTCTGCAAGAGGTACAAATAATAATGTAAAACGTAATTTCCGTACGCGAAGCTGCGGGCAACAGTTAGTTAATAATAAAATAAAAACATGACAGGAAATTATATTGTTTAATTACAATATCTATTTGGATTTTTATAAACTACTTGCTTCATTAGCAAGTCAATTAGTATTTCTATAAATTATTGATTAATATAAGAACATTATAGTCCTCAATTTATGATGAGAAATACACAGTAGTTAAATAAAAATTCAGCCCTAAAATAATTAATGCCTTTTAAGCTTGTCGTACCGCCATAAATATTCATTCCCAAATTAATGACACGAATACGTTAAATCCGGTATGAATATGTATTTTATGAATGTGCATAAACATACATACCTTGATGTTGTGAACGAATCTTCACCTTGTAGAACTTAATGGTATATTTCACTAATCGGCTTGCACAAGTTCGTATGTACTTTAATAAGAATAAGAAAAAAAGAACACAACACTTACCTACAGCTTAAAACTCAAAATATTTATGCCAAGGTTAATTGCAAGAACTTGGGATTAAATAAAATTATTGAGTTATAAAAAATCTATACACATTGCTTGGTAATAAGTGTAATTTAAGTAATCTGTTTAGGTGTTTATTGGACAGAGGTCGACGAACAACTAAAGTTTGAATATATCTACGTAACTTCATTTTAAGGTTACTTGGGGTCTGTATAAATATTATTATAGTAGATGAAAACTTTGCTTACATAATCTATACTTAATAAAGCTGAAGAGTTTCTTTGTTTGTTTGGTTGAACGCACTAATCTCAGGAACTAGGTACATACTGGTTTGAAAAAATCATATACGATGGAATAGTTCCAGAGGAGGAGAGGGAGAGGGAGAGGGAATTTAATGGTCTCTGATTTGTTAAACTTACCAAAACTATTAAAGTTAAAAGTAACAATAAAATATATTCGTTGATTGTCAGGCGATACGAAGTTCGCCGGGTCAGCTAGTAAGTCGAATAAAGAAGCGAGTTGAACGGAACACTGAGGACATTCCACTGTAATAAAACCTTTTTAGGGTTCCGAAGTAAAATGGGATAGTATAGGTCCGTTATGTCCGTCCGTCTGTCTGTTCGTCTGTCTGAAGCAAAGCACTGAGACTCTGGAGTTGTAATAAATATGTATATCACATATTTGTTTTAATACTAACATTATTATTTAATAATAATATTTATTAAAACTCCAGGAGCGTAGAATAAAATATTGAAAAACATTTTTTTCAGGGTACCTCCCTGCAGGTAAGGTGAGGATGAATTTTTTATTCATCGTTAAAAGTTAAATGTGATGAATCATTTATACTTAACGCGTTATACGAGGTCGTAAAAACGCGTTATACGGGAATACCCCTATAACACGGAATCAATCTACCGCGTTATAGGGGGGACTACTGTAATCGAATAATCGAATAGAAGATAGAATAAACTAAGTCAAACAAGGCACCGTCTAGCGACACCAGCGCACAACTAAATTAGAACATAACATAATAATATAGTATTTTTTACATCATGAAACTTCTCCAATATATTCTTTGAATCACTACGAATGAATTATTCACATAAGAATCGGTCGGTCACAAAACTATTTATTTTTCATTAAAAATTGGTAACTATATCATTGTAAACGTCAGATCGGTCTGGTGGATTAGTGATTCGACTTTAGACGATTGCCGCTGCGCAGTCACATTTATTTTTGGAATTTGGAATCATAACAAGATTAAAAAATAAAAAAGGTGCAGTCAAAGTTCACTTCGGAAATTTTTAATGAGAACGTCGACATAATAAAAAATATGATGATCTAAAATTACCAACAAAAAATACACGAGCCAGATCTCTATCTACTCGTTGGAACCTTAAAAATTATAAATACTCTTATAATTTATTTAATACTAATTGACCCGACAAGCATTGTCCTGACTAAAATATTTTATTATACTTTCGTTTGGCTTTACTTATCCTTTATAATTTCAAATCAGTTACCTACTCTGTAACGTAATTTGCTAATTTTTATGATACTTATGATAAATGCTCAATACGTTAAATACCTTTTGTTATGATGACAACATTCAAATACCTATTACAGTTTAGCAGAACCACAGACAGCTAGACTCTATTTCACTTTTAACATACCTATAATAAATAGGTATTAATACATTGAATGTGTTTTGCTCTAGGACGGCATTTCAATCTATCATAGTGCATGGCATGGCAAATACCTTGATGTTCCACGTTAACCAATTCACTACTTGAATTTTTCTTCCTGTAACAACTACTTTGCTAACAATAACTTTTTTAACACCTAATAGAATCAGGTCACGTTATAATTAGTACCAGTTAATATTATTTCATACAGCACAGAATGAATAGAAATGTATATTTTTCATTCATTATGTATTTATTGTTTTTATATATATTTATACCTACATTGCCTTAAACTTAAACTAACCTACATTACCTAAACCTAAGCTAATGTTCTTAATTTCTGGTTTAAAATCAGAGGAAGCCGAAAATTATTTAATACGGAATACTCACTCATAAGCCCGTTGTTAGCTTAATCGGTAGGTAAATTTTTTTAAAGACATTTTATAAAATTAATTAAGACTTAAGACTAATCATATTTATTAGTTTTAGTAATGAGATTTTAATTATTATAGCCTTTTTAACCTACAATGACAATGAACATATCAAAAGTATTTGGTTTAGTAAACCCCAGAAACTGGAAATAGGCTATAAAAGATAGAATTACAAATCGTAATTTTACCAGTTGAATAAAACTTCAAATATATTCAAACTAGTTTCAAATTCTACGTTGACAGCTAAAGGAAAAATATTTTACTGAATGCTCGAAATTTAAAAAGAGTGAGTGTTTCAGAAAACTCTTTTACAGAAAAACATATTACTATACATGAAAACATATTATTACACTAAAGTCTTAAGGATTATTGTTATGAGTTTTAATAAAAACGTGTAAGTTACTAATTTTAATTTATTAATTTTACATACATATTTTGTACGAAAACTTTACTTCTTTTTACAATGATTATATTTGATTAAGTAGTTTGCAAGACTTTGACTTTGAATCCTTCAAAATATATTAAGGCACTTAAAGTGATTTTGTCAAGTTGTTTGAGAGTTGTTTGTTTTGAGATTTTGTTCTTCGTCTGGGGACGCGGGAGTTTCCCCGCCAAGTCGAGCAAAAAAGCGACACGGTTGTACCATCCTTTTCTCGAAGCAGTTCAGAACATTTTCGGCCCCCTAAAACTTGGTTGTGGATAAAGCTAGAAATCTGATTTTTTAGTTACCACGCAGGCATTGTACAAACATGGTATATTTTAATTTTCATTTAATTTGAACCAGTAGTTTAGTAATTATAATAACTTAAGACAGAAGGACCCTTAAGTAAGGACTGTGTTATATACATTTATATAACTTGGTACCGACTAGGTATTACATGGATCTCACAAATTTTTACTGTAGAAGAACTGAGTTGCGAGACTTGGTTTCTTTTACAAGTTATGTTTTTAATGGCATTACCTTTACATGATACTCGATAATTATAAAAGAGATTTTATGTAATTTATACTTATCGTTAGTAGAAACCTATGACAATTTCCATCATTCAGCAGTTAATATTATTACGTATTGCTAGACATCAGCAATAAACTTGAAATAAAGTAAGAAGTTAGCGACCCATAAATTTGGGACACTAACGAAATAACCAATCCAGTAAGGGTGACTTTCTATCCAATCCAATTCTCGTATACCCTTTCAAACAACTTATCCGCAGTGATTGACTTTTTTCGTTACACGGGCGTATTTTTTTAAAAGACTTACTGAGATATTTACAAATAATGAAACTTTTTGACTGCCTACGAGTGTATAAGATATTTTTATTACATATTGTATCTGGGGTCCCGTAAGGAGTGAATTAACCAAAGGGGGCAGATAGCTAGAGGATTGACCTACCATATCTAGACACGCGGTAGCGTGTCAGCCAATTTGAAGCTGGTGTGCAGCACCGTGTGTAATATTACTAGTTTTCATTAGTTAGCAACTAACAAACCAAATTTTAGAAAAGTAACATAGGTATTACGCCAATATAACAGACTTAACTTTAAATTAAGGTGAAGAGAAGAATTATACAAATATAATATAGCCTAGGTTGGTACGTGAAAACTAACCAAGTCAAATGTAAAGCTTGAATTACATGTTCTTGTAACTAAAATTTTAGGCTTTTCTACACAGAACTTGGCACCCATTTAATAAATCAATTCTTTTTTTGAAATTGCCTTTTATTTCACATTTATGTTTTTGATGAGATTAACAAAATCATTATCTTAAATTTATATTCATTAGATCATTAATTCAACGAGACGTAGTTTTAAGCAAAAAATATTTTATAAAATTCAGCACAAAACAATATACGATGAAATAAGTTCAATAGCCATGCCCTGAAAATTTTACTTATCAAAGTCAAACAATACAGGTTGTATTGTATAATATCGTACTTTTTTTAGAATCCACATTAAACAGGCAACTTTTTAAAGTTATGTTCCATACTTGCCCTGTACTTTTTTTCAACCAACTCACGTCAAGGTTAATGTCTTAACCCCTAGACTGACACAAGTACTTCTAAATGTACAATTGTATAATTTTACCACAAGAAATCTACTCCAAAGTTTAATAATTATTTGAGAAGTCCCCTCAATTCTTCGTGGATTCCATGACCAAAACCAAATTTTGATAAATATGAAACCAATTTGAAACTTATAAAAATATATCCTTTCAAATAAAATAAGAGAGTTCTAACAAACAAAAAAGTAAAACCGAATGAAGTCTAATTAAGAAAAATTTTGTAAATCGGATAAAATCATTTTAACGACCGGTTATGGAACACACGTAGAACTACTTAGAAAAACTAGTTATTTGATAAGATTTTATCGTATTTGTCAGTATGGGTCTCATCTAATTACTTTAATGGTATAATGAACAACCTACCTATTAATTTTGCAATCTAAGACTATTTACAGAACTTTGACTTATTTTCAGGTCGAAGAATCAAACAAGACTGTCAAGGTCCTTGAGTACGGAGACCTTTGACAGTAGCCGTGACCTTTGACGACCCGTATGGCGCAATGGTTACCATGCCGGATCGCACCAAGCATCCTAGATTCAATTCTCAACGAGGCAGTTTGAATGATGAGTTTGAATTTCTGTTCTCGGTCTGGTTCTAAATGTCTTTGTCTTTGTGTGTTGTCCATGGCACCCACGACACAGGGAATCCTAGTGTGGGGCTATGAGTATAAAGCGTTATTATAATTATTATGTATCTCTTAAGTTTCTCGGGTCCTAGATGTAAGTGGACCCGGTACTTTGGTAGGCTTGCGTGGAGACACAGGTCCAACACGCAGAGACCCCTTTGAGAACATTAATAAAGTGCGTGTGTGGACACACAGTGGATACTATCCTCGATTGCACAGTCTGATACACCCGAAGACAGTCCCCCCCCCCCACCGTGTGCACAGCAACTATTTAGAATCTACAAAAACAAAAAATCTATACTTATACTGGGATATTGGGATGAAATTCCGAGGGAGTGGTTTCTGGGTAATGAGAAACTATGGACACCTGCCGTTCACACTGTATAACAACTGAAAAAATGGCAGGTGGTGGCTCGCTATTTATTATTATTATGGACATTATACTATTTAGATGATGCTAAACTAAACTTATACTGGAATAAAAATTGTAGAACTTGTGTCTCCTTCTGGGGGAAGGCCTACTGCGGGTACTCACGTATTTAATTATTTGCCAAGAGCTTGTTTGAGTTTTGCCGTTACGTGATCCTTGATGGAGGGTCATCATATATTTCCACAGTTTTGTTTTCTTTATTACTGTCTTTTCATTTTATTACTTTTTTGTGTCCCTTCGCTTGTTACGCTGGTGCATTGAGTGAACTTTGTAACAATACCTGAAGTATGTATGGTCTAATATGTGTAAAATTATAGGTAGACATGATAAGAAACACGATAGTAAGAAATATAAAAAGAGAATCCAAAATGTTCCCCATGTAAACAATATGTCGGATGACATTTCACCGCGAAATACGTCTTCATTATAGCAATTATCTTTGATTGTTGTAGTACCGCAAATTTTCTTTTATTTTACAGGATAATAATTTAGCCATACACTTACATATATATGTATGTGTACTTCCTTATTTATGTTTTCTTTTAAAACCTAATCTAAAGATAACAATAAAATTCTGTACGTAATTTTGTGTGACTCCGAATTTCTTCAAAATAATTTTAGAAACAGCTTAACCGATTTGGATGAAGTTTTCACTACTCTACAACGTAACATGTGGTGTTTTATGTCAATTGGTATAAAAATTTAAAAATAATCAAGTTACATAATTCTATTTAGTAGCTGATGTAAATATTATTCGGACGTCAGCTAATTCCACAATAAGCATTTCAATATCTGAGGAGTACTTCGACGGGCCCATTTAGTAGTGATAATGTACGCTAATAATATTAACATAGGGGATCTGAATTCAACCCATTAACGGCTCACTAAAGGGCACGGGTTTCTTCTATAATTAAGAAGATAACTCTAGAGCATACTCCGCCAGCTGCAGAAGTGCGCTTTGTTGAAAGCAATTCTATTTATTATTTATTTATTTATTTTACTTTAATTAATACGGTACTCACCAATTACATTAATGAAAGACATTACATTCATACATCTCACAGTACTTCAAGCAGTTTGACATTATTCCCGTCCATTCATCCGCTAACAGGTCACACTCAGGGTTTGCGTCCAGTGGGCTTAGTGCGAGTTTTACGTGACATAACGCGCTCGCTACGTAAATGCGAGTCAGCTATGCTATTGGCTACCGATTTGGCGGCAGTGAAAAGAATTTAAAAGAAATGCATCGGTTTGAGGAGGAGAGCGTTGAGCGCGGTGAGAATGCGAGGTATAGTCGACTGTGCGCGTGCTTCTGTGCTGCTATCTGGGGTATCTACTTATACATAAATAAATATAAATACATGAATAAAATTTATGTGTGCGTATTTATACGTGATTCCAAAAGAAAGACTTTTCATCGCGGTTTCCTGATGGACCAACTACGTATCCACAACTAGTTGTATGTCACAGCTAAGTGTTCCCATTGGCACAACCAATATTGTTGTGGTTATTTGTTTATTCAGTGGTGTTTATCCTTTCGATTTTAATAACTATACATAGCTTTCCGGTTTCACTATAGTTATATTTTAAGGAATGGATTATAGAAAATAGAAGTTTATATCGTTACTTGCCTATTATTAAATATTATAACAATCAAATATTTTTCAATACAATCAACTGCAAACGATTCTTTTTAAGAATCAATAATTTCGGAAAAATCGGGTGCCAAGTTTTTTTTTCAAAATTTTGTAATTGTTTTAGAGCTACTACAAATGAAAAGAAAGTTACTACAATCAAATAGAAACCAAAACCTGTAAGAATCAAGAAAAAAAATTCACGTTGTTGAGTGCCAAGTTCACAAAGCCTTATCTTATATCGACCTTGCTAAAATCGACTATGAAATGTTTTTTACAGTATCGACGAGCCAGAAATAATAAGAAAAGGAAGAAGGCACTCCGGGAGTGCTGACAGAAGTGAAAACTTGAACAATTAGGTACCTATGTATTTTTTGAATCGCCAGGAAATATTTTATTGTGCAGGAAATACGTTTTAAATGAAGTGTTTTTTTATTCATTACCTTTGAATATTATTATTTTTTGAATTTATAATTAATTGTTTTTTCCCGTCTGAAAAATGCCCAAAGTACCTAAAGAAGTTTTCTTTTCTATAACGCTACCGACTCATCCATACACACTCGCACTAGACACACAGAACTCCCTGTGTTGTGGCTGCCATGACAAAAACAAGGAAACATACCCAGATCGAGAACAGAAACTCAAATTTATCATTCAATTTACTGCCTCGCTGGGAATCGAACCCAGCACCCTTGGCAAGGCGCGGTCCAGCATAACTTTACGCCATACATGTCGTCATAGAAATATATCCTCGCTCTCCTCAACAACGCAACAATGATGTCTCTAAGCTCGAGTACTACTGAAGTGTTTGACCCGTATGTTTTTAGACAATTAGGGCAAAACCTGCCGAGTGGCTAGTTAAAAAGAGAAATAAGTTTTCATAACGCTGTTTCCACAGAATGTAAATTTAATTATATAATCAGTTCACGGTTTAAGCCCAACAAAGCCGATATAAAACATGCTAAGCAAACTCCTATCATTCGTCCCTCGAGATAGACCGAACAATGTAGAATCATGGTGCTTTAACCCTCCAGATCCCTCGGCGTAGGCAATAGACAGTGTTTCTTATCTTAATAATCCCTGCTATCTCTCAAGAGATATCTCCGCATTCATTTAAGTCGCACGAATGCCCGTATTCGCGATTCTTAATGTTTTAAACAAGATGGAATTTAGGAAAAGTTTATTGTAACCCAATCGTGATTTGATTCAGTATCTTTAAAACTTGAATTACTTTTTGAGTTTATTTTAAAAGCTTATAAACTAATTACATAATACAACCAACTGATTGATTATTTTTGAGTTGCGTTAAGTATTTTCAATCATCTATTTACACAAACTTATGTGTTAATATTACCTTAACATTTATGATGTGTGTGATTTATGTCATTTAAGATGTTTGTTTTTGTTCAAATATTTGGCCGTGCCAAAAACGTAACTACCCATTTGATAATTAAAGTAATACTTGTAAATTCATTAACCTGACAGTAAAGAATATTCATCAATTTTTAAAACAACAACAAAAAAACTCATAGGTGTGGCTGAAGACAGATACCGTCACATTACACATTCCACGCTCGTGTTACGTACACTTGAGTTGTTATTAAAAAAACCAGCCATAAAGTGGCTTCCTCTCGACTCCCTACGTCACATGTACCCTGAATTAATTACGTTAAATTGCAACCCCTAAACCACCCAAACATTATTTTTAGAGTTCCGTACATTGCGCGTAGCCTAACAAGTGCGGCGAAGTTCTAAGGTAACGATTATTTAAAAAATACAACAGAGTTGTGAACCTCCTTATTTGGAACCATGTGTAACATACAAAATATTTCTATATTACAGCGACCACAAACGATAGCCATTTATGAGAGATTACAGATACAGAAGAAAGGGCTCTGATTTTAGATTACCTGTAAACTGAGTTTAATTATAAAATTACCATTTCCATCATTTCCCTGAGAAATAAAGCCGAAGGCACTAATGTACGCGCGCTGAATATTAATTTGTGGAAGTCTCTTTGCTCGTTCAGTAATTACATTTGTAAATAAGCAGACCCTCATTTATAATCAAACGAAAGAAACGGAATTGCTGTATGTTTATTTAATTATACATATACTTCGATATTACGTATGTTTGGTCATTTTTACATATGGTTTTATTATGATCATGTTTGAAGGGAAGTTCAGCATTTCGTCATTAAATAGTATAATGCGTTTCAAAGTAAAAGTTGTATGTTAGCGAAGGGCGCTAACATACAAGTGGCGTATACCAGCATAGTTATTTTGGCTTCACTCAAATTCAAGGTTGCTTAGTTATCTACTTATTTTATTGATCTGAAATGATAGCGAAGGAAAATTTACGAAGGAAAGTCGTTAATCATGTCGAAGACCTGCAAAATGCAGAAGTCGGTACAATTGAAATTTTTAGCCGCTAATTCCGCCACCGTATGACAGCGACGGAGTATGCTACAGAATAGAATAGACTGAAACCAAATTCCCGGTACATAAGATACATACTACACTATACTATACACAGAGTGAATATAATACTATTAATTAAGAATAGCAAACTGAGATTTCTATTGAGCAAAATTAATGACTTTCAACATCACATGCGTAAAACACAAGGTTCAGATTCACTTTATACAAGGAAGTAGATAACATTTACAGCTGTTTATTTTATTTGTCGAATCTTTGAGGAAACTCGTTACCTACGTCATCGATGCATGGAAGTCGAACAACAAAAGGTATATACATCGGTATATCGATGTGAAATAACTCGAATAAGCATTCGAAAGCAGTCTGTTAAATGCATTTTCGCATATCAGGAATTGGAAGTTAACATTGAATCTCGAATAGGTATTCCCACAGAAAATCAATTCCACTTAAGAGGAAATTACTGCAGCCGTAAAACGGATTCGCTCTGGGAAATGCTGTTATATAAGTAATAGACTTGGACAGAACTATCGTTTTATTTTACAGTTAGCCGAGATTTTCAGCCTTGATAACATAATGTTATAGTATCTACACTCTACAAGACTACTAGTTCCAGTGCGTAAAGATGTCGTTAGTGCTGCGTCGTGAAATGAAAGGGAAACGATTTAAACTAAAGGGTCATATCTGTCATCATTTAATGTCACAATATATCGAAATTCTGTTTTACAATTAGAGTAATGTGGTCTGTGTTTACAATAAATGAATCGTAAGTACCCGCTTACATTTAAAATGTTATATTTTTATAATAGAGCATAGAGTAGAACTACCTCTAGACTCCATGATTTTTATTTACACAATAACGCACGTCCTACATTTCCTACAAGATCCTTTGACAATTTTGTGTTCGGCAAACCTACGCTTTAGTTTTGGAAGTTGATGCTTCCATTTGTTACATAAATAAATAAAAAAATTTCAATTTTATAACATATCTACAGATAAGTAAAATTATAGTAGAAATTATTATAAATGTAAGTAGCAATAAAATTTACCAGAGAAAAAAACAAAATCTAAGCATTAATCCCAAATCTTAAAATCAAGTTCGATCAGCAGGAAATTAAAGCTGTTTGCTGAAGAACTGATAAAATCGATTAATCTTACATTCCAGATTGTGGTTTGATGAGATTTTTTTTCAAATGGGTGACATAAAAAAATAGGACGTGGACTATATTCAATTGGGTTGTATTTTTTGTGCTCAGTTAAGTCAGAACTTCATTAAGAATAAACCGATTTGAAAAACTCATGTTTTGTTTTCCAGATTGGTCCTATTTTATAAAAATTAAGTTCCAAAGATCCATGAGAAATTCAGGGAACTTGTTCTATATTATAGTATAAGCATATGGCAATTTTGATGTAAATTTTTCTAAGACTGTTTCTTTGGAGTCGGTATTAATTTTGGTAACATTAACTTGAAGTGAATTGTCATTTTTAATCCCAGTAAGTTATTATTCACATAAAACGCCAGTTTGTTATCTTTAAGCCGGTAGAATGGAACAAAACCGTGTTAATTCAGTTTCATAACTCCGTATTTGATTGGCAGTTCACAATCTGAGTTCAGTTCAATGCGCGTATTGTGTTATTCATGTCCAGTCTTGCATGAACCGTAGGCGTGAATGGTCAATTCTTTTAGTGAGAGCAACTGTAACACTGATTCTGTGAGATGTATAAAGGTATTATAGACTTTTTTGGTACTGATATACATTTTAATTTCACTGAAATACTAAAGAATAGGAAGAGTACCCACTACAATCAACAATTAAGACTTTTTAGCTGCTACGTCGAACATATATTAAAATCTCGTGTCACGGTCTTCTCGCACTGATTTAAAGCGGCTCGACCGGTTTTTATGATTTTTTTTGTGAATATTTTGTAGATATGAGAATAGGTCATAAAGGTGGTATTTTCATACCGCTAGGTGATTAGGGTGTCCCTATCTAGAATTTTTTGTCAGAACAACGTTTGTCCGAGTTAGCTAGTAATACTATAGTAATCTTTTATACATATATTTGTTCTAAAATAAATATTTATGGCTGTATATCAGTAATACAACAGGGTATCTTAACATTTAAAACAAGAAAATAAGTGAGTTGAGTAAAAATTCATAAGGTAATACAATATTTAACATCTTTTTTATAACCGAAAAGACATTTCTGGAGCTACGCAAAGGCTAAGTGCTGTAAAAATCTTTCTTGTTTTTTTTAAACTGAAGCGCTAAAAGCTAAGAAGAAATATTTAACATCATAATAAAATTGTCTATACATTTTCAAATTATTAGACAACAACCGTACTTGAGTGCCTTTAAATCTCAAGCGAACACATGATTTTAGTCAATATTTTAAGGTCATACTTTCTCAACTTCTAATATTTATGTTACTTCTTCTTAAAGATTTAAGTCCACCCACTTTTTAGCACCCACGACTCTTAAAGTTACCAATCATAATACCCAGCTTGCTCTGCACTACATTTTACTAGCGTTCAAACTGAGCACGTGTAAACCCACGCACCTTTGGAAAGTTTACGTTGAATTTTTGAGCCACTGCAGTCCAACAATAGTGGTATCGAGCGACATAGGGACAATTATTTCTCGCAAACCTAATTGTTTCTAAGGGATTAACGTTTCTAATGCTCGTTGACTTTGAGAGTTGGACGAAGCGAATTACTTTTACCATTTTATTTTATACCCACAACACAAAATGAAGTGTGTTGTAAGTGTGATGTGTTCTTTTGTTTGAAAGTTGACGTGATCAAGATGGTTTTAAGCTATGTTAAGAGTAAATAAAACTGTTGAGGGTTGTGAAATTTTTAAATTTATATTTATTGCCGATAAATCTGCAGACGATGATGACTACCTGCTAAAAATTTTATCAGCCAAAAATGTTTTTTTTTTCTATTTCAGAACAGTCGGCGCTAACCGCCGGCCTGGTATGAGGCGTCCGCCGCGGAAGCTTCCAACCCTTTACCTCCACTGTTCACCCCTTCGCGAGCCTAACTTGAACATACCCTTCATCCTCTCCATCTCCCTTCTTCTCCTTACACCCCTCTATAATACACAAATGATTGGGAACCTTTCGGTTAAACCAGAAAGCGACGACAGGACGAATATACCAGAAACTGTCACAGAAAATGTCAAACCTAAGAATGGCTTCAATTTGGTTGAAGATATAGTTAAAACTTATGAAAGCGAATTTAATACGAGTACACTAAGTAAATATCAAATACTCCTAGATAGATTTAGAAGAAAAAGAAAAGTAGTACTTGAAACCTTTACCAAAAATATTACAGTTTCAGAAACTTTTTCTGGCTCTACCCATACAAATATTAATGATACAATATTTTCAAACCATTCTAATGCAAAAAAAATTGACGTCAACGTTACAGTTGATAAAAAATGGACAAGTGGAAGTGAAATTATCAATAAGGAAAGTATTTTAACAATCAGTGCAACAAATTCCCCACTAAACATTTCAAGGAATGAAAACAAAAATTATGACAATTCCACACCGAGTAATATAACAAATGACGACAAAGTAAATAAAACAACAAAACTAGTTATTCCATTTATTACAATAAATAAAACAAAAGAAACCGATCACTCTAATAAGAATCATGAGATCTTCAACAAAACAGATATTACGAATAATGAGAAAATTTTAATAATTAATACAACAAATTCTTCTGTAACAAGTGTGTATAATGAATCAGAATTCCTATTCAATACTAAGCATGTGAACACTAACAGTGATAATTCTACAACAAAGAATAAAACAGATGATCATAAATCAAGTAAAATAATAAAACCAGAAGAGCCAGTTAATACAGTAAATATATCTAATCTCAACAGTGATACTAATGAAAGCTATGCGAATTTTACCAACACAAAAGGAAATAAATTAAATATTAACTCAAATGTTGCACATAGTAAATCTAGGATGAAAGTAACTAATGAAAAGGCTATTATTCCAGCTCGTGGTATAAAATTCGCAAAAGAAACTCGTGTAAAAGATAAATATGTGCTCGTCACTATATCAAATACTACAGATATAAAGGAAATTCATGATGACGACCATACGAAAAAAACTAATATAACGTTTGAAAACAATAAAACTTCAACAAATATCAATAAAAACCTTTTTAATACCATAAATATTATCAGCAATACAAGTACTGCAAGTACAAGAGAATCAGTAGTAAATGATTCTATGGCAAAATTAAAATTAGATGAGGCAACCCGAAAAAAGATATTTCATGATTATTATACAACAGTTAACAAAGACTCTAAAGATGATGTATCGAGAAGGGAAAACGTAACTGTAATAACAAGAAACGATAAAGACTTAAAAGACATTAATTTAAAGAATAACTCAACTGAAGAAATAACAGTTACAGGCATTGAGCGGGAAGTAAAGGTGTTTCCATTTACTAACGATTCATTAACCTATCCTACTGATAGATCCCTCCACGTTCCTGCAAATACGAATATATTTCAATCAACGCGACCCGCATTTATCAAAGGTAAGTAAATCTAAACCATATTTTTAGCAAAAACGGACTTATTTTGAACGTGAAAATGAGTATTATAAATATAAATACGTACTTTGAAAGGCTGTTTATTTGGTTGAAGGGCGGGCGGCATGGTAATTGCTAATAAATTGACCTACAAATTTGCTGCCAACCAATCCGGTCTCAATAGCCTGTCAATCATTCGGGGTGAATAAAAAATATAAAATCATGTTTTTATGACGGTAAATAAAGTGATGTCTGGGTGTAAGACGAATACTTTTAATAAGAAACTATAATTTTCCAATATATAATGTTTTCCTTCGTCTTTAACAGAGTGGTCTCAAGTCCTTGATCCTTGACTTTTTGTAATATAAGTAAAATTTTATGTATATTTATGAACAAACGTATAGACGAGCCATCTGACAGTAAATAGTCCCCATCGCCTATGAATATTTAACATTAGTTACACGAAGGCATAACCAATACGTTACCGGCAAGAAAAAAGAAACGGGGGAAAAAATTAAAATAGTTTTACAGTTGGGAAGAATATTCACGGCATATTCACCCAATACATACGAGTTATAACATATTTTTACCAAGTTGAGAACACGTTTTTCTTTTATGAAGCTAAATAATAATGAACGGATAAGAATGAAATATCAAGATACCTATTGTTAATTACCTTTGGTAGTATTCATTGATTCTATTATAGAACTAGTGGTTCAAAACAAAATAAAACTGATCAAAAGTAGTTACACTACACGCAGTGTATTGCGTAGTTGTAAGTTGAATTAGCACTATAACCTAATATTTTTTACGAACTATCGCAAAAACTGTATTTATAAAATCTTTAGTGTTCCGGAGATTGTACTTAGATTTGATGATGAATTAGAATTGTTACAGGATTAATAAAGACCCTTTATTGCAATTTTATACAATGGGCGGACTTAATGCAAAATGGCATTCTCTACCAGTCAGGCTTCTATTTAAAAGATGCAAGAAATAACAATAGTAATAAATTATCGGTCTGTCAAGTGTCACAACTTGTTTTATTATACTGAAACGAATAAGTTTTTGGTAGAAACATGTCAGTTCAGTGAGCTTGACCAACGAAACTATGATTTAAATTGTTCATGCCTGTTCATAATGTCATGAAATAAAATTCCATGTTAACTGAATACACTTTACCTTTATTTTACGTTCAACAGGAATATTTATTCTCTCAAGAATCATTTATAAATGCCTTGGAAAAGACGACTACATTACTGCGGATTCTCAGTGATAGCGGATACGGACAATAGATTGCATTTTATTACTGAGGAAAAGTTAATGCTTGCAAATAAGCCCACCTGATGGTAAATGACGATGAATCGCAAGATGGGTTTCGCACTAACTTAGTAAGAGCACTCTTCTCTTGAAGACTTACATTGTATTATAGATTGGAGGAAACTTCGACTCCCAATAACTAAAAGCGGTCGGTGCATTCCAGGGATACATTCCGAAAAGTAAATCAAAGTCTAGTTTCGTCTTAAAGTGATCTCGACCAAAAACCATAAAATACGTTGTAAGTGGAACCATACCTCTTCAATATCCAGTCGAGTATCTTAGGTACTCCTTGTTTTAAAATACTTTTGTGCAATTTTAAGGCTGTCAGAATTTTTACCCGACTGCCAATTAAGGGTTATATAAAAGTTCTATTGAATATGTTGTGATTCACACTCAGAACTAAATGATATTTAATTTTTTATTTAATACTACAATATTATTTGTAAAAAAAATGTTTTGAACAATACTGATCTCAAGAAAAATCTTAATTTTTGCTTTTTCTAATCTTATACCAAAAGACTAAATCACCACTCTCTAATAACACCAAATTAAAAATTAATTACGAAGTTTCATAGAATGAAGGCTAGAGTAAATAATTTCAAAAATAAATTCAGACCCAGATATATAGATAAAATAGTACTCAGATGAATTTTCAAGACTCCATTCCAATTAGTGTTCCCTCATTTATTTATTTATTTACACTTTATTATTAACCCTTATAACTAAGTGGTACAAAAGGTGGACTTAATGCTATAAGCATTCTCTGCCAGTCGACCTTTGGTTTAAACAGAGAACAGTGAAGGCGGTACAAGAATATAAAAGTAGAAGTAGAAACGGAAAATACATACGGAAAATACGATAAAATATAGGATAAAGAACATAATGAAATATAATATACATAGACCCCCCTTAGACTATTAGGTATAAGGAACTCTGCAAAGTTTTATGCTTCTAAGTCGTATGGTTCAGGTTATGCATTTGATTGTCTGTCATGCACCATTAATTATCGTTTTATTTTTAAAAATTATACCTCCGAATATACTGAGAAATAATGAGAACGAATATAATGAGTGAAAACTTATCGTATCTACACAAAGCAATGTACTGGCTTCAAAATCTTGAGGATAGGTACTTAAGAGAAATATTTTTCGCTACGAGACTTAGCAATGTTTTCCAGTAGAAATTTTAAGTCAGCTTTTCATTTCTTTCCTTAAAGACGTTAAGAAGGGATACTGAACTTGAGGGACAGAGACTTGGAGGATCTCTTCGGGTTTGGATCTAAAAATAATTTAAATATAAACTTGTTGTACTTTTTTCACGTCCTTTGAGCTGTAAAAGTTTTTTGATCGCCAGAGAGTAACAGTATAAGTACAATTGTAGACATCATGCCTGACATCATTTAAATAATAATAAAAATAATTTGGTACTATCTAAAATCTCTCTATCTAAAATCTCTTCTTATCATTAACAAATCGAATATGAATTTGCCAGACAAAAATTCTGTTATTTAACAAACAGTCAGTCAGACTAGGTTATACTACAAAAACATACGAGTAGCTGAGATAGACGAGCGCGGCTACATTTTAGTACCTACTTGCTGAATCAGACCGAGATTTTGCATTGCAAAATCTGAGTGCTGACAACATTATCATATCCTGCATATACAACATAACTATATTGCCAAAATCTAAATTAATATCAAACACCTAAAATTAATTCTCAAATTGATGGTATTATTTTTGTTTGTTATCTCACTGAACCGAATTAGAAGATGATTTTTTTTGAAGTGAAACTTCTTTAGAATCGTTGTGATTTCAAACCGGATGCAACAGAAAAAACGACAGGTAAGAGACACAAATACAAAAATGTGTAGGATGAAGCCAGGAAAAAATGAGACACAAATATTTTTCTTTTTCTTATGTTCGTGGTTATCTTTTAAAAAGTGCTAAGTTGTATTTATGAATACAACTTATCTATGGATGGCGCGAGGAACAAGGTAGAAGATTCGATTTATTGCTTTTTCATCTCATTATCTTGAAACCAAAATTTTGGAAAATTTCACTTCTACCACGTGTGAATAGGGTATTTGACTAATTTTAAAAAATCATTTTAAACTATTCTATATTACAAAAAAAAACCCACTACATTGATATTTCTTAAAAAAACAACAGTATTGATAATAAAAATCAATGTTAAAGTTTAAACTTCCAAAACCGCGCGAAAAACGCTGTTTCTGTCATGGCGGCGGTCTACGACACGTGTGACGTCACACGCTAGTGTCTATACTAAGATTCTATAGAGGAAAGTTTTGATTTTTTGATAAACTTAAATCTACTGGACCGATTTCAAAAATTCTTTCACTAATATAAATCTCTTTTCTTCCTGAGTAACAAGGGCTATATTTTATTTAAAAAATTGGTGTTCTATACGAAAACCTAAGCAAAGCGAGGAGCTAATACCTAACAAACACAATGATTATCATTGCAGCTGACGTAATTTTCATAATTTAATTTTAGATTTATTGAATGGCTTCAACCCATTAATGGCCCACTACTGGGCACGGGTCTCTCCTCTTAAGGAGGCCTAGAGCATACTCCGCCACGCTGCTCCAGCGCGGATTGGTGGAGGGGTTAGTGGCCAACCCGAGTGTCGGAAGTTTTCAAATCGCCCGAAGGCCTCCGACATGGCTTAACGACTGATATCTTATGATAACAACCGGGACCGACGTGTTTACGTGCCCTCCGAAGCACGGAAACGCTCAAGAATTTTTTGCCACTAGCGGTCACCCATCCAACTACCGACCGCGCCCGCTATTGCTTAACTTTATCGATCGCTTAGGATCGACGCAAGCCGCTGTTCTATGAGCGCTTATTATTTAATAGAATGGTGTAAATTATGTGTAGTACCACAAAGTACAAATACGTCTATAAGTAATCAAAGGTCAAATCTAGCAAGCTTAATATGACCTACTTCCATATATCCTAAAGAGTTGAAACTTTACACATTGCTTTAGTTGTGATGACAATGTATTTTTGTGATAAGAATGACCTGATACTACACTCAGGTCTGCCTCCAGTCGAGGGAACTCCTTAATGATTAACAGCACAGTCCCAATTTTTTTCTTCAGTATCTACATTAGACAATACAAAACCATGTACATATTTATAATAGTTGTTTAAACTATTATTTATTGACGGCTGATAGGGAAGTGTGGAAGAGGGAAACATATTGTGCCGACCCCAAATAAAATTGGGAAATGGGCAGGATGATGATGATGTTTAAACTATTATTTGTTTATGTTCCAACGGATCCAAAAATACGAAAACTGGTTAAAATTATCCCGAAGAGTATTATGACAAATATCTATAAATGTTTTTATGTATTGTGTTGTGTACCCTGTGCTGTAAGTAATATGTAATTTTGAATAGCTATGCGCTATATCGTCTTTTTTATTAATATTTTTCGAAACAACATCTCTAAAGACGACGATTATATTGATTCACTACAACATAACGTGAAATAGACAGGTTTAAAAAACTGCTGTGATACATAATATTAATTATTTATTATCAAACAAGATAGATAATAATAGTTTTTACATTTCTTAATTTCGGAGCAAAATAATCAGCGTTATTCTTGATGAAAAATGAAACCATAAATGCTTCGATCTTAGATACCTAAGTAGGTTGCTGATATCAGCTTGCACAAAATTTGACACCATTTTGAGACTTGAAAAAAGAATATTTATTCCAAAATTATTAAATAACTGCTTCCCAAACAACTCTAAGTTAAGAAAATAACACCCAGAAAACTTAAAACGTGAATTGCAATGAGTGGACGAAGCCGTTTAATACTTGCGTGTGACGTCATCAATGTTGTAACCAATCACAGGGCGTTTCGGTCACTGGCAAAATTTTCTTAAATTACTGTATTTTAATTTCGTGTTATTTGCAAAAATATACGTCATTTGCTTGAAAATAAAGTGAAATATGTTTTTTAGTGCTACTATCTGATAGAATAATAACAATTTGTAGTATATTTTCAATGTTGTCAAATACCCTATTTTGAACATGTCTACGAAATCTAGTAACGTCAATGTTCTCGTTACGTCGTCAAAATGAAATAACTTACACTTTAACATACAAATAACATTAAACCCTTTCATAATTTCCGTGGCGTGGTAGCAGCGGAGGGCAATTAACTACCTTTCAAAGTAAGTGTTCAGGTAACTATTTTACCCATCCCCATTAAACGCTCCATCAGAACTAGTAGAATTACGCTTATTTAACATAATGCTTGTGGCCTCAACCCATTATTGGCCGAATATTGAGCACGGGTCTCTGCTGCTTCAGTGCGCATTTTAAACGTGTTTGCACAATTGAAAATACGTTGTTGTTTACCTTTTTTGTCTTTACTTTCAACGAGTCGTGTTGCAATAGCAGGACTGTGGTTACCGATTGCCTTTACTATTCCTGTTTGGTGCTGACATTCCTGGCTGATAAATAATAATACCTACCTAGCATATCTAAGTTCGGTTTAGCTTCATCGTTTAAAACTATTAAGCAGAAATTAACAAGTGTCAATTAGCGATCCAGAGTAAAGGTCTCGTTATTGAGAAGACCTGGAACACTGCGCTTCCATGCGGATCCAAAGGTAATTTGGTCCTGTTAGTTTTGGTAACTACCTACCCAGCCTTGCAAATAAGTAAAAGGCATTTCATATTTTCATGGTTTTTTATTTTATTTTTGTTTTTTTTTTATTTAAAAAAGGGCTTTGTCGCTATAGCGATTATGTCGCCCTGTGCCCTGTTTAATAAACTTTACAAATTGTAAATTGTAATTGTAAATTACAAGTTACAAATCTACAAGTTTCTGTTTAATAAAGAATACAACTTACAAGTTTACCATGGTAGAAAATTGACAAAATTGTAAAATTGTACCTACAATTTTACATATTTCTGTTTAATAAACATTTTCTCTCTACAGGTGACAATTTACATATTTGTAGGAAAAACTGTTTTATTGAACAATACTTATAATTTACAAGTTTACACATTTTGTAAATTGTAGAACAATTCCGACAGGTGGACTCGTCTTGTGTCAGAAATTTACAATTTAGTGTCTCAAGCACAGACATATTATACATGTCTGTGGTCTCAAGTAACGAAATTTATTTGTTATACGTACACAAAAAAAATGATTCTAACAACTAGTAGTGGATGTAGTGACAGTAGTGACGATATGTATAAGGGCGGCAGCGGCGAGTTTTTCGTAAAAGTTTACTTTACTTTTGATGTGACAGATTTTACATTCAACGAAAAAATTCGGGTCAGCAAAACTACATTCGAATATATTTTATGGTAAAAAAAATAGGAAATGATCTTAAATACGATTCTAACACGTCACTGTCAAATTAAAAAATTATAAATGATATTATAAGTAAAAAAAGAGGTAGATATGTCACTAGCGCGCCGAAGATGAAGATCGTAAGAGAGGTCAATTGACCTCTATTTGTTCGTAGTCGTTCTGTCAATACAAGACGATATGGACGCTTTTGTTGTCAGAAGCTCTTTTCGGAACAGATTTTTTGGTTGATTTGTAAGGGCATGACGTATCTACATTTTTTTTAAACATTATAGACAAAAACGTAATTTTGTTATTGTGTTTCACAAGTTTCGTTAAACAAAGAAATAGGAAAGCACTGTAAGCTAATTGGTAAAACCAAATTCTAAATATTTTAAAAAATTTGAAATCTATCCTCGTAACTTCAACAAAAATTTACATTTTATGTAATTTGTAACTTACAACTCAGACTTACAATTACAAATTTGTAGATACTATTTCATCGAAATCTACAGGCGTTTTCTAAATATGTAAACGTTTATTAAACAGCATTTACAATTCTAATATTTGTAGGATTTTTATATGTAAAATTCTTACATAATTGTAAGGTTTATTAAACAGCACTTGTCATAAAATTTAATAAATATGTCACTTATTTACAAAATTGTAGAATTGTAACGTTTATTAAACAGGGCACTGGTAACAAAACATTTCTTACATAGTTTACAATAATAATTAATATTAATTATGCCTTACAGATTATAAGCTTACATAATTTTTTAGCATCCTCCGTGAGTTAAGATTTATTTTACAAAGAAAAATTATTTCTATTTCAATAACGTCCCACGACACAGGCAGTTTTGTTAAGAAAAACAAACGAACTGAGAAGTTGAGAACACATTGTTACTATGTCATAACTAGTTGTACATTGTTTTAGTTGTGAACAATGTTGGAACAACATTGGCAGTGATGTTTGTGTTCAAGTTATCCCAACTTACTGAGCTCACAGCTCTTTCCTTACAGTCCAAGCAGGAAACTTTACGAAACAGCACAATATATTTTAAAGTCATGGACTCCCGGGATGAAAATTTTTACACATTTTTACTCCTTTTACTTTGAAGAAGTACCTAAGTCCGGTGTTGAATTTTCAAGTTGGAACTCAGTCAGAACCAACGTCATGAAAGAGTACTTACTTACTAACATTGTGATTGTTAAGCGTTATGAGAGCTTGAAAGTTGTTTGAAAACTTTTCTTCGTATTTAAAATTTTTTATTAATTCAAATATTATTTCTCTCGTTTTGGCATATAATATTTAAATCAGTACCTTAGTTTAAAACAAAATATGAAGAAATATTTAATTTAAATAAACTGTAAACATGTGACGACCTCCTGAAACTCATCGTCACCGGAAAAGTTGATGGAAAGAAGCCGGAATGGCGCAGGCCTGTGCGCTGGTCTGACCAAATTCGCACCACTCTCAACATGATCGGTGTTGAAGCCGCACACGATTCTGAAAGCTGGAAGTCGGAACAGATACAGGAAAATCATCTGAGGGAAAATCATTACATAATGGAAATTATGACAACGGTTTACGGGAAACGACGCGAGGAGGAGGCTTTCGAAAGAAAGAAATTTTTCATCTTTCTTTCTTGGTCGGCAACGCATCAGTGATGCCTTTGATATTGCTGGTGTCCATGGGTGACGATAGCCGCTAGCCGATAGGTGGTGGTGGATGATCAGCTTATTGGCCAGCAATTTTAATTAAAAAAAATTACTTGCTTGGGTAAGTGTAGTGTGTACCTACGCTGTACACTACAATCTGTTTGTGGATAAACATAACTAAAATAAATGCTCTTTCTTCCTTCATTAAACTTTCGTAATGTATAAAGCTAATTATGCAAGAGCTAAAAAGTAATTAAACCACACAGGAAAAGCTTTCACAACTTGTTATGAACATCAATTTGTTGAACTTCCATAATCGACTTACGAACTAATCGTCAACTTTGTTACCGCCTACTTGAGAGTCTTACCTTATAAGACGTGATCGTGAAACGACAACTGATTTCCCGAATACGAAATTAACAAAGGATAAATGAAGGGATAAGATAATAAACAATTAAAGAATAGAATTACAAAATAATTTCATTTAAAATAATAATCAATCAAAGTTTCAACGTCAGTCTATCTGAATCACAGGATATTTCTATTCAAATCACTATACATATTAGAACTTAATTATTATTAACTTCAGTAAAGAGTACCGTGTGATATATTTGACAACAATGTATTATCGATAGAAAATAAAGACCTGTCTTTCCTTATTCATAAAAGCGAGCAAATATAAAGAAGGCTTATAAAGCGTTTTGTTTCTTTCACTCATAATGAAATACGATAGAGATAAAACATATAACAGTGCAATAGCTAAAATAGGAGGTAATGCAGTGTTTAAAATAGTAACCCCGTGTGCTTGCGTACGATTAAATTATTTTGTCAGACCTATAAGTAATGGCTGACTACTTAAAGTAGGTACTAGACAAGAAAACAACTGTGCCACGGTGCAGGTTGTTTATAGTTCACTCATCTTGCTTTGGTTTGTGAACGTTGAAGATGATGCTTGGTGGATGAGCAGCCGGCCGTCGCGATGTGGACAGCGGTAATCCGTTGCAATTTATGGTAATTCACAACATCACGCACTTTGCTATGTAGGAATTGAAGCATGCATCCTATAGTTGAGAATCTTGGGTATATTTCTTAGAAAATATTGTCGCAGAACGAACTCGATGAAAAGTTGGTAATGGCCTAATACTCGTATTAGCGATTCGTTTATGTCACTAACGTTAACGTTAAAATTAAAAATTAAATGATATATACAAAATAAAGTAGGCGTTTCTAAATTACTTATATTAAACGTTATAATATTTATAAATTGTGAATATTATAGTACCTCATATTATACTAATTGTATGTTACTTCAAATGTGCATTATATTAACTGTCCGTTAGTTCATGTAAAAATAGGAAATATGAAATTACAATATATCAATTAATCGTTATATCATTTGATTGTTATACAAAAAAAAATGTATATCAAAAGGGTTCAAAAGAGCGTATATTTTCTGTACAATTTTATTGTGGTCATTGAAAATATTTTCTTCGTAAACCATTTTGACAGCGGAATCTTAGATTCCGGCCCACATCTGAGCGGGGTAATTTTATTTTCGTAATTAATAAACGACTTCAAAAAAAGGTTCTCAATTCGTTTTGTTATGTTTGTTACCTCAAAACTCCGTCATTACCCGTCTGCGCCAGAAGGAGGATTATGTTTTTCGAGTGTATGTATGTATGTATATTTCTTTGGCACGCTCTGTAGCCTCTAAAAGGCTTGATCGATTTCAGCTTGACAGGTGCCGTTAGATTCGTCTTAATTGTGAAAGTGACACTGGGTACAAAATAGAAATAGTACATTATGATACAAGTGTGGTATGTTAGTCATTACACTCGAGGTGATATTGCACAGCGCGAGCCGAAGGCGAGTGCTGCAAGAAAACCGAGAGTGTAATGACCAAACCTCACGTGTGTCATACGACGATTTTCAACACACTTACGAGTAAAATAACAAATTATTCGTACTCAAATAAACAATGCTCACAGACCAGACGGAAAATTTGTTAAAAATGGCGCGCTCCGCGCTGATATTTTTTTTTCTGCGCGCGGCGTGTTAGCTATGCGCGCGCAGATTGGAGCGTAGGCACGAACAATTACGCTAAACAGCCAAAACGCAAAATGTAAAAAAATCTAATATTTATGTATTTATGAATTAGTTTCACGTTAAAATTAATTAAAGTAAATGAGTTGTTGAAAATTTATCATTTTGTGGTACACTTCTTTTTTTACAAATATAGTGTTATTTTTAGTCTTATGTTGAAACGAAACGTATCTAAGTCAAAACTTTTTTCCGAAATTTAAAAATAAAACTATAACCCGGCTAAGTTAAGAGCAAATAGAATGCATAAATAATATCTTTCAGCAAGGTAAGTACAAACTTAATTTGATGGAATATAAAATAAAACACTAGTGCGATCAAGAAAAAAAAGCACAAGTGTTTAATACCATGGTTTATGAGTGTAAAAGCCACAGACATGTATACCTGTAAAAGCCATGTGATAAAAACCAATTTATGAGCAAGGGTGTTGAAAAAAATTAAAATGGCCGATTTTTGGCGCAGTATACATAATATTACGCCAAAAATCTTCAAAATTTTTTTTCTCAAAACCTATCGTAAATTATCGTTGAATAGGTATTCAAAAATTAGTTCTAGGGTCTAATGGTGAACGCACATTGCGATCGCACGATGCCGATCATCGTCCGCGCCGCCGCGCTGTCCGCATCGCATTTGTATGAAATCATGAGAGCCCGATGCGGATGACATATGCGTCGGCATATTGTTTTGATGAAATTTGAAATTTAGTTATTTAAGTATTATAATATCCATAAATTCCTTAGGATAATCTATATATATAAAATTGAAAAGAGATACACTGATTAAACAAAAAATCTCAGAAACTACCGAACCGATTATGATGAAATTTGGCAGGGAGATAGTTTATGCTAAGGAGACGTCAGCTAAGAACGGATTTTTGGAAATTCATCCCCTAGGTGTAAAAATAGGGGTTAGAAGTCATTTTCATACAAGCCGACTTCGTCAGTTTTAGAGTTATAAATATGAAATTTTTCATGTAAGTTTATAGTAATAATTAAAAGTTAACTTTAACACATTTTTTTGAAAAATCATCCCTTAAAGGGTTAATTTAGGCGTTTTATCATAGTATGCAACTTCGTTATTTTTGAAGTTAAAAATATGAAAATTTACATATTAGTTAAACATTATAAACTTAATTTTAAAAATTACGTTTTTTTTGGAAAATCATCCCCTAAAGGGTTAATTAAGGCGGCGCAAGTTAGTATGGGAACTTCGTCAGTTTTGAAGTAAGAAAGGTGAAAATTTGTATTTAAGCTTATAGTTAGACACAAAAAATATATGTATTACGGTTTTCTCGAAATTCATCCCCTAAAAATAGGGGTTGGTTACATACAAATCAACTTTGCCAGTAAATTTTGCCAGTAATAACTGTAAAAGTAATAAATATGATTTTTTATGTAAGTTTACAGTTACACACGTTTCTATTTTTTGGAAAATCATTCCTTAAGGGTTGATTTAGGCGATGGAACTTAAGTACACAACTTCGTCATTTTTGAAGCTAAGAACATTTAAGAAACTCTTAAGTGTGCAAGTTAGTATGGCAAATTCGTCAGTTTTGAAGTAAAAAGGGTGAAAATTTGTATATAAGTTTATAGTTAGACACAAAAAATAACTGTTTCATGATTTTCTCGAAATTCATCCCCTATGGGGCAAAACTAAGGGGATGTAAATATTTAAGAAACTTTGTCATTTTTGAACTCTGAAGTAATGTAAAACTTGATATGTAAGCTTATAATTAAGAACAAAAATTAATTGTAACAGGTTTTTTTAGAATTTCATCCCCTAAAAGGTAAATAAAGGGGTTGCAATTTTTTCAGGAACTTCTTCATTATGAAAATTAATATATAAGCTTATAGTGAGAAAAACATTTTGTATAGGGGACTTTACGGATGGGAGGGGGAGGGGAGAGGGACAAAAAACAGGAAAGAGACCGGAAGCGGGAGAGGGAGAGGAACAGGAAGTGGGAGAGGGACCGAAGGCGGGAGAGGGAAGGGACAGGGCCAGGGAGCGGGAGAAGGCGGGAGAGGGAGCGAGAGAGGGAGAGGGACAGAGAACTGGAGAGGAAGAGGGGCAGGGAGCGGCAGAGAGAGAGGTACTTGAAGCTGGAGATGGACTGAGAGTGGAAGAGGAAGAGAGAGAGAAAGAGGGAGAGGGACTAATATTGAAATTATAATCAATAAATAACACATCAATAACGTGTCAGAGCACCAAAAATTTGTTTTTAAAATTATTGTCTTTCTGTCTGTCTGTTTGTCTGTCCGGGCATCACATCAAAACCCTTGAACTGAGGAATGATTTGTGATTGTATCGTAGGTTTTACTTTATAAATTCCTAAATTCAATATAAATTAACCTGTTATTAAATTTTCTTCTATGAGGGGTACAAAATAAATATGATAAGCATAATTTCCGCGTGCGAAGCTGCGGGCAACTGCTAGTCAGTATATATATTCACCCACTGTGATTAATTGTCATTATTTATTATTAAAGTTATTTACTTATTGCATGCGCTTTTTGCTCGTAATATGTTGTGCACGTATTTATAAGATTCTTGAAAGTTTGTTGGCAGACCTAATAAATAAATAAATAAAATAAAATATGAAACTGATGCAAGGAATTTAAATGAGAAGTGAATTTGGCTTTCAACTTTACCGTTTATTAGGATTTTGAATATAACATTGTGAT
This sequence comes from Thymelicus lineola, assembly GCA_963932265.1. NCBI lineage: Eukaryota > Metazoa > Arthropoda > Insecta > Lepidoptera > Hesperiidae > Thymelicus > Thymelicus lineola. The sequence goes on from OZ010690.1 coordinate 16,250,893, forward strand.
AGACTTGCTCATCGTTCTGTTTGCCTGGTACCTACACGTCCTACACGGTTCAATCAACTGCGCGTTTAAACAGACTCGTACAGTGTTGACGTAGTTATAAGTCCTTCATCAGAAGGTGCTGAACTATGAAGCTGTAGCTTTTTAACCGACTTCAAAAAAAGGAGGACTTCAATTAAAGGTATTTTTTATGTTTGTTACCTCCGTACTTTCGACTGGGTGAACCGATTTTGATGATTCTTTTTTTAATCGAAAGCTGGTGCTTGTCGTGTGGTCCCACATAAATTTGAGCGAGATCTGACAATGGCATCCATGTCCAAAGCATATAAGTCTTAAAGAACAATGCCCAAAAATTATTTTTCATTTTTGTTAGCGTCTTAAAACGTCAGTTATACCGAAGCAATTCAATTATTTTTATACATATTTTAAAATTAATACCTGTACCCGTATTACCCAGCGTAAAATAATTTTATTAATAAGTAATGAATTGACTATAATAACAATGATGTCAACAATGTCCATCTTCATTCGGGCACTCACTTCGATACATAGCTTGTATCAAGCAAGATATAGGGAGACTTCTGGCCAATATTACAGTCTACAGAATTTCGTTATAAATGTTGGTATGACAAATGAAATAATGTCAAATTTTCATTTCCGATTGTCAATCAAAAAAAAGTCAGAATAAAATAATGGTAAAAATTACAGGCAGCCGTGTAAGTCTCCCCTACTCTATGACTCAATGGTTATGAGAATTAAATCTCAAAATACTTTGGTTCTGGGGTGTGTCTGCTGAAAATTCTTATATATCTAAGCTCAGAAATTAAAGCGGCGATTTTTAGATTTTCAATATTTTTCAATAAACTTATGTGGCAAAGCCACCCAATACAACATAGAACCGCCTTTTATCAAGATATGAAGATAACCATTTTAATAAATATCTAGCTATCCCGTACATAGAAAGCTTAGATATTAAGATTCTATGAGTTACACGATCAAAAGTTTCACTAAAATCGGTATACACTACATTGTATCTAATAATTTTCATAATAATATAAATAAAGTGTAGTTGCTGTCAGATTACATTTTAGTAATCTTAGCCATATAACGCTATTGTATTCTAAAAGCAACGGTAAAAGGAATAAAATTAAAAGCGCAAAAACGACAGTGATATCTTTTGAGCTTTAATTAAATTTTAAAATGGAGTGAAGGGTTAATAAAGGGGAGATATTGTCGCCTCCGTCTTTCACATAACAATTTTATTACAAAATACAGTTTTATTAGCTATCAAGCCGTAAATTCTTATTAAGGCCCGGCAGTAATTTTTTTATTAAACTGCTGATGCTACTACTGTCGAAGTAATTTTGACGAAATGCTAAGTCTGCAAAAGTTTCATTTTGGAAGTTTACTCAGTATCTTTTGAATTAGCTCTTTTAACTTAATTTTTAATTAACAGTTATTAATTTACACCTGTTTAAACCGCATCATCAGGATTGCCTGAACAGCGTATGACATGAACACACAAAAATATATCTACTAGCGACCCGCCCCGGCTTGGCAGGGGTATAATGTGCATGAAGTTATTAAGGTAACTAAAGTATTATATTTAAATTGATAAGGATTAATACTGTATCCGTATAATCTGTATCTTTCCAGTTGCTGCATCGTACGTGACTATACTTAAGACGTTAATATGCTATTCTTAAAAAATAGACATGCCATCCTGGACTTTTTTGTAGATCTTTAAAAGAGGAATTAAAAGAGGAAGTTAATTGGTGACGGTGACCACTTACCATCAAGTGTGTCATCTGCAAATTTTTCAGCTATTTAAATAAAAAAACATCGATAGATATCACAAATTCTTTACTAACGTGTGTGTAAGTAAGTAGACAAACGCCCCAACTCAGAGTCACTAATGGTTATTTTAATCGCTCCTTAGTTAAGAATCAGTGATTAATCACCATACAAATTCTGTGCTAAGGAGCGATTTAATTAACCGTTATTGACTCTGAGTTGGGGCATAAGACACCTGGGTGAATTAACTCGGGTTAATAATAATAAAGTCAACAGCACCTAACTTTCCCGTCTGTGAAGAAATAGAGCCTTCTTCTTAGATTTTACATTCGTGTTTTATACAAAATGTAACGATACTTAACAAATACTTATTTACATCTTAGTAGCTCTCAACACGTAAATCTCATCGGCTCCAGAAGCTATAAAGAGATTTCATTAGAGTATATTTTTAAATTAATTTCCTTAATGGCTGCCCTTTGTCCCATTATTCAAAGTGTACCTACTTACATTGCTTATCTATTACAAAGATTAAAAAACTTGACAAGTGCGAGTTAAACTTGCATGCAGAGGGTTCCGTACATTGATTATGTTTTTCCGTTATTTTTCTATTTTATTTATTTATTTATTTAGACTTTATTGACCACAAAATCAGGGTACAAATGTCGAGCTTAATGCTTTATGCATTCTCTACCAGCTAACCGTTAGGCCAAACAGATATCCACGATGAGTGGTATTAATATTAATATTTTATTCATTTTTGCCTTTTTTAAGACCATAGACTTCTTTCTTATAGGTTTTCCTGTAATATATGAATGAGTAAAGAACTATTTTCTGGATTTTTCTCAAAATTCTAGCCTTAGTAGTTACGGAGATAAGGGGGGTGAATGGTCAATTTTCGTCTTCAATTTTCGTTATTTCTGGAACAATTTTAAAATTATTCATTGTAGGAATATAACAAAAATATATATTATAGATCCTTACAATCCCTTTCATTTTACAGGCAACACGTTTGCAAAACAAAGTTTTTTTAATTTTGATTTCGTTAACAAATATTTTTTCAAAATTCATTTCTTTTCTTTATACCTTCATCTTTGGGTCATAAAAAAGCACATGAGTATCAAATTTCAACTCATTTGGTCCAGCAGTTTCAGAGAAAATAACTGTGAAGGGCGGTTGCCCAGACACACAGTTAAACATTTAAGGGTTCCGTTTTTCGTTTTTTCTTTCTGTACCCTAAAAAAAATATTTATTTATTTATTTAATCTTTATTGAACCCCAAAGAGTAGTACAATAGGCGGACTTAATGCTAAATAGCATTCTCTACCAGTCAACCTTCAGGATGTACAGAGAACAGTTAAAGGTTAAACGGTTAAATATCACTTTTAAATATATGATAAATAGGATACCATCTTTATTTTTGACGGAAAAAGTAAAAATATAATTTAAAATCGTATTTGATGTCAGGTAATTGAAAGGCCCAGGACTGCCAGGAGGTATACATCAAACTTTTATGACATTTAGAATCTGCTAATACGTGTTACGGCTAAATGTGTACTTTAAATCAATGATATTATGCACTATAAAATGGGCGATATATTTTAGAATGAATAAATGAATGAATTAATTAATTAATTAATTAATTTTATTTGTAATAGTATAGGTACGTTGTATATAATATTTTATATACAATGCAATGTCATTGCAATCCAATAATTTATTCTATCTACAATGTTACAATAGCACTGTAACATTGGAGATAGAATAAATTACTATAGACATTGGATTTTTGGATGCATAATTGCATATCCACGTTGAGCGTCGGTACTTGACATCTCAACACGTGCCGCGTAACTTTTGACCCAAGTGACCTAAAATCACGCGGTGAATTTACTATTTGAATGCATATTAAAATCTTTATATGGTGTATAATTTGCAAATATGTATCTATCACTCTATCAATAAAAACCAGCCAAGTGCGAGTCGGACTAGCGCACGAAAGAGTCCGTACCATTATCTATACAAAATTACACACCATATTATTATTTTAACCTTTTTCAAAAAAATCACATTTGTTGTATGGGAGCCGCACTTAAATAATTATTTTATTCTGTTTTTATAATAATTAGAATGGTCGTTATAGCGGCAACAGAAATATATCATCTGTGGAAATTTCAACTGTCTAGCTACATATGGACAAGGTTTAGGGGGATATTATTGAGGTTTTGTATAAATTGGCTACAAAAGTGACGATGATTGTTGAAGATGTCTGAAAAAATAATTTCCACCGCATACACTGCGTAAATTGTTCAAGTTACATGAAAAAATATCTCAGTCGAGTAAACTCATTCTTGAATCGCAAATCAAGGCTAAGTTACTGTTGTATAGTATAGACTGAAAACTTATTAAAGATTTTCACTTTAGCTGTTACTGCGGTCGCAAAAAGTAAGTATAAAATGCGTATCTTATTTCGCTTTAAAACTAATGATTTTTATCGCTTAGATTACATTCAAAAGAAAAGCTTTTAACGTCTTTATATTGTGACAATAAAAAATGGGTCCTTAAAAATTTTATTAACGTCTTCTGAATCACTTGAACAATGGCTACGACGATTTTAGAAACCTTTTAATTAGTTCGGAGATAATATTATGGGGATAATATTATAATACGATAAAAGTACAATACGATAACGATTGTGTTGTATTGATTAAAGTGCGGTAAACCCGTACCCATTACCTACATTTAATTTTATTTGACAACCCCGTAGTCCAATTGGCAATGATCCTGCTGAAGCAGAGTCCCGGGTTCCTTTCTCGACTGAGGCAGCCATTACTATACATTATTATATTTGAGTTGTCCATGCCATGATAGCCAATTTCTTTTGATAGTTTTAATTTATACGCAGAGCACCTACATGTTCCCATTTCAACAAATTCATACTTGCATGAAACATTTTATTCGTTCCAAGCTTTGAGAGCATTTAGCGCATTCGTCCGTTGATCACAGCCATCATAGCTGAATGAATAATAAAGGACTGCAACTCAAAATAATGAACACGATAGTTTACAAATGGAGATAAATCGTACGTCTCTTATTGTGACACTTTACAGACATCTGTATTTTACAGGTACATACACGTTTTAGTACGAGTATGTAGATAAGTAATTGGATACTTTACTTTGTGTTTGTTTTGGAAACACTCAGGTTTTGTTGCTATGTTATCGGCACTAAAATAATATTAGTTTTATATACCAGGAAACAATGCAACTCAAAACATTTCTCATTTAAATTGCAACATAATGACACAATTATATAATATTAATCGATGTCTGAAGTTCACACTCTGAACGTGATAGATGTTTAGAAAATTTATTATATTATACATGATACTTTATGATAAATCTAAACACGCTAATTAGGATCGATAGAAGAACAAAAAGTACAACAAGACAAAAAAAAATACATCTTGAAAAGGGTAAATTTTCCGCGCGGCGAACTGAAACAAAACCCCTGGGGATGATTAATCTTTTAAGCGTTTTCTTTACGGTACTAAGCAAATAAAAAATATTGGTCATTTTATTCTTGGCAAAAAATTGTGTTGTAGCATAAAATTATATTATGTTCATTTTAGTACGGATTTGAACAGCAATTTTTAGTTAAAGAGGCTTATAAGGTAACAGGTTCAATTTACATAATTATTCCATTATACAAGATACGTTTGAACTACTACGAGAGGAAACCTTTTACAGCGTAGGTTCTTATAATAAAAAGAAGGAAAGAAAATTGTGAGGGTCAGTATAATGGGAAAGTACGGTGCGTTTCCTGTCGGTATGGAAACAAAAAAAAATGATAAAAACTTTCTTTTAAAAACAAGATTGCTTGTGCTGATATTTGCTGAGGAATCCCTCGTCTGGAGCCCTGAGCATAGTATCAGGTCACCATTATTACAAAAATGTAGTGACATTGAAACCAAATTAATTTGAGAAATTTTAACTCCGTTTTAACCTATGCATATTACATGCTAACAAAGATAAATGATTGAGTACTTTTAACAAAAACGCGTTACTTAGACAAACATTATGCAATTGCAAGAAACTTATAAGTAGCAAAATGTCGGTTTGTATACAAAAAACCGGGCAAGTGCGTGTCAGGCCACGCGCAATGTTCCTACATTGCGTTTGGAATCCTTTCCGATGTAGTAAGTTTATCGACTATTACTCATTAACTACTTATGCTAACATAGCCGTGATAGTTTTCATTGTAAATACATAATATGACCTATTTTTGAGAATTCAATTGTCTAACTCCAACCGTTTAGCCAGCAGGGGGGGACACTTGACTCTAACCAAAATTAGCACTTTAAAGCCAAATATTTCGCTAAAAGACCCCCAAATCCAAAAATGGTCTAAGAGGCCCATAATATATTTGAAAGTCCTTTTCAATTAACCCTACACTATGGGGTAGGTACGCAACGAAAAAAAATTAATCCTCACGTTACCTGTAGGTAGGGTTGCCACTCGTACTATATTATAGTATCGTGCTATATTTCAGTCAATTGTACTCTATGTTATAGAAAAATAATATAGTACCAATAATACTATATTTTCATTTCGTGGAGCTTTTTGTAACTGTGACTGAAATGTACCCGAATTTCAGAACGAAACGCATTCACGTCGTTGGATCATGGATCTAAATTGCTCAGATTCCTATAATTATTTTGAAAATAATAAGACTTTGTTAACCAGACCCAATAACAAATACACATGGAAAAATAAATAATTATAATATAATATTAAAAATAAATAAGTAATATATTTTCTGACATGTTTTGAAAAAAAAAACTATTTTACCTTCAGAAAAGGTGGCAACCCTACCTGTAGGGGAGGTACCCTGAAAAAAAATATTTTTCAATATTTTATTCTACGATTTTGGAGTTTTCATAAATATGTACAATATCCATGCCAAATTACAGCTTTCTAGCACTAAGGATCTCGGCGCTATGCCTCGGAAGGATGTAAGGACGAACATGACGATAAGGTTCCGATTTTACTTCGGAACTCTAAAACAAACTGATTACAAAATCTCTTATTAACTATTAAATTTAACCATGTCATAATTTACTGAACAATTACTGATTATAATACAAATATAAGATACAATTAAGTATTATTATCATATAACATTATTATAATTATTCAATACAATATAATTTACTATTAATATTATTATTATTACTTACACACGCCAACGCCATCCCCTAAGAAATCCTTAACTGAATAATAGGCCTTTTCTTGACAATATACTCGTAGTTCGAAGTTGGTGCGCATATCGTGCTGTTGTCAATGTCTTATATTTATCAGTGGTGTACCTTACTATTAATGCTACTTATTATTATTATTACTATTATTTGGGGAGTTCCATCTGGTCGCTAAGTCCCACTGCTCGGACGAGCTGTAGGATGTTCCTGGGTTCCAGTTCTTTTTTGTCCAGTTTTCTTGGTTGGGTCGGATTAAGTGGCCTTCTAAAATGGGGCTTCTGCAGTGACCTATGGTAGTGCATTAATGAAAAGACGATACAAACAAAACTCAATTAAAACTTTGATTTCCAACTGTTTTACCTCTTCGTTTACTTCTAGATCTCCCAAAGCCGACGACAAGTCGAATCGTCACCATCCTGGGCCTGTTCGAGCTATCAGTGGGCGACGCCCCCCGGGCCGAGGGCGCCTCCGAGCTGGCTGCGGCGAGGCTGGCCGTCAACCACGTCAACCAACAAACCTTACTCCCAGGGTACAAGCTACATCTGATCACGAATGACACCAAGGTGAGTGTATGATTTTACAAGAAAGGGTCGTCGAAAATTTTCACACAATGTTCTTCATACAAAAGTAAAAAAAAAGTCAAAAGTCAAAATATTTTATTCATATAGGTATCACTGATACACTTATGCACGTCATTTTTTGGCTTTTCGGAAGGTGCTTTATCGTGGAGGAGAAGAAAAGCCTAAAGAAACTCCTCAGCACATCTTTTAAAAAAAAAATATTACAAAAAAAGATAATAATACAAAAGTATTTACTATTCTGAGCGGAACTGGTTGCAGAGCTGGTCATTTCCATGCGTCTTTGTCATTTAAATACTCGTCTACACTATAATATCCCTTGCCTAACAATTGTGTCTTTACACGTTTTTTGAAAGTTTCTATTGGCAAGTCACGTATTAATTTTGGGATTTTATTATAAAAATGTATACCAAGCCCTATGAAAGATCGCTGCACTTTACTTAGGCGGAACGAAGGCGTAACTAATTGATGCATTCTTTTCGTATGGCGATTATTAATATCAAAATTTTGTTTATACGCGTTTATATTCTTCCGTATAAAAACTACATTGTTAAAGATATACTGGGAAGCTACTGTAAGTATACCTATTTCCTTGAACTTTTCACGCAAAGATTCCCGAGACCTAAGTTTATAAATAGCCCTAACTGCCCGTTTCTGGAGTATGAAAATTTGTTTTATATTGGCTGCTTTGTCCCACAGCAAGATGGCATAAGACATAACACTGTGGAAATAAGCAAAATAGATTATCCTAGCAGTTTCGACGTCTGTATACTGCCTTATTTTCCTAACAGCAAAAGCAGCCCTACCGAGTTTTGTCGCGAGATTTGTTATATGTGGGCCCCATTGAAGTTTACTATCTAAGGTCACCCCTAAAAAGACCGTCGATTCCTCCATATGCAATGTTTCGTTATTTAGTTTAAGAGATTTGCTGACTTTTTTAACATTAGGTAGCACAAACTCTATACATTTCGTTTTTTTTGCATTTAATAGTAAATTATTGATAGTGAACCAACGCGATACATGCGAAAGAGCACTATTTACGTCGTCGAAATTTACTTTATTCCTTTCACACTTAAATATTAGTGATGTATCATCAGCAAATAGTACAATATCCGCTTGGTTCTTTACATAATGTGGTAAATCGTTAATGTATACTAGAAAAAGAAACGGACCCAAGATCGAGCCCTGCGGTACACCCATCACAGCCGGTGACCCCGATGACTTAATATCGTTTATGCTGACTTTTTGTATTCTATTACTCAAATAAGACGCGATCAAGCTAAGGGCCTTGTTTTTTATACCATAGTGGCCAAGTTTAAACAGCAATGTTTCGTGCTCAACACAATCAAATACCTTAGATAAGTCACAAAATACTCCTATGGCATTATGTGACGCCTCCCATGCTTCAAATATATGCTTTAATAGCCTAGCCCCGGCATCGGTTGTACTACGGCCTTTAGTGAAACCGTATTGCTCAGGATGTAATAATTTATTATTGATGAAATGGGTTAGCATTTGATTCAATATTATCTTTTCGAAAATTTTACTAAGGGTTGGTAAAACAGAAACTGGTCTATAGTTATTAAGATCAGTTTTTTCACCTGTTTTAAAAAGTGGAATGATTTTGCTGCATTTCATAAGATCTGGAAAGATACCTAGATCTATACATTTATTAAAAACTACGACCAAATATGGAGCTATAATACCTATAATATGTTGTAATATTTTCACCGAGATGCCCCACAAATCACCCGTATTCTTTACCTTCAGAGACTGAAAGGCCTTAATTAAGTCTCTAGCGGTTATATGTTGAAATTCAAATAAAATATTACATTCATTAATATGATTTTTTAATATAGAAAGTGCTTCCGTCGGTGAAGAAGCTAGTGAACTGGTTAATGTTATAGGAATATTACGGAAGTGATTTTCAAATTCGCTTGCCACGTCTTTATCAGCACTGATTATATTATTATTAATCAATAATTCGTAATTGAAATCACAGGACTTTGCGTTACCGTTCTCACTGTTAATTATATTCCAAGTGGTTTTTATCTTGTTATCCGAATTAATAATTTTGTTCTTTATGTACATTGATTTCGCCTGAATACAAACAATTTTAAAGATTTTAGAATAATTTCTCACGTGCTCCTGGAAAGTTGGAGAAAAATTGTATTGTTTCTCGGCGTAAAGGTCATACATCCTGTTCCTACTTTTATAAATACCTACAGTAGCCCAATCACTAAATTTACTATTTTTAGCTAGATCTACATACTTAAACTTGAATATTTTATTAAATTCGTTATTTATGTTATGAGACAATGTGTTATATAGTTTTATTGGATCTCTTTGTTGTAATGTTAACTGCGTTTGCATTTTCGAGTGGATTTTTTCTTTAAAAGTGTTACAAGCAAAATGAAGCGTATCTCCCTTTCTTTTTTCTTTATCTCTTTTTTTCTTTCTCTCTCGTTCTCTCTCTCTCTCTCTTAAAACTACGTGACATAACATCACCGCCTTGTAATGTAATTTTATGTTCTGTGGTACTACTGATTCGATTGGTCCTAATAGGACCAATTTGAGTGAAACGTTTTGAGCGCGCGTTTGCCTTCTCTTTACGCAGGATACATAATATTATGATATGGATACGGAGACGTGGTATGGCTCCAAACATATTACAAACACCCACGATCCGAGAAGTAACATATGTTACATATGTCACGATGCATGCCGTCGTAACCTATAATTAAGGCAACATTTAATTCTTAAAATATTTGTCTCATGTATTCTTGTATACTTAATGTGTCTTGTTGGTTATCCATAAATAAATAAATAAAATAAAAATAAATAAAATGTCTCGGCTAGAAATAGAACTCGGGACATTTCAACAGGAAGGATTACAATAACTAAACTGAATCGTTAGCAAATGTATTTATATAATGTATTTATGTATTTTTAGAAGAGACCTATTTGGTAAACAATTTATTTTGGTATTTTGTGTTTTTATCGTAATTTGAAATTTAAATCTAATTTATCCTAATTTTATCGTAATTTAAAGGCTAATATAATACATTACGTACAAAATTAAAAGAATTTAAAGACAAATTAAGTAATTATTTATTTTAATTAATATTTGGCATTAAAGGATTATAATCATTTAATGTCAAAACTAATTTATATTTATTGTTAATTAATTTCTTAAGTAACTTAAATTATAATTTAATAATAATTTAAAAAAAAAGAACCGACTTCAAATGAAAAAAGAATCATCAATCAGTTGGCGTGATATTGAGTTATTTGTCCATTTATCGCGCACATACTTAATGCAAAGAGACTTATATGCTTTTGACATGGATGCCATTATCACATCTCACTCAAATTTAAGTGGGACCACACGACAAGCACCAGCTTTCGATTTAAAAAAGAATAATCAAAATCGGTTCACCCAGTCGAAAGTTCTGAGGTAACAAACATAAAAAAATACAGTCGAATTGAGAATCTCCTCCTTTTTTGAAGTGGGTTAAAAAGAGTGTCAAGGTAAAGATTGACCAGTTTGGCTACATCTAGTAAAACCAGTCCATCAGTGCTAATATTTCAAACATGCAGACATAATATGAAAGCATAGAAATGTGTCCCATTTACACAAATAAATAAAATTGGAGAGTCTATTTGTAATATTAAAATAACCGCTTTTTATTAAGTGATTTGGATGTATACACGGTACATATACCACAATAACATTTTTTACAATTTTTCTCTGTCTATCTTGTTTCGGATAATCTCCGAAATGGCAGGACCGATCTTGACGGGAGATAGCTGATGTAACAAGGAGTAACTTAGGCTACTTTTATTTTAGAAAAAAATAGTTTTAGAAATAGAATCAATAAGAAATAGGATCAATAAAAAATTTAATAATATTCCATTCAAATAGGGAAGTTTTATACATACATTAAGATTTTTTCTATATTTCTTCTATTTATTTTTTGTTAAATAGTCGCGGCTAACTAGTATTACATAATTAAGGTACATATTACATAGGTACATTTCGCTTTCACGCGTCCCACATTTATTTCGAGTAATCACTGAACTAGTCTATAATGGCCATAGATGTCCATAACACATCGACATCCTGAAAGCCTTCCAAAGCATTTTGAAACAAGTCGGTAAACAAGGAAATATATACCTAACTGGGTTTTTAAACTAAGTTTGCTTGGTTTCAACAATTGCATAAACTAGGTACTTAAACGATAAGAACACGTAGGAGAATGAGTTGTCTTAATATTAAGTAAGTAATCTTTGTGTGTTTAGCCTTATGAATAAAATTGTGAAATTGTTTTGGGCTTCTTCTCAGACCAGGCGCGTTTAGAAGCCAAGTAAACTTAAAATTAAGATTGCGTGATATTATCACCATTACTTTTACTTAATTTATTTCATAATGATTTTTATTTTACTGATTTTGACATATCAAAAGTGCCACAAAGTAAATTTGGATTTTATGAATTTTACGTATTAACATTATCTGTTGTCCACAGTGTGACCCAGGCGTGGGAGTGGACCGCTTCTTCCATGCTTTGTATACTGAGAGGGAGTCCAGGATGGTGATGCTGCTGGGAACCGCCTGCTCGGAGGTCACGGAGAGCATCGCCAAAATTGTTCCTTATTGGAACATCGTTCAGGTAACTAGTTAGAAAATAAATGGATTGAACTGGATGGAGTTTGGTTGGAGATCACTTATCATCATCAGCGATTGTATTTTTTATGTAAATATCCGACAAATGAACTGAATAGCCATCTGATAGTAAGCGGTCTGATGGTAATCGCTCATAGTGATCAATAATGCTAAAGTCATCATCAATGCCAGATGACAGAAGGTGAAGAAAGAATGAAAATACTGGCTTACGGTACCTTAGTCTGTCGATGACCAATTCGAAGCAACCATCTGGAGTGAAGTGATTAGCAGGGTGAGTTCAATAAAGAGAAGCTGGGTCTGCAAAAAGAAGTATATGATTTATTTATGTACTAGCTGACTAGTACCCACTTCACTGGGCGTCAAATATTTTTATTATACTTGTGATATAGTAAAAAATATTATTAATCATATGTAGCCTATGTTATTCAAGAATAATGTAGCTATCTTTTGGTAAAACAATTTTTGAACTCTGTCCAGGAGTTTTTGAATTTATTCGTTACAAACACAAAAATACAAATCTTACCTTTATACAATTTGACTCAGCACTCATGACATCCTATGTCGATCGTGCGACAACGCACGATTAAATAAAGTTCGTTACGAATACTTAATCTCTTCACCATCCTAGACTGGAGCATCTAGATCAAAGTTGAGCCTTCTCTCTAGGTCTCATCAACTACTTGCAGTGAGTCGCTATCAAGTAGAATCTAGTGATTATTAGGTTCAAATCTTACACCCTCCAATCTTTTTAGAAGTTATAGCCGTAAGTATTTGAAGTTAATTATTACTTCATTCAAAAAACAGCGCAAAGAAAAACATTTAAGTTTCTGACAATCGTCTTCAATTTTCTTGCAATGTTTTCCTAAAGTTAAATACCGTTTATTAGACTTCCTTTACAAGTTTATTAAGATCAAAGTTTACGCGGCACGAGTCATAACAGAGTTAATTGATTTCGACACAGAGGTGGCGAGCTGGCAAATAATGGGTGAAAAGGCTAAAAACTTAAGAAATCCACAAAGTTCGGCCGTTCCCTTGTTTGTTCCATTGTTCTACAATGAAGAACAATGTAGGAACAGCAATTACGCAAGTTGTAGCAAGAACTTTTAACGAATTCCTTAGGAAAAGAAATTTAAGCTCTTGTCCAGATTTCTCGATTGTTCGGAGTAATGATAAAACTTTGACGTGTTTGATTCCGTTAAGTGACCAAATGACTGATGTCTTTGAAGAGTGAGTGAGGATGACAAATGACTGTTTGTCTATACTTAAGATGAGTGGAACGAAATCAGGACGGTAAATATTTTTTTGAAAATAATGAATTAATGTTATCGTTAATGTTATGTATACAGATCCAAACCTGTTTTTGAATTCTGTCGTCAACAAGGAATTTCGCACCGCGCGAGGCCCAACACACTCTCGGCTAGTATTTTACTCTCTAGCTGCTTTATAATTTAAAAATATCCTTTTCTTTATCGTGCCCAGTATTTTAATTTTAATCATTCTTTGTACATACAACACTACAAACCTATCATACAAAATTATTAGATTTCTTCACGATAATATAAAAATATAATATATGTATGTAAAGAAAATATATTTTCTTTTTTTTAATTTTTGAATGCATTGACGTCTTGATCCGAACACGGAAGAAAAATAGCAATGACATCAATGGCATCAAAGAGAAATGATTTTATTTAATTAGTATTTTGTATAATATAAATAAGTAGAAGAGAATAAACTTTAAATGTCGTTTTTTTGATTACAGGTGACTTTTATAATTTAGTTGTTGTAATATAGGTTTTTTGTTAATGTTAAATGTGTAAAATAAAACAAATATAATTTTTGATTACAGAGAAACACATCTTTGGTTTATTCCTTTTATATGTATTATATGACACAATCTTAAGTTTTCTTAGGTTTTTATGAGATATAAGGCAAAAGGGCACAGCAGAGTAAGAAGTAACCGTTGTATATTACATATTACGGACATGAGCAAAACTAGAGGCGTCAAAACTAAAAAGATCAAGACATAATAAGCGTTTATTAACTCATAGCCGCGTCATAATATGTTGATGGTTCAATTAATCCATAATCATCATAATAACAATATAATAGCAACCGCTATCAGAATCTAATATTCGGCCTTAATCATAATATTCGCTCTAACCACAAAACAAAAGTGACAAGTAATGAGTTAATGTAATTTGTATGTTGTAACGCAATAATCTATACCACGGAATACAGAGATATACTAATAAAATAAATCTGAAAAGTTTGTTTGTTTGTTTGGTTGAACGCGTTAATCTCAGGAACTACTGGTTCAAATTGGAAAATTATTTTTGTGTTCGATATTCCAATTATCGGGGAAGGCTATAGGCTATTGGATTTTTTGAAATGCATCCCGTAAGTAGTTAAAATAGGGGTTTGAAGTTACTTTCATACAAACCAACTTCGTCAGTTGTAGAGTTATAGACATGATTTTTTTTATGTAAGTTTATAGTTATTAACAAAAATTAATTTTATTACATTTTTTTGGAAAATCATCCCTTCAATGATTAATTTAGGGGATGGAACTTAGTAAGCAACTTAGTAATTTTTGAAGTTAAAAATATGAAAATTGATATTTCAAGAAGATGAAATTGATAGCTCAAGATTGGAAACAAAATTGAACACTACCTACTTAATGCGTTTGTGGAAAAAAATTATAAACAAGTTAACAAGTGTCAAGAGGAGTCGATGTACTATTACCCTAAAACTTGCTTAAAAAGTGTAGTATATAGTAATAGTAAAGTGTAGTGTAGTGTATAGTAAAAACCACAACTAATAAATAATTAAACCATTTCTGAAATCATCGTTGCATATTTATTAAATTAATTCCGCCAATTTTCTCAAGTTCAATTTGCATACATCTATAACTTACCTACTCTGCCAACCCGCACTTGAACTTAATATATTGGAATACTAGGAAATCGCCCTCGCTTTGCTTCGGGAAAAATAGTAAAAAAAAAATATAATATAGCCTATGTCACCCGGGGATAGTGTAGCTTCCCAACAGTGAAAGAATTTTTCAAATCGGTTCGGTAGTTTCGGAGCCTATTCAGTGCAAACAATCAAATCTTTCCTCTTTATAATATTAGTATAGATGTAGGAATAGGTACCTTAAAAGCTCGTTACCACAAGAAAGCCGTTGAACACATTGAAGTATTACTAGCGTATATAGCCGACACCGCGAACACCATGTACCTATGTCCCAATACATTGCCGCCACGTGGCTTCAATCTTCAATGGATTCGTTCGATTTTGAAAGGAGAACCGGGGCTCAATTTTGAAAATGGAACCTCCCGGGCGGGATACACATTTTGTTCGAGATGTCTGTTCTATGACATTATACTTCAATGGTTGAACAGTATTAATTTAACTTAGCGGTCACGGCCGGGCACCCAGATACAATCAATCTACAGCTGAAGTTTCAATAGCTCTCAGTATCGGAGACCAAATTGGGTGCAACGTAAATTATTACGTCGTTCAAACTAAACGCAATTTAGTGGAAGGAATTAGTTAGGGAATGCGAAAAGTTTTGCTTTGGTTAAATCGATTTGAGTAATTGAGGTTTTAGGGTCAATTCTTAGCAACAGACTGTTCGAAGTCAGAATCAGGTTTAACTAACGAGCGAATTTTACTTTTACATCAAAATAATACAGATAGAATGACAGAAAAGTGTTCTCTGGTTACACAAAGTATTAAAGATTAAGTTTAATAACTTTAATTCACCTCGACGCACTTAATTTACTTCGACTTAATGCACCTGGGGGCATACTGCATAGGTAAATAAAATTTACTATAGTAAAAAAATAACATTCTATCACTATTCTAACAAATTTTAGTATTATCTTATTTTTATAAACTATCGAAGAGATTAAAACCATTTTTTAATTATTGTCTGTCCTGTCTGATTTAGCATCACGCGGAAACCACTAAACAGATTTATATGATTAGTATTGTAGCTTATTATGACGGAGATAAAAATAGGATGCTTTTAATCCCGGGAAACGCATTCGTTCCCGCGAGTTAACACATAAAAGTTACTATGAAAGTACTGTGAAAAGGCTAGTAATTAATATTTTGACAGCATGTGTGTAAGTATTGGAACAAATGAATATACTTAAAATACTCAAAAGTTAGAGGTGAGGTAACTTGTTTATATAATACCCGAAATAAATCAATAGCAATGTTACGGGTATGTCTAAGGTATATCTCTTCATCAGAATGTTTAAAAAGGAATCCATAAAGTTTAGTTAATAGGTATCTAATACATTTTCTATTGACTTCTTGCTAACCCAAGCCATTGGTACTAAAATCACAGAAAGCAATTATTACGATTCGAGGCCAATTTACCGAGTTCCCACTTTAGCTAAGTAACTTTGGATTTGAAATCCACTGTAGGATACTTGAAGTAAAGCGGTAGTCATTCGGAAGAGAGGTTTGGATTAAACAACATTGATTGCAGCAAATTGCTCGTTACGGACGAATATTTTACATTTTACATTATAACTAGGTTTTGGCAGCGACTTCGCTCGTAATAATTTTGTAATCCTGTTACATAATAATGTTCCAAAATAATATTCCCCCGGTATTCAAAAAAACAAGCAAATTTATAGAATGCTTATAGAGTGATTTGTTTCTTTCACTGATATGAAAAACGATAAAGATAAAATGTATGACAACCATGCAATAACTAAAATAGGTTTATTAAGCGTTTATAAATAGGGCCTTATGGGGCCATCCATAAATTACGTCACACTAATTTCATGACTTTTTAATCTCCCTTTCCTCTCCCCCGTCCTTGTCACAGCTGGTCACATTTGTGAGACCTCCCCCCCTGCCCCCCCCCTACACCTAGAAATTATTAAATTAATACAGCAGTTCAGAAATAAATTTTATTCTCATTAATTGTTTTATAATCTTTACCTATACATACCAATTCGATTTTGAAATGTGACGTCACAAAATTTAGAACCCCTCCCACCCCTTGTCACACAATGTTACACTACATCGACTCCCCCCCCCCTCCTAACATGTGACGTAATTTATGGATGGCCCCTGAAAGGTTACAAGCATGATCTTACGAGTAAAAGTGATGTAGAAAAGAAGAATTTGTGTTTATATATTGTAATAATAACAAATTACGATAACGATAACTTATGTCCTCTACTCTTACGCCCCAACTCAGAGTCACTAATGGTTACTTAAATCGCTTCTTAGTACAGAATTTGTGTGGTGATTGTATGTTAAGGATAACCCTGAGTTTGGGTATTAGTCTTCTATTCACGCAGGGCGTGAAATAACCGCATGAGTGTAGTAACTATTAATTGACTGATTTTCGCACGGTGTAAAAGAGGACAAATTATAATAAGTTACGAAAAAGAGCGGCTATGGATATGGTCACACTGTGCTTTAAAGATATATTACAACATTCTGTCCACAGACCACATACCTACGTAGTCTGTAATTCTGTCAGAAATAACGAAAGCAACTTCGATAATGCGAGCACGAAGTAGGTACATAAACATTACGTATTGCGAGATCATGTCTAAAGCATTTCGGAGGCGAATGGCTAAGAAAATCTATTGGATCATTTAATTTATAACCATAAGTGTTTTTTTTTATAAATGCGAGTAAATATTTGCTCCTCCTTCCAACTGCTCAGTATTGCTAAAGTTTGACTTTCGAAAACCTAAAAACCTAGTACGTAGAACAATTTTTAATTCCGAATGGATAACAAATAAAGTCATTGGCAAGCTTTCCTGTATATTATAATGTAATTTATTACACCGATCGAGCGAACTGTCTGGCTGGAAGCAATTAGTGTTGAGACGTAGCAACTTTGGTATACAGCCAAATTGGGAGAGGTATTCCTACTGGCGAAACGCTTCACAGAGGATGCTTGACTAAATCGATTTACTGTGCTTCATTACTGGCACCCACATCAATTATCAGTATTACATAGGCTGACACGACGTCGAAAGATATTCGTTTTGAAGTGCTAACAACTTTCTACTTATACTCTTAACTTAGGGGATTTTTTGCGTCCAACAAAGAAAAATGGACTACCCTCCGGAAATGCATGGCAGGAAGGCGCAGAATGCCTAATGCATATCAGCACAGCCGGCTATGCTGGTTATGTGAGACTCACACTCACTAAACCGCCTTGAAAATGGTTTTGGTCAAGAATGGCTTTGGTAGAGATCACACTCTAAGCCTTCATCTAAAGGCGACCCCGCTTGGAGAGGCGGGGCGCTAGCAAACTTTAAGGAGCAGTATCTGTTTTTTTTATAGAAATTGCCGGCAAACGAGCTGACGATCTACCAGATGGAAAATGGTTATCGTCTTCCATGGACATCAGCGACACCAAAGACATTAATGATGGGTTGCCGGCCAAGAAAGACAGAAGAAATGGAGAGAGCATAGAGTGCATAGAGCACTTTCTTTCTATACGTAACTCTATCCTTTATTCATTATATTGCTCAACTGAAAAAAAAATCAAAATTAAAAAATATGTGTTTGAAAAATATTAGTTATATTTTTCGAACACATATTTTTTGAAGACCAATCTGCACTGTACAAGTACCGCGCGAAAACCACTAAAATCATGTGGATGATACTTGAAAATCTATTTGGGATATACGTAACTTATATTATGTGTGATGATACAAATGATACTTGATAGATAGATAGATATTATTTTTATCTTTATTGTACACACCAACTATGCTATTGACACAATAAAACACCTAAAATTTGAGGTACAAAAGGCGGTCTTATCGCTATAGAGCGATTGGGAGGAGGACATAGTAATAATACTTTCTATGAAAAATAAATTTATACGAGTTCTGTTGTTCCAGGTGTCATTCGGTTCCACTTCCCCGGCACTCAGCGATCGGTCAGAGTTCCCGCTCTTCTGCCGAACTGTCGCACCGGACTCCTCTCACAATCCAGCTAGGATCGCTTTCATCAGGTAACATATTGAGTAGCCATTAATATAGAAGCCTACCTGATCAACTACCATCATTTTATTGACTCCGCCGCCACTGGACTCTATGAGTACCTTTAAAGCAAATACTTTTTGAAGTGAAACTTCTTTAGAATCGTTAGTGATTTCAAACCGGATGCAACGACAGGTAAGATAATATAACCGCTAATTTCGTCTTTGAATTTAACTTCTCCGTAGCTCAATGGTCAGGACGTAGATACACAATACCTGATGCGCAGGTTCGCGTCTCTCAGTATTTCTTTTTTTTAGTTTTATTTTTATACTGTTTTTAAATACTTTCAAATGCTCTTTTAAATATTTTCGAAGAATTTATCAACAAAAAATAAGAATTTCATTCTTTCATTCTGTCGATCGACCGACCGATTATACAGACAGTAAAAATGCTAAGTTGTATTCATAGATAGATGGCGCGAGGAATAAGATAGAAGATTCGTTTTATTGCTAGATAGATTTTTAAAAAGTGCTAAGTTGTATTCATAGATGGCGTGAGGAGTAAGATAGAAGATTCGTTTTATTGCTAGATAGATTTTTAAAAAGTGCTAAGTTGTATTCATAGATGGCGCGAGGAACAAGGTAGAAGATTCGATTTATTGCTTTTTCATCTCATTATCTTGAAACCAAAATTTTGGAAAGTTTCACTTCTACCACGTGTGAATTGCACACATTTTCTTTTTTATATACTTGAAACACAAATTGATATGGTTCCGATGACAATGCCTTTTTATGAAAATGGCGACCTGATATTACTTTCATGGTTGGCTCCACAAAACACAAAATTTAAAAAACTTGTTTTAAACATTTATTATATTTTCTTTTTCTTCTTTTTTGGTCAATATCTGGGATACCTTTTCTGTTGCTAGTATTCAGTGCTGACAATAACCAGTTTACATCTAGTTGCTCAACTGCTCGTTAGTCTATTCACATAAAAAGGCTGTGTCCTTGCACAACTCTCAATCACACCAAATCGATTAAAGCCACAGACGCAGCCACAAGTTTGACAATTTATATACGAGTATTATGCTCGGAATTACTGAAGCGGTTCAGTGCTTTAGAGCATAAATTAAGCTGTCGACTCCGGTTGTTGTCGTGACTAAGTAAACCATTTTGATGGTGTCTGAGCCAGTAACTAATATAACTAATGTAATGTCAATACCTCGCAAAGGAGAAGAATCTCACAGACCCACTTAATGATGTGGTAACCGGCGTCTCCGCATCTTTTACCGACGAAAAAACGAAGGATTTTCCCAATTTGACACATGACGTATATGTATTTTTAACCAACTTCAAAAAAAGGAGGAGGTTCTCAATTCGACTGTATTTTTTTTTATATTTGTTACCTCATAACTTTGGACTGGGTGAACCGATTTGGATGATTATTTTTTTAATCGAAAGCTGGTGCTTGTCGCGTAGTCCCACATAAATTTGAGCGAGATCTGACAATGGTATCCATGTCAAAAGTACAATGTACTTCATTTGAAGTCGGTTAATTTTTTGTTAAAATGTCATTTTCATGTATGATCACGCAGCAATTGTCAATTGCGGTCCAATTTTGATGATTCTTTTTTTAATGGATGGGGTATATCTCAAGATATACCTACTAACTTCAAAGTTAGTCCCATTTTTTAAATTTTATTCCTACCCTAAATGTATGAAAATAGGGGATGATTGATAGTTCACTTATACAGTCAGTTATATTGGAAATCAACCTTAATATTTATAATAAATGTAATTAATTTTTATACCAACTAAAAATGAAAAAATTATTACTTTTTAGCAAAAAAATAAAACAATCAAAAAAACTGAAAAGCGATAATTAACGAGCTATCGTTCATTGTCATGTTTACCCAACTATGGCGATACCAGAGAAGAGTATAATTCCAGCCCATATGATATTGCTGCACTATGAGCTATTTTAACTTATATCTTCTTACAGGTAATTTTATATTGCATTCTCGATGACTTTATAATAGAAAGTCGTGTTTTGGGTACTTAATAATCTAAAAGTAAATTCGTCTACACTCTGCTATTACTTTACTTCTATGCGACATAGAAGTAGTCCATTATTTAAGTATACCATCATTCTTGAAAAGAGCATTTTCGTGTAGGAATCTAAAGCCCATTTCGGGTCCATTATTCTCACGGTCTATAAGGCATTAGTCAATTTATATGGCCATACAAATGAAGGGCAAGAACTAAATCTTCTTATCAAGAGTTTGCAGTATAAATTTAGTGGAGTATTAGAAGGATTGCATAATTGTACAATTGTACAGATAACGGATAGATCATCTGATATTTATTACAACGAGCCTGTATATTGCTTGAGTTCCCAGAGTGGTATGAAACGGTATTAATAAGAAACTAGTCTTGTCTCGCTTTGGAAACTTACACTCGAATCTTGTGTTTAGTCAGAATCCTATAAATTGTTATATTTTTTTGTGAACTGATATTATTAATACATCAGTGAAAACCATATTAAAATCGGTAACGAATGTTTTTGATGTTTTTGAATCTAAAATCCGAAAAATTATTCCATTGGAATCAATTTCATTAATAAATACCCAGAAAGTTTTTCCCTAAAATCTTGCACTTACAGACATCGATGTATGTATCTATACTAAAGCTCATCAATCATCGACAGACAATTCGGCTGGGACACAGTGACAGCATTCTCGCAGAACGAAGAGATCTACTCGTTGGCAGTGAATGAGCTGGTGACGCAGCTGGAGGCGGCCAACATCACCTGCGCGGCTTCCATCACCTTCGCGGAGTCTGACTTCAAGGAGCAACTGCAACAGCTTAAGGTTTGTTGGCAATAGATTCTACTGGTGCTCTGCTCGCTGCTTTTGCGTTTTCCAGAATAATAAACATCCCACGCCCTTTTGTAGATCACGGTCTGTCGGTATGCAAAATTTCACGAAAATCCGTTCAGTAGTTTTCGCATTAAGTAGTAGGTAACAAAAATCCTCACAAACTTTCACATTTAGGATGTGGTTTCTTTTGGGTGATTGTGTATTATACGAAGTATACAATTAATACAGTGAAATTACTTTTATAGGGGAGTACCTACCAGTTTTACAATTTTACGCATTCAAAATGATAAAAGTTTTAAAAGGTTTACCGACGCAGTTACTTACAAAATACGATTGATCCAATGAACTATATATTCATTCACTGGATTGATCATCGAAAAAACAATTGATAAAATCTAAGTTTACGATCAAAACAGACATAGCAGATGAAAAAGAAAAATCCTTAGAAGACTCTTTAACATTTTACTTCAAAATTAAAAACCTTATTTTAGTACAAAATATATAGACAGTTATCTCGATAATTAAAACAAACATAATCCAGCGCTAGTGCTGGGTCTTGGATACTATATTTCAGGTATTATACCTAACGTTAGAAATATACATGTAAAATTTCCAAGTGAAGCTTTTAAATTTAAGGGATTCCGTAACAAGCTTTGTAATTAAAATTAAACATTTTAAATTAAATTTAACACAGCAGCTTTATGCGTCATATTTTCCACAGCGTGAACAACTTGTAAAGTAGGTACTCGCAAAGCCAAAGAGCTCGCAAACGTAGAGTGCGTTAACTGCTAAAGTTCTTCACTCGTTTTTAATTGTGTTACTGTTATATATTTCATTTACGTTCATAGTTTCAAGTTGACTCAGGAGCTTAGCCTCTCACAGCCGCTTCATATATATGGTATATATGATTCAGGACGCGTACTTACAAGACGGGTTATGTTCAAATCTGTGGTTCAAATAATGTTTTAGCATTCAACCAAATTCATATCAAATTGGCTCAAACATTTGTTATGCACATTTGTACAAAACGTCAAAGTATACAATTATAGAAAACAAATAAATTAAAATACAAGAAAAGGAAAAATCATTTTAGAAATATATTAAACACGATAGAGAAAACACAATATTGTTAGTGTTTGAAGAAACAACTCACAATAAAATTTCATTTCATTACGCTACCGCAGCAAATCCCTACTATGAGCAATCCCATTATGAAAAATCAGCAAAAATAATGTTAAATACTGTTATAAACTTTTTGTTTATGTTTATGTAACTAAAGGTACCCATATCTGTACTAATATTATACCGCTGAAGAGTTTGTTTCGTTGAAAGCGTTGATCTCAGGAACTAACTGGTTCGAAATGAAAAATTATTTTTGTGTTTGATAATCCATTTATCCATCTAAGTGTACCCTCACAGAATGTACACGCAGTGCCATGAATAGGGAGAGATGGAGAAGTGTCGCAAAGGCTGCTGCCAAACTGAAAGACTATCCATGACCACGACCACTCCGCCAGGAGTGTACGACTAAGAAGAAGAATCCATTTATCGAGGAAGCATCATATATTTTAGTACTTAGTTTTTTCAACAAATTAACGCGGATGAAACCGTGAGGCACAGCTAGTATTATTATATTCAGAAGATGGAGGGCATTTTCACATAACTGAATCAAGAACTCAGATATGCTAGAACTGAGACATTTAGATATTTTCTTGCAATAAGAAACATTTTGGTGCAATATGTGAAAAAATATCCAAAAATCATGTATCACAATTAGTCCAAATTCGAGAAAAGTGCCAGTGAAGCCACAAGTAAAAGTGATTAATTACTTAATATTATTTCAATGATCTAAGGGAATAAGTTCAGCTTAGATAGTAATTGTAAGCATATGAAATCTCCTCACGTATACTGAAGTCAACAGAACTGTAGTAATTGTATTGCTTCTAACGGCTAACCCTCTATCTATATTGTTATGTCGTATTTACCGTTCTGTTTTTATTTAGTAGTCTGTACTGTATGTAGTCTGCACTGTACCTTACGTTAGCAAAATAGGCTTCATTATACAAAGCGTACTTTACACCCTTATTTCTTCAAAGTGACGCCTGTTTTTAATTACTCGGTGAATAAAAAATGTAGGGCCTTATACAAATTCGTGAAGGTATTTCGGCAATTTATGAAGATCGTGCTACACTAGAGATCGCAGAACTCACCGTTTAATTTTCTTAAAACTCCGATTATTATGATTAAATTATTATTACCAGTAAATAGGATTGAAAATATCAAAATAGATTTTTCTTCTAACGAATCATTATCTGCTTCGAAGTAAGAACGGATTCGGACTTCAACTCAAGTATTACCAATCTCAAGATCTCTGCAATTTTAAGATTCGTTTTAAAATGCCAAAAGCAAAAGCAAAAAAATGGCAAAAGCAAAAGGGACATTTGTGTTATCCGAAATCGCGCTCTTGAGCCGAGATATGCCCTAGAGCCTTATGAGCCTTGGCCACCATCACGGAACACAGAGACAAAGTGCGGATTGATAGCTGGATTAAGGGTCATCCCAAATATGGGAAGATTACTGTGGCGCCTCCATCTTAATAACTGCTATCGACTTTAATAACTGTGACAGACTACTATAAACCCAAAAGCGGATATTAGGGGTAACTACAATGATATTATATATTAAAAAGAGGCAGATATGTCATGAGCGCGCGCGTTGTGTGACTCAAAAAGTTCCCAATTGGGAACTCTTATTCAGGTGAAGAAAGAGATAACGATGTAGTTTTGACGCGAGAGCGATAAAGACGTGCGATAAAGCAATAAAGCGTGCCTTGCGGACATCGGAACAGATTTTTGGTTGATTTGTAAGGGCATAACGTATCTATATTTATTTAAACATCATTGGGTAACTACTTGTTGACATAGTTTATCGATTTATTAGGTCACAAGTAACTAAACTTATCAGTACTAGTTGCATAATAACCATTTTATTTGTTACAGAAACTAGACACGAGAATAATAATTGGCAGCTTCTCCCAGGAGATGATTCCGAAGATATTCTGTGAGGTGAGTTCTCGTCGCTAACGTCACGGCTGTCGTGTAAAGACTGTGTTGCGACCTGTGACCTTTAACGGGATGAACCTACAGCGAACTGTACTTCACCTTCTGTGTAAAATAAGAATGAATGGGAATGAATAAGAGGAAAATTTCATACATCACCATTTATAAAATCTACGCTGTTGCCGTTTTTTAATTTTAAGCCGGAAAAAATAACTGTAACCTTCATTTAGGCTTTTTTTGTATATCTTTAAAACTGCAACTAAACGTGTACATGTCCCTTTTATTTTCCTAACTATCCCGCAAATATTCCAATCTGCGACACAGGTTTCTAATAGCATGAATTAATTAGCCAATTTATAATCGTTTTCTCTAATAGATATTAGAAGAAAAATGTTGTTAGTAAACGAACAAACAGCGCAAGTTTTTATCCTCAAAATGAAATTAAGGAATTTCGGTATCAATGAATAGGTCCTATTTCTGAATTTTCCATATCTGAAAATTTTCCAATTACTTTATCTGTATTATTAAACAAGAAGACGAGGTCAATATTATGTTAAACTATTATATTTTTGTATCTCGAATACGAGATAATTAAACCTAGACCACCACAAATGACACTAAACTTGATACAATCTAAGGCATCCATTGACGCAACCCTTCGACCTAATTAGGTACGCATTCAAGTGAAATAGTTGAGTAGTTTCGAACTCATACGGCTTCCTCGATTAATTCACAAATCTAAAACCGATTAATCCTGAAATTGAACGTTGAAATAACAAACCAAAATCAAGTTCTCGCTATTAACCTAACCAGGAAGGCGTCAGTCATTATTTGGAGCTGAGGATATCAAGCTTGATGACACACCTTTTGATATTATATTTCAATAGCCAACAATCGAATAGACGAGCCATGTTACAGAATAAACATATAACACTAGCTAGCTCTCTGACACTAAGACCGAAACACATAAACAGATTTTAGGCAGGTAAAGGTAACTTTAAAATAAATGGTTTCGGCTGGGGGCTTCAGAGCCAGTTTTTTCTTTCTTTTTCTTCTCTCTTTCTTGGCCGTCAACGCATCATTAATGCCTTTGATGTCCCTTATCTCCGTGGGCGACGATAACCACTTACCATCATGTGGATCGTCAGTTCGTTTGTCGGCTTCTCTATAAAAAACTGAACGGTACGATGGACGGTATGGACGATAAGGTTACTAAAACCTAAGAATCTTTACAGTACCAAAGGACACATAGTCGAAGCTTAGTTAATTATCTTCACAGGAAAAAAAACTTCGAGAAAATGTCAAAAGACCTCGTCCACTGTGAGCATTCTTGATTGAAGTTCAGGATTCAAGCGCGGTTCAAAGAACCGTCCCTTCCGTTTCATTCCGTACCAGCGAACACTTAAGTAGTGCATTAGGTATAATTTAAGACCTCTGTGTAGACTTTGAGTTGGGTTAGTTAAGGGTTAGTAAATGTTATGTATGCTTCATGAATTCTACCTTAATATAAACCTCTAATAGCAAACAATTTATGATCTGTTACGCCCCAACTCAGAGTCAATAATGGTTACTTAAATCGCTCCTTAGAATTTGTATGGCGATCAGTGCCGGATTAACCACGTAGCAAGAGTAGCAATTGCTACGGGTACCGTGCGAAAGGGGGCCCCGCATATTTAAACCCACTCATCTCTGCCTGAGCGTAATTTTTTGAGTGAAATTTATTAAGATGTAACATATAGATGGCAAATAAATGTATTGAGTATTAAATTGTTTTTTTACCACTTTAAATACTTAAAAAGTAAGAATCCATAGTAGATCAAGGGCTCCTTCAAAGAATTTCCTACGGGCCCGGCACTTGCTTAATCCAACATTGTTGGTGATTATTTACTAAGGAGCGATTAAAGTAACCGTTAATGACTCTGAATTGGGGCGTTAGTGTATTAAATTTACTGCAAAATTACATCGTTATTTTCTTTCGTCGTCAGTTACTTTTTTAACACATTTTTATGTGACAGCACCGACATCAAAACTACATCATAGAGTTTTGTCATCGCGTCATCATACATTGTTTACACAGAAAAATAGAAATGAGTGTTGTCTATCTATTTATCATTGCTGCGGTTATAATATCGCTGTGGTATACCCAAATAGATATGACAATGTTATTATTCGTGTCTTCAGAGCAAAACTAGTATGTTTTAACACTGAATTATTATTGAGTGCTTGATACATATAACGTGTTAATATTTAGCTCTCTCACGTTTTTTATATCAATCGTAAGCGAGCTTTTATCGCTGAAGGCTCTTGTGAGGTACACAGGTCCGAAACTATTCAGGCGAATCCGATATAAAAAGCAACACACGTAATAGATAGACTTTTCTAAATAAGATACGCTTTATAAACGGTCGTAGCCTACATAAACACTGACCATCAAGTATTTGTAGTCAAGCGGATGGCATGGACTTACACTTTTGAGACATCGCCCACGATCCAAGAATAATTGATGTCTCGCATAAATGTCTGCGCCTGACGGGAATAGATGGCAATAGATAACGCAGGCTGTTATCCGTCACAGTCATCTGGACCATAGGGTCATTAATAACGAAGAAAATATAACAAACAAATAAGATGTTGTAAATGGTAACAAGTAACAACAGTAAGTTGAATGGATGACCGCTAGTGGCTAAAAAATTCTTGAGCGCTTTTGAGCTTAGGAGGGTACCTAAAGCTGTCGGTCCTAGGTCGTCGTTAAGCCATTTAGAATATCTTCGGATATGACTGAAATCTTCCGTCACTTGGATTGGCAACTAACCAATTCAACCTAACCAATCCGCTCTGAACAGTGTAGTAAAAAATGGTCTAGGCCTTCTCAAGAGGAGAACCGTTCATAGTGGTATGGCTTCAACCCATTGATGGCCCACTACTGAATAGTACGTAGTGGTATAATATGCTAAAAGGAAGCTCATCCAACTAAGCTTTAAGACATTGTTGTAATTTAATCCTTTCTGATCCAATAATGGGTTTCGAGATCGCAGGCGTTCAAGCTTGGGATGTTCGGAGCTGAGTACGCGTGGTTGATCGCAGGCGCTCCGCCACGGATAAAGGGCGTAGCACCCTGTGCACGAGCGCAACTTGCAAAGGCTCTGGAGGGACTGGTCTCTGTGACCGCGCATCGAGGCATCGTAGGAGACGTCGTGTCGTTTTCTGGACTCGTAAGTATTATATTATTGAAACGCTTACTAACATCATCAATTGCAGGCGGTGCAAAAAATTCTAGAGTACTTAAGTGCTTCAAGACATATTTAGGAGTCATGTTATTATTAGATAACAGTCGTCATATCATGTTGGAGGCCTCTAGGCGTCAATAAATAACCATAAAGAATCTAGCTGAACATAAAAAATCATCTTTTCAGAGGAGGACGTCCCCTCAACTCCCCTCTGTTTGAACTTTGGAGAACCATGCCGAAAGTTTGGCCAAGCCACAATTATTCTGTTTAATGAAAATAATTAATTTGATTGTATCTATCAATGTACAAGATGACTACTTCGGATTCCATTTTGAAATATCTTCCAGTAAAACTGCAACAAGAAACAAATAAAATAAAAGTAGGAGATTGCTGAATTGCTCCTTGAAATTGCTCTTAAATGTAATGCCTTTCCTTAAAACTTCGATAAAATACCACTAAATTTGTTAGTGTAGTTTGCTCAACCCACAAACCGATACCGAATGTGCTGAATAAGATGGAAGTAGGTGGTTTCAGTTTAGATGAATTCTACAAAAAGTGCCATTAATCCAGCTTTTAATTATTTCTAGAGCATCTGATGTTCATTCAGCTGTAGTCAACATAAATATACTCTGTACTGCCTCCCTTATGGTGTTATCGGTCTTCGGTCAAAGTCATAAGATCGTTTTTGCAGCCATTGGATAGAAAGTGTTAGGGTGTATGCTATTATTATTATGCATTTATGAACTTACCTTAATATGTAAACTTAAAGAAACCTATAGTTTTTAAAGTTATCCGTAGTGTCCCTTAACTAATTATGTGATGTCTGCATATTTGCATTCGATCAACATGATGGGTTATGGACGTTTTCTGCTCCGACAGCAGATTCAACCCCAGTAATATCTTAGTTATGGGTTATTTTTATGATTAGAAGACGATAACAGATTCCTACTTCTATAAAATACTTTTATATCCTTTTCTCTTAAGCTATCTTCAATTACTGCGAAGCGTCAGGTACTGAATCACTCGGGATTTTAAATCGAATTCTACAAAAAGTAGGTAGGTTAAAAGTATTTGTAATTTAAGACCTCTTTAATGTGCCGTTTTAAATCCCGACTAGAGGAATTCTTACTGCAGAGTTAATGCGATCTCATCGCACAAGATACACAGTCTAGTTACTTTCAATAGTTCTCTCTTTAACTAAAAGTTGAAGCACATTTCAGAGTAGGAACCTAACTTTTCCAACAAATGTTTTGATTTTTTCTTCATTTACATGTCAAGTAACCACGCCAGTATTTTTGGCCGAATGACTCATGCGCAAGCAGCCCACAAAGAGAGGTCGTTTCGGGTGCGAAAAATAACAAGAGTGAGTCGGACTACGGATTGGTTTACGATGAACATTAGCCGACTATTTCTCGTCAACATAACGACAACCTATCGATGTCTACTAGGAATGTGGGCTTACTACACCGTGCCCTGTTAAGGCTGGATCCACCCTAGAAATGACTGTATAAATATTATCTATCTTTTCCAGACAAATGACATGTTTCACCGCGAGATGCAAAACGCTGGGTTGTCGGTGTCCCCTTTCGCCCCTCACACGTATGACGCGGTGTGGGCTATTGCTCTGGCTTTGAGCAAGGCCGAACTCCTCTGGCGAAGCATGGACGAGACTAAAGGCAGTGAGGCTTCGAAATTGAGGCTCGGTCAGTTCGATTACAACAGAAAGGACATGGCGGAAGAGTTTCTTTACCAGTTGGGAAACTTGAGCTTTTTGGGAATATCAGTGAGTTAAATTTTAGATTTCTTTGTATTAATAGGTATATTCAATAATAATCGCACAGAGCTGTTATCATTACAGGAAATTTAAACTTGCGAGTGTTTTTTTATTCATTTTATTTAAAACCTAACTCGATTACACTACTCG
This sequence comes from Thymelicus lineola, assembly GCA_963932265.1. Lineage (NCBI taxonomy): Eukaryota > Metazoa > Arthropoda > Insecta > Lepidoptera > Hesperiidae > Thymelicus > Thymelicus lineola. The sequence continues at coordinate 16,281,268 of OZ010690.1, forward strand.
AGCAAGTTGATCTCTTGCTGAATGGAAAGCGAATGAATATTTCAGTTGGGTTTACTACTAACTTCTGCTGCAGTCAGTCGCAGTATAAACCAGATTAGAATCAGTGCAACTTTGGAAACTTTGTTGTAGCTTGCATTGATCGTTTCAAAGAGTTTTCCTAAGAGCTTACTAGAAAAGAACAATGCCCAAAAATTATTTTTTATTTTTGTTAGCGTCTTAAAACGTCAGTTATACCGAAGCAATTCAATTATTTTTTTACGTATTTTAAAATTAATACCTGTACCCGTATTACCCAGCGTAAAATAATTTTATTAATAAGTGATGAATTGACTATAATAACAATGATGTCAACAATGTCCATTTTCATTCGGGCACTCACTTCGATACATAGTTTGTATCAAGCAGTATATAGGGAGACTTCTTTCCAATATTACAGACAGAATTTCGTTATAAATGTTGGTATGACAAATGTAATGATGTCAAATTTCCATTTCCTGTTGTCAATCAAAAAAAAGTCAGAATATAATAACATTGGTAAAAATTACAGGCAGACGTAAGTCTCCCCTACTCTATGACTCAATGGTTATAGAAATTCAATCTCAAAATACTTTGGTTCTGGGGTATGTCTGCTGAAAATTCTTATATATCTAAGCTCAGAAATTAAAGCGGCGATTTATAGAATTTTTTTTATTTTAAGACGCTAAAGTTGAAAATTAAATAAAACGATGTATGGCAGTTGGGCATTGTTCTTTATATTACTGAACCTCGAGTTTAAATAATAAATGTTTGTTTATACTAGTAATAGTTACATCCCCTAGGATTCTGCGGTAACATGACTAAGATACATTAATACAACCAAAACCAGAACCCAGAACGTTATTTTATCCGCCACGAAAATAAATTACATACTCTCGGATTCATGTCCATTCCTTCACTGTCAACTCTTATTATTCATCATCTATAAATATATAACACAAAAAATGTTTGTACGGCTGTCCTTTAAAGACTCTGAAACCATATGCCTCACAATGATTTTATTTGAAATTGTTAGGTTTACTCAAGAAGTTTGACTGCCTCGAGATTCACCCACTCGTGAGGTCTTTGATGGAGCTTTTACCTGACCACATCACATAACAAAGAAATCTACTGCAAGGCTACTGCTTCGACAACGAAAGAGTTTTATATATCATATTATATCATTTTGCATAAAATTGTTGTATTGTGAGTGACCCTAATTTATTTTTAATGCTTTAGGGACCGGTTTCCTTCAACGGAGCGGATAGAATCGGCATGTCGGCATTCTATCAAATACAAGGTAATGTATTCTGAATTTTTTCCGACATTTCTGGATATACACTATCATATTTCATTGTCACACTCCTACTAACTGGTTATATAACTTACATAATATGTGTTCGATTTAACGTAATAAGGTTATATGCATTAAGTGTTTTGGGTGACTTTGTAGAACGTAGTTATAATACTATAATGATTTTACCTTATTTGTGGCTGTCAGCAATGTTGCCATTCATTATTACGTTGCCTTCATCGTATTCGATCATGAATTTTAGAAAGTCACGGAATTTTGGACCATTTAATGAATAGTCTAAATTTTTCATGAAAAGACTAGAGTCGTTTGAGAAATATAGCCATTGAAATATTTGATTATTCTTCTTGATAGATAATTGTGTTTTTCACTTATAACACGTATTGACTAAGGAATGCTTCACATTCCTACTGTTTGAAACATAAGCATATAAACAATTCTATTAATTCCCGCCTTTCTTCCAATACCAGGAGGTCGTCCAAAGACAGTGGCCCTATACACCAATGGGCGTGAAATGAGTTGTCCAGAATGTTCAAAGCCGCAATGGGCTGGAGGTGTACCAGCTGCAAGAAGAGTGCTGGTGATGAGGGTGGACTCCGTGTCGGCACCAGCTCGGCTGGCGGTCGCTGCTCTGTCTGCTGCGGGAGTATCCCTATCTCTGTCCTTCTTGGTATTCAACTTGCATTACAGTAAGAGAAGGTATGTCGCAATGGAGAAATTTTAAAGTTCTAAGTTCTTTTGACTCAGAGTTTTTTTAGTGTTTCGTTTGAAGTGTGATTGAGTCGATTGGCTAACGAATATTCAGCTTTTTATTTGAGTGCATCGTCGAAAGCCCTGGTTGTGTGGAATAATTGCTCTATTGATGTTCTACATGCTATTAAAAGAAAAAAATATATAAAACTTTATTTCTATGAACACAATTATATAAGCCGAAATAGCCGCATGTGATTTCAATTTTGTCTTTAAGGGACGAACTCAAAATAATTACTAGGCTATCAAGATACACATTGAAGAATCTTAATTTTATGTACTAGGTTATATCTTAATAAATAATGAGAATTATATGTATTTCCTTCAGATCCATCAAGTTATCTTCTCCACGTCTGAACAACATGACTTTGATTGGCTGCGTACTCGTCTACACCGCAGTGGCCATGCTGGGCATAGATAACTCTATTCTCCCGTCCTATATCCCTTTTTCAGCGATGTGCACTGTAAGTTATAATTCTTACACTTTTCTCTCTTTTCCTTCTTACTCTTTCGCTTTCTTTTAATACTCATTTAATAGACATATTTATATTTCAGGGCAGAGTATATATCTTGTCAGCTGGATTCTCTTTGGCGTTTGGATCTATGTTTGCAAAAACCTATAGAGTTCACCGGATATTTGTGAGGTAATACGTAGACAACAACAACTCACTCTCTCTCTCTCTATCTTTCTTTTGGATTAATTTGATAGCTTCAATAACATATGTAAGGTCTGTTATTGTTCCTGATCTATTTCGTATGAAGGTCATGACAAGTACCAGTTATATTGTTACCCCTTATATTGTTCCCTCCAGTAATCTTGTTCTCCAATCCAGAAGTATCTTATTGTAAATCACACAATAATGAAACATAACTGATTTCCATTCCGCAGCAATCGAAGTGGCGTTTGCAAGACGAAGCTGTTACAAGACACGCCTCTAATCTCGCTGGTGTGTGCATTGGTTGTCATCGACGGGATGATCGTAACGCTGTGGACGATGCTGGACCCCATGGAACGACATCTCAAGAATTTGACAGTGGAGATTAGCGCTACAGACCGGAGCGTGGTGTATCAGCCGCAGGTTCAAATCATTATGCTTATCAAATTCAAAGTCATCTTCATTAATCAATAAAACATTCCAAGTTTTGTATATTTTTCTATAATACGGATCCAGATTTTCTCGTTTTGATTTTATGTACATTGTAAAATACAATTTTAAAACTTTTTCACATGAGACGACACTCCTTTTAACGACATACAGTAGTGTACCCGTATACTTCCCAGAAAAAATCTCAGCTCACGTCGGAAGAAATTTTATCACCACTCTTATGCAATAGTACAAAATCATTGTAATAATTATAACTCTTCTTTCATTACTAAGTATGTATTACAATAAATTAGTATTATTGTGTATTACAATAGTAAACATTAATATGTATTACAATAAAATATGCCCTATTGATTCCATATTCCAGATAGAAATCTGTAAGTCCCAGAACACTACCGGCTGGCTTTGTGCTCTTTACGCCTACAAAGGTCTCCTACTCATCGTTGGCGTCTACATGGCTTGGGAAACCAGGAACGTCAAGATATCTGCTCTCAACGACTCTAAATACATCGGAATTAGCGTCTATTCTGTCGTCATCACCAGCACAAGTGTGGTTGTTATTGGAACGATCATTTCTGAGAGAGCTACATTAGCGTACATAACAATTTCCAGTTTGATTCTTGTAGCTACAACATCGACCTTATGTCTGTTATTTTTACCGAAGATCATTTCTATACGGAGCAAAGGTAATAAAACTTCTTTAACTGTGTCAGTAACAAATAACTTGTTATTTGTATTGCGGTGAAAATCTAATGCCTTTTTGAACATTTTTCCGTAGAGTTACACTTACCTTGGTCGAGGAAATTTAATGATATATTATTTGAAAACAGTTAAACATAAAATATTTTTGGCTCGGTTAAGAGTTACCTATAACGTGTTGCTTACCAAAAATCTGAATTTTATTCATTGCGATGAATGATTACAGAAGAAGAAGATCCAGTTATACAAAGCATGGGCCTTAGATTGGAATGTAAAACTAGAAGATTCGTTACTGATGAAACCCAAGAGCTACACTTCCGTATAGAGATACAGAATAAAGTTTACAAGAGAGAAGTAGCTGCCTTAGACAAAGAGATCGGAAGACTGGAAAAACTGTTGGCAGAACCACTTGAGAATGCGAGAGGTTCTATTGCTTCGATGATACTACCAAAGCGGGTAAGTTTATTCTTGTGAACTATGGGAGTGATTACAATAATTTAATTAAATAAAAAATAAACGTTCACACACACCCCCGCATTAGGATTCCCTGTATCGCGGGTGCCGTGGACACACACAACATAACACAAAGATCCAAGACTCGAATGCTAATATCCATTTGTCACATAAATACCTGCCCCGGCTGGAAATCGAACCTGGGACGCCGCGCTACGAAGGCCGGGTCGCTACCGATTGGGCTACGGCGTCACGTACTGGTAACAGAAAACACTGCACATGGCGTTATTAGATCACCATTCACCATAGAGTAGGATTAGTAAAGAGTAGAAGAGTGAGAGTGACTTTTGCTACGATTTTGCAGCAATGTTTTTACAACAAATTAATCGATCGTCATTACAACTTTCAGACGGAGTTAAATACAGTAGAAGAGGAGGGTCTTGGCCGCTCGGGCTCCGATAGGAGAACTCCCAGTATAACTGGAGGATTGCCGATGCTTCTTCTCTCCGTTCTCCCACCCGTCATTCCTCGCGCCAGCTGGCCATCAGCAGAAGCATGTCGCGGTCGAAACTCCGTGAGCTTCAGCTCTCAGCCTAAACTTAACTTTAGAAAATCACAACCTTCGATTGACTTATACAACCTTTGCTTAAATAAACGAGAAGAAAATCAAGGTCTCCTAAAACGACTAAAGAAATTCTTCGGCAGCAGACCGACTAGCCGAAAAGCATCTACGATGTCTATCGCGGACCCCACCGGCCAAAGCATAGCTGCCGCGCTGAAACTACACGTTGGAATGATAGCTGGTCTTGTACCAGGTAACAGAAAACATTCTATGGTGCTATCTTGTAACACATTGAATGTTCCAAATCCCGAATTGAAATTACGGAGAGAATCTTACGCCAGAAGCGGGCCAATCATACGTGTAACAGATGACGAACCAACATGTTCAAGATATACGTCAGATAGGAGCGTTTCATCGGGAACACAAAAGTACGTAGCTGAGCCAGAAACCAGGGTGAACTTTGTTTTACCAACGACTCATAACAAGCCGGTGTCTCATCAGAGTTCCTGTGAAAAAATAAGGGGATCTCCAAGATTCCCTCACAGGATTTCGCCGGCTACTTCGAGTTTGTCTACATTCGATGGTAGAAGGAAGACCAGTGCCGATAGTGTGTTCCACGTCACGCCAGGGGTGTATGATGAGCAGAGGAGGTTTAGTCATCAGAATGTCAGCAATCAAGAGCAAAGAAGCAAAGTTATTTTAGAAAGTAGATGGAAGTCCACAGAAGATGCCCGGCCGGGACCTTCGACGAGACATTAGATTTGGTATCTGTAAACAAGTCCGATCCAAGCAAAGTCAACTAGACACAAACCAGTTTGGTAATTCCATCCATGGCCAGAAAACAAGTAGATAAAAGTGATAATTGTGCCAAATATGTAACAAAATGTCATTCTCTTAAAGTAGTTATCTTCATGTGTAAAAATCTGTAAATAGATAGCATAGTAGGTATGATGTGATTCTTTGGACTTGAATTTAAGTAGGTACCTTTTCTAAGATGTACAAGAAAACTTTTGCATTTTATAGTTAAAGATAAATACGAGTATAAAATAAATAAAAGATTAATAATTATTTTATCAGGGCCGCATAAAGTCACATACATTGCTGATAGAAAATCGTACTTACCACAGGGTTATTGGTCAATAATGGTCATTAACAAAACGTCCATGGCCTCCGCTCAGCTTGTTTGGTTTGGAGTAAATCACTTCGTGTGCGGTCAGTAGTTGAATGGTTGACCGTTATCGGTAGTTTTGCAGTGTCCGCAATCCGAATGACACGTAGGCCGATAAAACCAGCGTTACTGTCTACTGTTGATCTTACCACTGATCTTACTACTTAATAACGCTAAATACAATTCATACTCAGGGGACTCTTCGATCAAACCATAGATTTTGTAGGACAAATATTTTTTAAATAATTTAGATAATTATCTTGAGATTAAACAAAAAAAATTGTTAGTAATAAATATTTGAGAATCATCAAACCGACATATTGTATCCTCGCTACCTCTGTTAGCTACCACAATCGAGAGTTTCTTACAGGAAATTGTTGGGCGTCTCATCAAAATGAACCTACTCACGAAAAATTTGCTTGATAGTAATCAAGTGCAAAAATGTACCAGGGAACCTGGACTATAATGCTTACTTTAAAGCAGACGACTCAAGGAGAGTAAATTAGAATTAGGTCAATGATTTATAAATCATAATAATACCATAAAAGACATAGTACATAAATAATACACAATATTTTTCATATAATATTCAACAAGGGAATTCGTACGATATCATTCATAGTCGCGCAACGATTCTATGGTTGAATAATTTTTTTTTTATCTAGGTCAAAAATCAAAATCAAAATATTTTATTGTGGACTGTAGGTATACAAATGTGGTAACGTGTTGGTAGTTTTATAAATCGCTACGTCCTACCCATTAAGGGCGTACAATGTTAACATAATTTAATAATACATTTTTACAATGAGAAAATCGGACCAGTCTAATTATTATAAATATTACATTGTATCAGTAAATCTTCTTAATATATAATTATAAATTACGTGTCACGTTGTTATTCCTCGATGTACTCCTGAATTACTTAACCGAATTTAGTTAAATTTGTACACCATGTTCAGTTTGATCCAACTTGAAAGATAGAATAACTTACATGTCAATTTATAGTCGCATTATTATACAGAAGCTGCGAGTAACAGTTAGTATTATATAAAAATTAATTAAAGTTTAAAACCAAAAAAATACAGATAAGTCAAAATTTCAAAATACCTTAAAATACCTTAAATGTCAAATGATTAAAATTAATATGTATAATATGTCAATTTATGTTATAATATCATTAACCAAAAATGCAAATTATCGAAATTGTCTATATTTTGTCATTTAAAAATTCATTTAGGCTGTAGTAGCATTTATCAAGTAGGAGTTTCTGCAAGGCTTCTTTGAATTTTCCTATATCAGATATAGAACGCATTTTGGGTGGGATTTTGTTATATATTGTAACCGCCTTGCAGAAAAAGCTCTGTTGAAATAAATGTGTCCTAGCTAGTATTATATTTAATTTGCTTGCATGTCGTGCTCTTGATTTAAATTCAAAGTTATCTATATTTGATTTAATAAATAAGCAACATTCCATAATATATATGCTTGGCAGTGTAAGAAGTTTAAGTTCTTTAAAGTGCGGTTTACAAGAATCAGTTTTCTTCATATTGCAAATAGCTCTGACGCACTTTTTTTGCGCTTTAAATGCGAGTTCTTTGTCAGTTGAATTTCCCCAAAAGATTACTCCATACCTTAATGCTGCGGCAACGTAAGCATGATAAGCTAACAATACAGTTTGCTGTTTAACACATTTACTAAGTTTGCCTAATGCGTATGAGAATTTGTATAATTTTTTGCACACATGGTCTATATGCTCCTTCCATTTCATTTTTTTATCTATAAATAGTCCTAAAAACTTTACGGTGTCTGTTTCACTAATGTTGGTTCCCATGTAATTAATATTCAGCATATTTGTATTATTATCTCTTTGCCTAAAATTCATAAGAGTTGTTTTACCTAGATTTATTTTTAGATTGTTTTTCTCAAACCACTCTACAATTAATTTCAATGAGACGTTAATTTCATTATCAAAGTTAGTTTCTTTATTACCCGTAAATAATACTGTACTGTCGTCAGCAAACAGTGTCATACTATATTTTGTAACTTGTGGAAGGTCATTAATATACATCAAAAAAAGTAATGGGCCTAATATGCTTCCTTGGGGGACACCATACAAAACATTTCTGATGTTGGAGTGATACTTTTGTTCCATTTTGGTCTCTAAACATAATTTTGTAATCTGAGTGATTTGTTTCCGATCTGTCAAGTAGGATTTGATCAGGTCATGTGCTTTGCCCCTAATCCCATACGAGTACATTTTCATCAATAAAATTTGGTGATCTACATGGTCGAATGCTTTTGAAATATCCATGTACAGTGCTATTACAGGTAACCTTTTATCCATATTTGACATAACTTTTTGAAGAAAGTTAAAAATCGCCATATTTATAGTCTTATTTTTTCTAAATCCAAATTGTTCATTTACAAACACGTTATTCGATTCTAAGAAATTATATATTGATTTGTATATTACTTTTTCATATATTTTAGAAAAAATAGTAAGTAAGGCCACTGGTCTGTAATTATTCACAGAACACGGATCATCTTTCTTATGCAGTGGTTTTATTACTGATAATTTTAACATGTCAGGAAAGATACCATTAACTAGTGAAAGATTTATTAAGTGACATAGTATAGGGGAAATTATTTCAGAGGCATCCTTAACAATCTTAGTTATTATACCATCATGCCCGTGGCTATTTGTGTTTTTTAAAGAATTAATTAATTATTAATTTAATGTCACAGGGTAATACAGGTGTCATAAAAATTGTATTTAAATTGGAATTTATATAAGTTAAATTATTACTGGATTTACTATTATCGATTTTTACCACGTCAATAAAATAGTTATTAAAAATTGTAGCAATTTCTTTAGGATCTTTCTTTGCCGTCGATAATTAATTTTCGTACAGACTCTTTTGGATACACATATTTATTTTTGTTAATAACAGCCCATGACGCTTTAGCTTTATTTGTGGAGGAGGAAATGTAAAAATTATTTTTTGATCTTTGTGTTTTATTAATTATGAGTCTATAGCGTCTCGCGTAATCTTTAAATGTTTTCTTATTAGTGTCATTGGGCTTAAGCCTATATTGCCACAGGAGAACGCGTTTACGCTTGCTACAAAGTTTTATCCCACGTGATAACCATTTTGGTTTAACTGTTGAATACATTTTTACCCTCATTACAGGAAAACATAAATCGTACAGTAATTTAAACAAGTCATGGAATATATTGTACGCCATATTAGGATCATCGTTTTCAAACACGTCAAGAAAAGTCAGCTGTTTCAGATGTGTAATAAATTTATGTCTGTTTTCTGTTGAATAGTCACGTTTTAAGATGTACCAGAATTTTAGGCGACAATATTTCTTTACCGGGCACTTTATAATTTGTGCCGTATGATCTGAGAGCGCCAGTTCTGTTATTTCACCTTTACTGCCTCTGACATTATGAATTATATTGTCAATGCATGATTTGCTTACAATACGTGTAGGCTGTTTAAATTCAAATTTACAGTTATATCTTAACACTAGTGTTTCAAAATCCATTGAGCGTTTGTCTTTTTTCAGAATGTCAATATTAAAGTCCCCACATAATAATGTTTTTTTGTTACCACAGTAATATTTTAGAAAGATATCGTTGAGACGGTGGAAAAACATACTTAAGCATTCTGTAGTTTGTTTTGGCGATCTATAAACACATAAGATATTAATTTTATGATCAACAAGCTCAATTGCACAGCACTCGATTACACCTTTTATTGAGAGCTGAGAAACTTCTTTCAGTTCCCGAAATGCATGTGTATTTTTTACTAGTATACAGCAACCTCCATGTCTGTTATTTCTCATGTAGTAAGAAGCTAAGTTATAAGGTAAGATTTTTAGAGCAAACTCATCACACTTAATCATATTATGTTCTGTTATACAGACAACGTCGATAGATTTTCCAGTATTTTCTAGATCACAAAGGCTTATAATTAATTGGTCCGACTTACTAATTAGTCCATTAATATTTTGATGGAGTACATTGATATACTTACATACGAAAAAAATTACTAGTGTTTACATTATTATTTTCATTTAAATTATAAGAATGAATGTCAGATTTTACAATTTCTTGATTATTAGTATTGTCAATAGAATCATTAGAGCTTTGGTGGTGAGTAGGTGCTTTGTTACATGTGAGTTAAATCTCTGTGCCATTAAATGTGTCATGAATTGTAGAAATTTTATTTTATAATAATAATTATAGTAATCATAAATCAATTACCTTCAAGTAGCGCCTAATATTATTAGATAATCATAATTGATACTTTGTCTACGTGTCTGTAATATGTTTTATATCAATATAAAAGGGAACTTAACACCAAAAAAGTAGATTTTAGATAAATTTTAGATACGTAAATTACCTGAGTATGTCAATAAAATAATATGTGTGTCTCTGAATTGACTAAGATTTTAATTACCTAACGGCAATAACTATCAGATGTACTGTATATTCATAGATTAATTTATTATTTTTGTTTTACATTACTTTTATGTAATAGTTAAGTTTATCTGGGCAAAATATATTTTGAAGCATTTTCTTTTTGCGTAACTTTAGCCTACTAAATTAATAAGTAATATATTGTAATATTATCTGTATAATCATATCAGACTATATCTATTACTTCTAAATTAAAACAAAAAAGTCTATTTGGAAGCAATATTATGGAATTTAAGTAAAATAAAGTTGTAATAAATAATAATTATTTTTCGATTAGATAATGTAATTTAGCCAAAATATAATATTATTGTATACATAGATGTGTGGATGTAGAAGTGTTCATATTTTATAAATACCTTACTATAAACTATGGCGATGAAGAAATGGAATAAATATACAGTTGCAATAGTTTCTGAATTATGCAAGATGTTTTTATTTCAAAATCTGTTGATAATATCATAAGGTTATTTAAAAAGTACCTATATAAAGTTTTCTCCTTCTTTAATTGTTGGTCTAAGATCCGAACTAGGAGCGACCTTCACCATGCGTGTATTGAATAATAAGTTGAATCCAAAAAAATTTTTTTTTTTAAACGCTTTTATTTCAATTTTTTTTTTGATTTTCGTGTATTGTCATCGGAAATACACATGTCTGCCAAATTTCATCAATTTTCATTAAAGGGAAGTCATTCAAATTAACGTTACAAGATTTGATCCTCCGAAGTGAAGCTAAATATAAACCTTATTGCCGTGTAAATAGAGTAGCATTTTGATCGATTTGATGCGTTGATCCACCGAAGTGAAGCTAAATAAAAGCGTTTAAAAAGTGGTTTAAATCAAATTTAGTATGCTAAAAAATATGTCGCGAGTAGGTTGTCAAAAAAATTCTGGCCAGATCATGATTAATTAGAAATTGAAAAATATTTATTTTTTAATTTTACACTTATGTTTTTATATAAAGGCTTTGTTCAGCAAACCCTACTTTTGGTGGTACAGACGGCTTGTAGCTTGTCTTTTCGTTTGTCAGCTATTCACGAAAAAAATACAAACATATTTCTGCAAATATTTTATTTTTGGCACGAGTACACTCACTTACCTATATACTTATTTTTCATTACTGATTCCATTATCAACTTTAATCATGTCTGACGCTTTTTCAGCTATCATTACAACTGGCATGTACGTATTTCCGCTGGTGATGGTGGGCATCACACTTGCATCCACCACCCGTAACCTTTTTACCCCTCTCACTCTAAGTCTTTCATCGACCACTCCATTAGGACCCATCGCACATGTGCCTACTGCATGAAACTGAGTTGCCACCATGTTTAAAACATAACACTTCCAATACTCAATGCTGCCGAAGTCAAACTCTTCGCAGCCTTCAACGTTAAGGTCTACAACTTCGGATTTAACGCTTCTGAAATAAGTCGTATTGACAACTGAAGTGTAATCCTGTACGCACCTCGCGAATTTCTCCAAGTCAGTTACGTTAGAATAGAATCCAGATTCAATGATAGGTAAGTCTTCTGGATTAGTGCTCTGCAATCTGATTTGGCCTCTGGATGACGGATGTAGTAACGTGACTAAAGCGAAAATTGATTGCCCTCGTAGAGCCGCTTCCAACATAGGAAAGCAAACCCTCTCTTCAAATTTAAAAACTAGTAAACAAAATAGTTTTGATATTAAGGAGCCTCTGGGAAGCGGCAATGCTGTTACTTGGTAGTCTGGATAAGTTTGATTCTTATCAAGAGCCACGAAGCCCAAAATATTGGGCGAAGGAAACGTATTTATGTATGTGATGGGATCCGTTATTGCTTTTGCAAATGACAGTAAGTCTTTCTTTCCTGTTAAAACAACTGGCACTAAAATATGATTTTGCAGGTTTCTACCTACATATGGCGAATCATGAACAATATTAATATTGTGTTTTTCCAAATTCTCCTTTGGTCCTACGCCTGAGAGCATCAATATTTGAGGACTGGCAATACTTCCTGCTGATAGAATTACTTCTCTACTTGCAAAGACTTGAATAACCTTTCCAGTTTGCGTTTTTACTTCAACTCCAATGGCGTTGTTGTTATTGTCAAAAATTATTTTTCTGACAAAGCTATTCTTGGCGACAAATAAATTAGGACGATCTTCAACGGGATTTAAGTAGGAGACAACTGTGCTTTGGCGAGTATCGTTGCCTATTGTGAAACTCGGGGGTGAGTACCCGAGCTGCTGATATCCATTGGTGTCTATTAAAATATCGTGCCCATTCTCTTCGAATGCGTTGAAAAATTCTTTTGTCGTGTCATAAACAGGCCTAGTCACCAAAATATTTCCATTAGTATTATGAAGTGGTCCTGACGCACTGTTCAGGATTACTGAATCCATTAACCCCTCGCTTTTCTTGAAATATTCTGTCACCGTATCCCAGTCCCATCCAGGATTACCTAGAGACACCCATTGATCATAATCAACCTTATTTCCTCTTACATAGTACATATAATTGCATGAACTGGATCCTCCTAACATTTTTCCTTTTATTTCATGAATATTATTAGTAATGTGCGCTTGAGCAGTTCTTCCATCATCTAATGTATAATAATTCCAATCCGGAAATGATATACCGAGCAAGGCTGATAATCCGGGGCTCTGCAACAATCGAAGTTATATTATTAAATCCAAAAATAAAAAGCAAACGTAAGCTAAAGTTCTACTTTATATTACTTGACTACAGTTCCACCTGATTGTAAGTGGATATGAATTTCAATACAAGCTAGTCGGTTAACATAGGTGGGTAGGTGGGGGTACATAAAGGATATTGATAGTTTTTTTTTACACAAGTAAGTTAATGCTTGAACACAATCTCACCTGATGGTAAGTGGAGATGTGGTCCAAGATGGTGAGGACATTAACTTAGTAAAAGCCTATTACCTCTTTTCTTGAAGACATCCACATAGACAGGCGGGAACGCCGACGCAGGTAATTTATTCTAGTCGTTCGCGGTGCATATAACGAATGACGAAGCAAACCGCGTTTTTTGTATCGGTGGGATCACGACAAAAGGATGGATACTCGCCGTGCGTCGTGTCATTCGATGGAGAAACGGAGTGAAACGTAGTGTATGGACGCCTAATAAAACTCTGGCATTAGTTGCCAACTACTTCCATGAAAAGCCATTTACGGCAACTCGAGAAAACTGTTCCGTAAGAAAATCATTTTCCCAGACAATCAGGCCAGAGTTTCCAACAAAAAATTACTTACTACAAAATTTACTTAAATCTATGACCAAAGACGTATAGCAAAAATCCAATGACAATGGTGCAAAGCTTTACCAGTTGGGTGAGGCCAAGCGATAAAGCAATATTCCTTTTTAGGGTTCCGTACTCATTATTATTATATACTATTACTAAGACTCCACTGTCCGTCTGTCTGTCTGTATCGGGCTGTATCTCATGAACCGTGATAGTTGTTAGACCGTTGAAATTTTCACACAACAAATACTATTATAAAAACAAAATAAAATAAATCGACGCCCCCGGGGAATAAAATCGTAATCGACGGTTACCGAAAAAATTTTTTCATTCATTTTTGGCATCTACGAGTCAACATACACCTGCTAAATATTATTTAGATTTTTATCTTTGAATTTCATAAAATTAGAGCCATTTTGTTTTTATTCTTCGGAAGTCATGTACAAATTATAGCCCATAATAAAGTCGTAATCATATATTACTGAACAACTACTAGTTTCTTTAGATCAGTAAGACGCTTATACCATTTTATTCTTCCCTAAATAAAATCGTTACATTTCAATACGTCAAAGATGAGTATTAACTTTGACCGGAATAAAATCGTAATAGTTTAATACATTTACAATTAATTCATAAAATTACAATAAAAGTGTATCGTAAGTTATGAAAACTGTCGATAGCATGATAGAGTTTTACGGGAATAAAATTGTTATATACACTTACTTGCTACACAATTCCATATATTAACAGTATTATTGTTTTTTGGTGATAATTAAAAAGATATAATTATATTCTTTTATTTTTTTATGGAATGTAATTCCGGAAAAAATAGAGCATGTTTTGATGTATAATTCAAAGGTATTTTGCTTCTCCTGTAAAATTTACTTTTCTCCATTACCATTTTATTCCCCGGGGACGTCGAAATATTTTTTGCCGTTTTTTCCTCAATATTAATAACGGCAACAGGCGGGACAGGTGAAACTAAAAAAAGGTTATATAACATAATGTCTAATGTTTCATAGATACGGACCCCTTAGCACGGAACCCTTCGTGCGCGAGTCCGACTAGCACTTGGCCGGTTTTTTTTCTCCCACGCTTGTCAGGTTGGTCCTATTCATGTTAGAAATGTTAGTATTGGGCTGTTAGCCTCTTATTTTCTTTATCCTTGTCTTTATTATTTCTAATTTTATCTACTTCCTGTGCTACTACTAACTTTGGAGAGGACAGGAGGGTCCCCGCCAGCCTCCACCAGCAGCACCGACCAGTTGCCGACCTCGGAGAGGCGGTTGGCCACCACGCAGCCGGCGCTCCCGCCGCCCACTATCACGAAGTCGAAACTCTGGCCATCTACAAATATAATCTTAAAATTTATTGAAATTATACTTATTTTGGATGAAAGTCAGTTATTGTTGAATTTTTGCCCATGAAATTAGGCTCCACATGATAATTTTGTCTCCAAGGAGAATTATTATTAATTGTACAATATTAGTTATATCAATAAGGTAAGAACCGATTAAAGGAAAGAGACTTTTTTTGGTGTTCCCTCCAAACTATGACATGGGGTCCTTAAAAAAGTGGGTCTAGCATTTCCTTCTAGGTCGGCAACGCATTGGTGACGACCCTCATGGGCGGCGGTGATCACTTACCATCAGGTGACCCGTCTGCTCGTTTGCCTGCTTCAGGCATTAAAAAAAACTCGTTATACTTCTTAGCCATAGGTGTTATAAGTGATGTTATCTGTAAACATCATATTAGAAGTCATATTATATAATATTTGGTCGCTTTCTTTCACGCTTGCAGCTAGGTTGGAAATCGAGGCCATCAAGGAAATGGCGGCCATAAAAAAGGCACGTACCTGTTAATTTTGCTTCTACTGGTTGGTGTGAAGTGAAGAGGCATATTATGCTCAAGAGCGCGACAATGTCCCATTTACATCTTGCCAGCCGACTTGCCTTCATCTGAAGGAGCACTGACGATGTCCACATCTCCGTCGATAAAGAAATACCTTAAAGAGACTACACTCGTATACTCTTCATAATTCCGTATTATTTCTTTATATAATACGTAGGTACATGGTATATTTCCATACACAGAATGTACGTACACAACACTTAACATATGTTTTAGTTTTATTGTACAGGGTGTTAGTAACATGGGCTTATGAAGTGACCCGGAACTATCTGATATCTTAACTAATATTACTTAATTAAACTAGTGTCCGTATACTACTTAGTGCAGCGGGCTATGGAGAGGGCTATGCTCGGTATTTCTCTGCGTGATCGCATCAGAAATGAGGAGATCCGTAGACGAACAAGGGTAACCGACATAGCTCAAAGAATTAGCCGGCTGAAGTGGCAATGGGCTGGCCACATAGTGCAAAGGACCGATTACCGTTGGGGAAGAAAGGTCCTCGAATGGCGCCCACGTCTCGGAAAAAGGAGCATAGACGCCCCCCGACCAGGTGGACTGACGACCTGAAGAAGACAGCGGGCATCCGCTGGATTCAGAAGGCTCAGGACCGACCGGTCTTCTGACCAGAGTGGCGCAAGTTAGGGGAGGCCTATGTCTAGCAGTGGACCTCCAAGGGCTGATGGATGGATGGATACTACTTATATGAGACCATAAAAAGTTCACTGTTCCCCACATAAGACAATCAATAGAAATTACAGGTAAATAACATTTTTTCCTTGTTTTCTTCCCGGATCCGATAAAACGGGTCCGTAAAAACGCCGGATCCGGCTGGATTTCCGGATCCGGTTTTCCGGATTGCCTAGTTTCGACTGAGTTCTTAGGAGCCAGTTGTTTCTTCCTTTCTCTCTCGTCTTTCTTGGTCGGTGACGTAGCGGTGACCCCTTTTTCTGACGTCCGTGGATGGCGGCAGCCACTTACCATCAGGTTGATCGTTGGCATGTTTGCCAGCTAGTTACATAAAAAATCTTTTTGTGTCGGGGGTTAAAAATAAAAAAAGAATGGCACTCCGAGAGTGACGACAGAAGTGAAAACTTGAAAAATTACGTGTATTTTTTAAATCGTCAGGAAATATTTTATTGTGCAGGAAATACTTTTAAATGAAGTATTTTTTATTTATTATCATAAACTATTACTACAAAAATTATATTACAAATATATGTACATACCAGGCTGTGGCCCAGGCGAATCTGTGGCAGGCCACTAGCATTAGACACAAAGTAACCGTAATAAGATAAGATAACCGTCATTGACATTGGAAAACACGTTAAGCCACCAGCACCGTTTGTGTTGCTCTAAATGGTTATCAAAGTGTATTAAAATTTGATCTTGACGCCAACGTGGTATTTCCACATACTAAGCACTTCTTACTATACTTACGTCACTGACGGAGGAGCTAGTCTTGACATGTCACAGACCACATACCCTACTGTGAGACATGTGCTAGGTCCTGTTTCTCACACAGCCACCACCAGCCATTCGCGAGCGGTCAGCTCGTATAAATGTCCTCCGCCTGAAGACGTCCAAAGCCGAGGTCCAACCAAACCCAACAGCGTGCCTTTAGGATGATAGGGCCAACAACAACTGTGAATTTTGAATGCAAACTGGTACTAACGATTTTTTACTTTAAAAAAATTACCACTTTAAAGCCGAATATTTCCCAAAAGGGCCCCTGAAGCGGAAACGTAGGTACCTTAAAAAATATTTTTAAAGTTTTTATTCTACCATTTTTGTAGTTTTAATAAATATGTTCATGACTTAATATTCATACCAAATTATATTATAGCTTTCTAGTACTAAAGGATGGACGGACATAATGAAACTTTAGGGGCTCCGTTTTAGCTTTAGGCCTTCGATAAGGTCTGGCACGCCAGCCTTTTTTAAGCAAGCTTCCAGCTTACCGCATATCCCCTGGCCTTATCAACTGGGTAGTGGACTTCCTGGGTCCTTCCGGTTGTAGTCGATGGCAGTTCATCAGAAACTACAAATGCCGGAATTCCTCAGGGGTTCGTTTTCTCCGCTCTATTCTTGCTACACATTAATGTTCTTATTTATGGGTACACAAATGATAGCACAGTGATAGAGAGATACGTGCCGAGTTCCAATAGGCACGAAATTCAGTCGGACAGAGAGACCATGGTGGAACGTGTGAATTTCACATTTCGGGCGGTGTCCGAATCCAGTCTTATGAGATTCAACGCCACTAAAACACAGACGTGTTTATTCATCATATTCAAAAGGAGCCCACTCACCTTAACTCCTACTTTTCATAATGTTTCCTTGGATTATACCGACTGCTTTCAGTTGTTAGAAGTTAAGATACCTATCCTCAAAGCTCATCTTTGGGCAATTCATCCAATCCAAAGCTAAAGCTGCTGCAAGGAAACTTGGTGTCCTTGCGAAGGTGCGGTGGTACTTCACACCGAGGCAACTCTTAACCTTGTTTAAAGCTCAGGTTCGGCCGTGTGTGGAATTGTTCTCACATTTGGGTGTAGCCAAATGTCACCTTTCTGCTCTGGATTCGATGGAGAGGTGTGCGAAGAAGCTCATTGGTGACCCAGATCTGGTTGAGACCAATCTGCAAAGCCTCGAGCACACGCGCAGCAGTAGCCAGCCTCTTGGTTTTCTATAGGGCACATTTTGGAGAATGTGCGCAGGAATTGTTTAAAGTAATTCCCCCCTTCCTCCATAGAACAACACGACGCACGGCAGGTATCCATCCTTTCGTCGTAACATCCCGCCAATATGGACGACGTAGTTTGCATCGTCATTCATTATGCGCACCGCGAACAATTGAAATAGCTTGCCTGCATCCGCGTTCCTGCCGTGGAGGACTTCAAGAAAAGAGTGAATTGGCTTTTACTAAGTTAGTGCGCATCATGGACCACATCTCCACTTGCTTTCAGATGGGATTGTGGTCAAGCATTAACTTATTTTAATTAAAAAATAGATACGGAGCCCAAAAAAAATATCTCCATTATGTAGTGGCGAGGGAGGTACAATACAAAATAGATTTTATTCTACCAGTTTTTTGGCAATAGGTATTAAGCCTTAGGGTTTCTGAGCTATCCTGGGAACGGCCGGATATGAAGTTACTATCTAAAAGGGTTCCATTTGACTAAAAAACCCTAAAACCAACCTACATTGCGTAATCGAGGGAACCGTTTTTAACATACAAGGCATTGATAATTGGCCTCTTGGCCTTGTTTACGACCTTACTAAATTAAAAGGTTCATATTCATAATTCATAATTTTTATTGCCTTATACGGGTACAAATTTCGGGATCTTAAATCTAAGTATATAAACATTCCTCCGTATATGCCCAAGAGGCGTGCAATTTCAGAGATGTTAGTAGGTACATGCATTACATTTAATTCAAAATTAACTATAAAATTAAATATAAAAATGTCAACAAGATATTTATAACAATTTCATGTAAATAGCAAATTTAATTAGTATAATTTATTATTTATTTCATGTCAGTGTATCCTTTAAAAATTCGTCAATATTATAGTAACATTTACTTATTAATAATTGTTTAATTCGAGATTTAAATTGTCTTAAATTTAATTCTTTAACAATGTCTGGTAAATGATTAAAGATCCTTGGAGCCATGCAATATATACTTTTTTTATAAAGGCTACATTTAATAATTTGTTTAGGCATTATATAAAACTTTTTTTTAGTTTGACGATAACATTTTGGTACATTGATATCAAACAAGTGCATGTTCTCCTTTACAAAGATGCACACTTCGTATATATATAGCGATGGTAACGTCATTATATCCAGCTTAATGAATAAATCTTTGCAGCTATACCTTTTGTTGACGTGGAATATTGCTCTCACACATCTTTTTTGCAATCTAAAAGCTTTTATACTATCTACGGAATTTCCCCAATGAATGATGCCGTACTTTAGATTGGAGGCAACATAACCATGGTAAGCTATTATTGCAGTCTCTATAGTGGGAATACACGTCCGATTTTTCTCTCCGATCGTCGGATCAGATAGTCTGATCAGACAATCGGAAACAAAATCGGACGTGTATTCCCAGGCTTAGACGCATGTTCCGTAAGCCGTCGTAATGCGTATACAAATTTACTTAATTTACTACATAAATATTCAATATGAGCCTTCCAATTGATATTTTTGTCTAATAATAGTCCTAGAAATTTATGCTCTGTTACTTGTTCTATAATATCATTGTCATATTTTATTTTTAAAATTGGTCCCTGAGCTTGATAAAAGTGAAATTGAATTAATTTGGTCTTGCTTATATTGATTTGTAAGTTATTTTCATTCATCCATTTAATATTATTTGTCAGAGCAATATTCGCTGCATTCTCATATGTTTCAATATTAGTACCTCTTACAATTAAAATAGAGTCGTCCGCGTATAAAACCATTTTCTGGGAGGTACTGTTTGGTAGATATATAATATAAATAATAATGGACCTAAGATACTGCCTTGTGGTACTCCGTACTCTACATATCGGGGTAGAGACTGTAGTTTTTGTTCAGTTTTATTTTGATTGTCCATGTGATGTATTACTGTGTATTGTTGTCGATTCGATAGGTAGGATTTAATTAGATTATGGGCTTGACCACTAATACCTAGAGCATATAGTTTATTTAAAAGTAGATTATGGCATACAAAATCAAATGCGCGAGACATATCCATGAATATAGAGAGAACTGGGACTCTTTCATTTAAGCTTTCTGTAATGTTTTTTAATAATTCATAAATAGCCAGATTTGTGGATCGTTTAGATCGAAAACCATATTGTTCCTCTCTTATTAATTTTGAGTTTTCTAGAAAATCATACACACGTTTATGGATCACCTTTTCGAAGACTTTAGAGAGTACAGGTATCAATGCTATAGGTCTATAGTTATCACAGTTTAGCTTGTCTCCCTTTTTGTGTAATGGTTTTATGACTGTTGTTTTCAGTTTTTCAGGATATTCACCTTGAGTAAAACACAGGTTTATTATGTGGGACAGAACTAAGGAGATATGTGAAGAACAACTTTTTAATACACTGCTCGATATTTCATCGTATCCTACACTTTTGGTGTTTTTTAACCCTTGGATTATTATTTGGATCTCGTAACGTGTAGTCGGGTAAAGAAATATAGAGTTTAATGGAGAATGCCCATTTAGTATGGAGAAATGTACTGACTTTAACATTTTTGTGTCTTGATAAAAATACCTTTATTTGATTATGTTATCTTAATAAATTATACATACTAACTTTAGTCAATGATAATATTAGGAAATAAGAGATTTTAAACAAAACTAATTTGTATTTAAAAACGTATAAAAACGTATTGTAATAAAAAATTAAAAGATACCATACTTACCTGGCTTAGCAATCTAGATTATGATGATGTGGAGAATATATTAAACAGTATGTAATCATACATAGACACACACACACACACACACGCACACACACACACACACACACGCACACACACGCACACACACACGCACACACACACACACAAACACACACACACACACACACACACGCCCCTTTATCTTTGTTTTTTATTTACACTTAGTATTATGCATTTTGTATTATGCATTATGTATTATGTTTTGGATTAAACGATAGATGCCATAAATGGGAGAAGACACTGGTCCTTGAAACACAGTTACGACTACCTCAAGGACCAGAGGATTCATAAATGTCATGTACCTACATATGTTTAAAAATAAAGAAATTATTATTATTATTATTATTATTATTTAGGTTATAGTAAACTCACAGTAATATGGACACGGCATGCGGGCGTATTAAAGTCGATTGCGTATGTAGCGTCGATCTTTTAAGTTTCAAATTCATTTGACAGTCCCCAAACACCATGAAGTTTGTAATGTATTATAATCACAGAACACTATTACTCCTGGCAGATTATAATAATTTTCTATAAAAAAAATAATTCATTTGACAGTCCCCTTACGTCATCTAGTTTGTTGTCATGGATATATTATACTATTACTGTTGTATCATAATTAGAATCGAATCAATGCTACCTATTGGCCCGAAGGATCTTAAAAGATTCCTGATTGGCCCTTATCCAAACATAAATGGCCCAATGGTTTTATTTTGTAAAACGGAAGTAAAGTTACTCATTAATTTCAGAAAATTATTTCCAATAAGGATTTTTTAGGAAAAAGGGTAAAATACTTGAAATATTTTAATTAAATTTTTTGTCCAAAAATCATTGTGACACAATTATTTTTTTAAGAGTACTGGCTATGGGCATTCTCGTTTATCATAAAAGTAAAACTAGAGGTATTAATTGATTTATTTTGCAGTTTATTTTTTACCATGTCAATAAAACTATCATTAAAAATATTTGCTATGTCAAAAGGATTCGTAATATTATTATTATTGTATTTGATTGCAGTGATGTTAGAGCTCATACGTTTTCTTTGTCCGTTAATTATATTCCAAGTCGTTTTAGATTTATTGTTCGAGTTTTTTAGAAGCTTATTGTTATATATTTTTTCGGATGTTTTTAGTACCTTTTTAAAAATATGTGAGTACGTATTGTAGTGATTATTTAAGTAAAGATTTCTTTTATGGCGCCTAGCTCTCCAATGTAGGGACCGTTTGCACTTACTTGATATTTTAATGCCTTTTGAGATCCATTTTATTTTAGGTCTACAACATATTTTTATTCTCTTGATAGGAAAACACAGACCATGAAATAAGGTGAACATAATATTATGAAATAAGTTAAACGACTCATTTACATCCTGACTTTTCCTAGCATCCGCAAAAGAAATGTTCTGTAACACATTGAATGTTCCAAATCCCGAATTGAAGTTACGGAGAGAATCTTACGCCAGAAGCGGGCCAATCATACGTGTAACAGATGACGAACCAACATGTTTAAGATATACGTCAGATAGGAGCGTTTCATCGGGGACACAAAAGTACGTAGCTGAGCCAGAAACCAGGGTGAACTTTGTTTTACCAACGACTCATAACAAGCCGGTGTCTCATCAGAGTTCCTGTGAAAAAATAAGGGGATCTCCAAGATTCCCTCACAGGATTTCGCCGGCTACTTCGAGTTTGTCTACATTCGATGGTAGAAGGAAGACCAGTGCCGATAGTGTGTTCCACGTCACGCCAGGGGTGTATGATGAGCAGAGGAGGTTTAGTCATCAGAATGTCAGCAATCAAGAGCAAAGAAGCAAAGTTATTTTAGAAAGTAGATGGAAGTCCACAGAAGATGCCCGGCCGGGACCTTCGACGAGACATTAGATTTGGTATCTGTAAACAAGTCCGATCCAAACAAAGTCAACTAGACACAAACCAGTTTGGTAATTCCATCCATGGCCAGAAAACAAGTAGATAAAAGTGATAATTGTGCCAAATATGTAACAAAATGTCATTCTCATAAAGTAGTTATCTTCATGTGTAAAAATCTGTATATAGATAGCATAGTAGGTATGATGTGATTCTTTGGACTTGAATTTAAGTAGGTACCTTTTCTAAGATGTACAAGAAAACTTTTGCATTTTATAGTTAAAGATAAATATAAAATAAATAAAAGATTAATAATTATTTTATCAGGGCCGCATAAAGTCACATACATTGCTGATAGAAAATCGTACTTACCACAGGGTTATTGGTCAATAATGGTCATTAACAAAACGTCCATGGCCTCCGCTCAGCTTGTTTGGTTTGGAGTAAATCACTTCGCGTTCGGTCAGTAGTTGAATGGGTGACCGTTATCGATAGTTTTGAAGTGTCAGTAATCCGAGTTGCACGTAGGCCGATAAAACCAGCGTTACTGTCCACTGTTGATCTTACCACTGATCTTACCACTTTATAACGCTAAATACAATTCATACTCAGGGGACTCTTTGATCAAACCATAGATTTTGTAGGACAAATATTTTTTGAATAATTTAGATAATTATCTTGAGATTAAACAAAAAAATTGTTAGTAATAAATATTTAAGTATCATCAAACCGTCATATTGTATCCTCGCTGCCTCTGTTAGCTACCACAATCGAGAGTTTCTTACAGGAAATTGTTGGGCGTCTCATCAAAATGAACTTTCTCACGAAGAATTAGCTTGATAGTAATCAAGTGCAAAAATGTACCAGGGATCCTGGACTATAATGCTTACTTTAAAGCAGACGATTCAAGGAAAGTAAATTAGAATTAGGTCAATGATTTATAAATCATAATAATACCACAAAAGACATAGTACATAAATAATACACAATATTTTTCATATAATATTCAACAAGGGAATTCGTACGATATCATTCATAGTCGCGCAACTATTCTATGGTTGAATAATTTTTTTTATCTATATAGGTACTTTGTTACATGTGAATTAAACCTCTGTGCCATTAAATGTGTCACGAATTGTAGAAATTTTATTTTATAATTATACTAATCATAAATCAATTACCTTCAAGTAGCGCCTAATATTATTAGATAATCATAATTGATACTTTGTCTACGTGTCTGTAATATGTTTTATATCAATATAAAAGGGAACTTAACACCAAAAAAGTAGATTTTAGATAAATTTTAGATACGTAAATTACCTGAGTATGTCAATAAAATAATATGTGTGTCTCTGAATTGACTAAGATTTTAATTAACTAACGGCAATAACTATCAGATGTACTGTATATTCATAGATTAATTTATTATTTTTGTTTTACATTACTTTTATGTAATAGTTAAGTTTATCTGGGCAAAATATATTTTGAAGCATTTCATTTTTGCGTAACTTTACCCTACTAAATTAATAAGTAATATATTGTAATATTATCTGTATAATCATATCAGACTATATCTATTACTTCTAAATTAAAACAAAAAAGTCTATTTGGAAGCAATATTATGGAATTTAAGTAAAATAAAGTTGTAATAAATAATAATTATTTTTCGATTAGATAATGTAATTTAGCCAAAATATATTATTATTGTATACATAGATGTGTGGATGTAGAAGTGTTCATATTTTATAAATACCTTACTATAAACTATGGCGATGAAGAAATGGAATAAATATACAGTTGCAATAGTTTCTGAATTATGCAAGATGTTTTTATTTCAAAATCTGTTGATAATATCATAAGGTTATTTAAAAAGTACCTATATAAAGTTTTCTCCTTCTTGAATTGTTGGTCTAAGATCCGAACTAGGAGCGACCTTCACCATGCGTGTATTGAATAAAAAGTGGTTTAAATCAAATTTAGTACATATGCTAAAAAATATGTCGCGAGTAGGTTGTCAAAAAATTCTGGCCAGACTATGATTAATTAGAAATTGAAAAATATTTTTTTTTAATAAATTCGTTTTTATATAAAGGCTTTGTTCAGCAAACCCTCCTTTTTGTAGTACAGATGGCTTGTAGCTTATCTATTCGTTTGTCAGCTATTCACGAAAAAAATACAAACATATTTCTGCAAATATTTTATTTTTGGCACGAGTACACTTACCTATATACTTATTTTTCATTACCGATTCCATTATCAACTTTAATCATGTCTGACGCTTTTTCAGCTATCATTACAACTGGCATGTACGTATTTCCGCTGGTGATGGTGGGCATCACACTCGCATCCACCACCCGTAACATTTTTACCCCTCTCACTCTAAGTCTTTCATCGACCACTCCATTAGGACCCATCGCACATGTGCCTACTGCATGGAACTGAGTCGCCACCATGTTTAAAACATAACACTTCCAATACTCAATGCTGCCGAAGTCAAACTCTTCGCAGCCTTCAACGTTAAGGTCTACAACTTCGGATTTAACGCTTCTGAAATAAGTCGTATTGACAACTGAAGTGTAATCCTGTACGCACCTCGCGAATTTCTCCAAGTCAGTTACGTTAGAATAGAATCCAGATTCAATGATAGGTAAGTCTTCTGGATTAGTGCTCTGCAATCTGATTTGGCCTCTGGATGACGGATGTAGTAAGGTGACTAAAGCGAAAATTGATTGCCCTCGTAGAGCCGCTTCCAACATAGGAAAGCAAACCCTCTCTTCAAATTTAAAAACTAGTAAACAAAATAGTTTTGATATTAAAGAGCCTCTGGGAAGCGGCAATGCTGTTACTTGATAGTCTGGATAAGTTTGATTCTTATCAAGAGCCACGAAGCCCAAAATATTGGGCGAAGGAAACGTATTTATGTATGTGATGGGATCCGTTATTGTTTTTATAAATGACAGTAAGTCTTTCTTTCCTGTTAAAACAACTGGCACTAACATATGATTTTGCAGGTTTCTACCTACATTTGGCGAATCATGAACGATATTAATATTGTGTTTTTCCAAATTCTCCTTTGGTCCTACACCTGAGAGCATCAATATTTGAGGACTGGCAATACTTCCTGCTGATAGAATTACTTCTCTACTTGCAAAGACTTGAATAACCTTTCCAGTTTGCGTTTTTACTTCCACTCCAATGGCGCTGTTGTTATTGTCAAAAATTATTTTTCTGACAAAGCTATTCTTGGCGATAAATAAATTAGGACGATCTTCAACGGGACGTAAGTAGGAGACAACTGTGCTTTGGCGAGTATCGTTGCCTATTGTGAAACTCGGGGGTGAGTACCCGAGCTGCTGATATCCATTAGTGTCTACTAAAATATCGTGCCCATTCTCTTCGAATGCGTTGAACAATTCTCTTGTCGTGTCATAAACAGGCCTAGTCACCAAAATATTTCCATTAGTATTATGTAGTGGTCCTGACGCACTGTTCAGGATTACTGAATCCATTAAACCCTCGCTTTTCTTGAAATATTCTGTCACCGTATCCCAGTCCCATCCAGGATTACCTAGAGACACCCATTGATCATAATCAACCTTATTTCCTCTTACATAGTACATATAATTGCATGAACTGGATCCTCCTAACATTTTTCCTTTTATTTCATGAATATTATTAGTAATGTGCGCTTGAGCAGTTCTTCCATCATCTAATGTATAATAATTCCAATCCGGAAATGATATACCGAGCAAGGCTGATAATCCGGGGCTCTGCAACAATCGAAGTTATATTATTAAATCCAAAAATAAAAACCAAACGTAAGCTAAAGTTCTACTTTATATTACTTGACTACAGTTCCACCTGATTGTAAGTGGATATGAATTTCAATACAAGCTAGTCGGTTAACATCAAAGGTGGGGGTACATAAAGGATATTGATAGTTTTTTTTACACAAATAAGTTAATGCTTGACCACAATCCCACCTGATGGTAAGTGGAGATGTGGTCCAAGATGGTGAGCACATTAACTTAGTAAAACCCTATTACCTCTTTTCTTGAAGAAATCCACATAGACAGGCGGGAACGGCCGGTTGGCCGGTTTTTTCTCTCCCACGCTTGTCAATTGTTAGGTTGGTCCTATTCATGTTTTTTTTAATTATCCTACATGCATTAGTCTCCTTCGGCAGGACCGAAGACCTTGAATACAATCCAATTCATGTTAGAAATGTAAGTATTGGACTGTTAGCCTCTTATTTTCTTTGTCCTTGTCTTTATTATTTCTAATTTTATCTACTGCCTGTGCTACTACTAACTTTGGAAAGGACAGGAGGGTCTCCGCCAGCCTCTACCAGCAGCACCGACCAGTTGCCGACCTCGGAGAGGCGGTTGGCCACCACGCAGCCGGCGCTCCCGCCGCCCACTATCACGAAGTCGAAACTCTGACCATCTACAAATACATCTTAGCTCGTTAAAATTATATATAATCCTTATTTTGGATGAAAATCAAATAATGGTGAATTTTCACCCATGAAATTAGGCTCCACGTGGCAATTTTGTCTCCAAGGAGAATTATTGTTAGTTGTACAATATTAGTTATTTGAAATGCATTTGATATGGACAAAGACAATTTAAGCTTAAACCGATTAAAGGAAAGAGTATTTTTTGGTGTTCCCTCCAAACTATGACATGGGGTCCTTAAAAAGTGGGTATATGCCGCAACCTATGTCCTTCTATGCCGGCAACGCATTGGTGACAACCCTAGTGTTACTAATGTCCATGGGCGGCGGTGATCACTTACCATCAGGTGACTTGTCTGCTCGTTTGCCTACTCAAGGTATAAAAAAAAAGTCATTGAACTTCTTCTCCATCCAATTCAACATCCATTCCAACATCATATTAGAACTCATATAATATTTGGTCATTTTCTTTCACGCTTGCAGCTAGGTTGGAAATCAAGGCCATCAAAGAAATGGCGGCCATAAAAAAGGGACGTACCTGTTAATTTTGCTTCTACTGGTTGGTGTGAAGTGAAGAGGCATATTATGCTCAAGAGCGCGACAATGTCCCATTTACATCTTGCCAGCCGACTTGCCTTCATCTGAAGGAGCACTGACGATGTCCACATCTCCGTCGATAAAGAAATACCTTAAAGAGACTACACTCGTATACTCTTCATAATTCCGTATTATTTCTTTATATAATACGTAGGTACATGGTATATTTCCATACACAGAATGTACGTACACAACACTTAACATATGTTTTAGTTTTATTGTACAGGGTGTTAGTTACATGGGCTTATGAAGTGACCCGGAACTATCTGATATCTTAACTAATATTACTTAATTAAACTAGTGTCCTTATACTACTTAGTGCAGCGGGCTATGGAGAGGGCTATGCTCGGTATTTCTCTGCGTGATCGCATCAGAAATGAGGAGATCCGTAGACGAACAAGGGTAACCGACATAGCTCAAAGAATTAGCCGGCTGAAGTGGCAATGGGCTGGCCACATAGTGCAAAGGACCGATAACCGTTGGGGAAGAAAGGTCCTCGAATGGCGCCCACGTCTCGGAAAAAGGAGCATAGACGCCCCCCGACCAGGTGGACTGACGACCTGAAGAAGACAGCGGGCATCCGCTGGATTCAGAAGGCTCAGGACCGGTCAGAGTGGCGCAAGTTAGGGGAGGCCTATGTCCAGCAGTGGACCTCCAAGGGCTGATGGATAGATAGGAGGATGGATGGATAGATGATGGATAGATAGGAGCCAGTTGTTTCTTCCTTTCTCTCTCGTCTTTCTTGTTCGGCGACGTAGCGGTGACGCCTTTTTCTGACGTCCGTGGATGGCGGCAGCCACTTACCATCAGGTTGATCGTTGGCATGTTTACCAGCTAGTTACATAAAAAATCTTTTTGTGTCGGGGGTTAAAAATAAAAAAAGAATGGCACTCCGAGAGTGACGACAGAAGTGAAAACTTGAAAAATTACGTGTATTTTTTAAATCGTCAGGAAATATTTTATTGTGCAGGAAATACTTTTAAATGAAGTATTTTTTATTTATTATCATAAACTATTACTACAAAAATTATATTACAAATATATGTACATACTTATATACTGAGGTGTCGATTACGGTAACAGTGTAGCGAGTTCAGTGGTTTTTTCCCATCTCAAAAATGTTCAGCGCCTGAAGAAGATTTCACTTAAATATTATGGCCGCGGAGCGATGTGGCGCTGGTACAGCCCAGGCTGTGGCCCAAGCGAATCTGTGGCAGACCACTAGCATTAGACACAAAGCAACCGTGATAAGATAAGATAACCGTGATTGACATTGGAAAACACGTTAAGCCACCAGCACCGTTTGTGTTGCTCTAAATGGGTATCAAAGTGTATTAAAATTTGATCTTGACGCCAACATGGTATTTCCACATACTAAGCACTTCTTACTATACTTACGTCACTGACGGAGGAGCTAGTCTTGACATGTCACAGACCACATACCCTACTGTGAGACATGTGCTAGGTCCTGTTTCTCACACAGCCACCACCAGCCATTCGCGAGCGGCCTCCACCTAAATGTCCTCCGCCTGAAGACGTCCAAAGCCGAGGTCCAACCAAACCCAACAGCGTGCCTTTAGGATGATAGGGCCAACAGCAACTGTGAATTTTGAATGCAAACTGGTACTAACGATTTTTTACTTTAAAAAAATTACCACTTTAAAGCCGAATATTTCCCAAACGGGCCCCTGAAGCGGAAACGTAGGTACCTTAAAAAATATTTTTAAAGTTTTTATTCTACCATTTTTGTAGTTTTAATAAATATGTTCATGACTTAATATTCATACCAAATTATATTATAGCTTTCTAGCACTAAAGGATGGACGGACATAATGAAACTTTAGGGGCTCCGTTTTAGCTTTAAGCCTTCGATAAGGTCTGGCACGCCAGCCTTTTTTAAGCAAGCTTCCAGCTTACGGCATATCCCCTGGCCTTATCAACTGGAATTACGTGTGTATTTTTTAAATCGTCAGGAAATATTTTATTGTGCAGGAAATACTTTTAAATGAAGTATTCTTTATTTATTATCATAAATTATTACTACAAAAATTATATTACAAATATATTTACATACAGAGGTGTCGGTTACGGCAACAGTGTCGCGAGTTCAGTGGTTTTTTCCCATCCCAAAAATGTTCAACGCGCCTGAAGAAGTTTTCACTTCAATATTATAGCCTCAGTTAGCGATGCGGTGCTGGTACAGCCCAGGCTGTGGCAGGCCACTAGCAGGAGACAGAGCAACCGTGATATGAAGTAGGTACCTATTAAGTCCTTTTAAGAGATCATGACAAGTCGCACGCTCAGTGGAAAAAAGGTATAAGATGAAAATTGCAATTTTACAGGAGAGCAAATCTGTTGAAATATCAATAAGTAAGGAATTGACGTTACGATTTCTTGCACAAAACCGTCAAAATTAATGATAAAAATTTGAAAAAAATTGAGCATATGCAGCTTTTGTCCCTCTTTACAATCATATTAATAAATAAAATTCAACGTAAGACGACTTATGCCTTTTTTCCACTGAGGGTGCGAAGTGTTCATCGTTGCCAAAGAAAAAAGAAAGCAGAAAGCTTATCTATATCTAACTAAAAATTGATAATAAAACTACATGATGTACATACCTACAACCTACCCAAATGGAAATGAGAACTAATAATATAATATTAAATATAATACATATATTATACGGAAAGCAACAATAAAATATTATTTACATATTTTTTGCAATAATACATAATACAATGCAATGCAATAATGCATAAAAAATTAATAATTAAAGCTACAATTGTATAAACAATTTGGCGAAACAATACAGCACTTACATATGTATGGGAGACAGGGGGAATCGGAGCCACTAAGTAATGAGAGCCAGTGTCGTATACGATGAACCAATAATGCCATATCCATTCACTATGACATGTCGCGTATCAGGTATTCTTCTCTGCACACCATTGACATTGGAAAACACGTTAAGCCACCAGCACCGTTTGTGTTGCTCTAAATGGTTATCAAAAGTGTGTTTGATCTTGACACCAACGTGGTATTTCCACATACTAAGCATACCTCTTACTATACTTACGTCACTGACGGAGGAGCTAGTCTTGGACGGTCTAGACATGTCACAGACCACATAACCTACTGTGAGACATGTGCTAGGTCCTGTTTCTCACACAGCCACTACCAGGCATTCGCGAGCGGTCAGCTCGTATAAATGTCCTCCACCTGAAGACGTCCAAAGCCGTGGTCCAAACCCAACAGCGTGCCTTTAGGATGATAGGGCCAACAGCAACTGTGAATGTTGAATACAAACTAGTACTAACGATTTTTTACTTTGAAAAAATTACCACTTTAAAGCCGAATATTTCTCAAACGGGCCCCTGAAGCGGAAACGTAGGTACCTTAAAAAATATTTTTAAAGTTTTTATTCTACCATTTTTGTAGTTTTAATAAATATGTTCATGACTTAATATTCATACCAAATTATATTATAGCTTTCTAGCACTAAAGGACATGATGAAACTTAGAGGGTTCGGTTTCAGCTTTAGGCCTTTGATAAGGTCTGGCACGCTAGCCTTTTAAGCAAGCTTCCAGCTTACGGCATATTCCCTGGCCTTGAGCTTGTCCCTGAGCGACTGGTCCTTCCGGTTGTAGTCGATGGTAGTTCATCAGAAACTACAAATGCCAAAGTTCCTCAGGGGTCCGTTTTCTCCGCCACTCTATTCTTATTGTAGAAATTCGTATTGTAAAAGAATGAATAGGCTTTTACTAAGTTAGTGCGCATCATGGACCACATCTCCATTTACCATCAGATGAGATTGTGGTCAAGCATTAACTTATTTTAATTTAAAAAAAGATACGGAGTCCAAAAAAATATCCCCATTATGCAGTGGGGAGGTAGGTACAATTCAAAATAGATTTTATTCTACCAGTCTTTTGGCAATAGGTATTAAACCTTAGGGTTTCTGAGCTATCCTGGGAATGGTCGGATATGACGATACTATCTAAAAGGGTTCCATTTGACTAAAAAAACCCTAAAACCAACCTACATTACGTAATCGAGAGAACCGTTTTTAACATAGAAGGCATTGATAATTGGCCTCTTGGCCTTGTTTACTACGACGACCTTACTAAATTAAAAGGTTACATAAATAACAGTCAAACAAGTATACCTACAGACTCGTCGTGTTCCGACTGGGGGCTTGAGAACCAGTTCTTTCTTTCTTTTTCTTCTCTCTTGCTTGGTCGGCAACGCATCAGGAATGCCTTTGGTGTCACTGATGTCCATGGGCGACGATGACCACTTACCATCAGGTGGATCGTCAATACATTTGCCGGCTATTTCCATAAAAAAGCAAGAGATGGTAAATGGCAGTCTTGTCTTGTCGATGCTTACTCGTTGGCTTTACCATACCGTAGTAAAATAATCCAATAGCAATAATCCATTTTGCACGAATGAGAATCACGCAAAGGGGCTTATGATAGGCAAGCGGTTTAGGCATGTCAAACACGCAATGTGTTAATTGAATTAACCCTTTCACCACCTGGGTCGATTTAATCCGACAAAATTTTTCGGGCCAATTCCGCCAGAGTCGTACATGTAAATTTATATACATGTTAATTTTACTTATATCGTATATTACCGAATCATACAATAATATTATGTCTATCTTATTACCATATTTCAAGTGTTTCCTGTTATGATCAATCCGACTCTGGCGCTGGGCGTACAAACAACATTCGTTTCTGAAGATGTAGGCTAGTGATGTGAACTATCACATTCGATCGTGAACATTTCACTACTTATTTTATTTATTTTCAAAGGAAATTATTAAAATATATATAATTTTTTTGTAAAAAATATTTTATTAAGTACCAAATGCAATAGCTGTTTTATGATAAATTAGTTAATATAAAGATAAATATTTTGATTGATGTTCATTTTTGTATCGGTAAATTTAGCGGAGGTATGTCCCGCCCCTAACTGTCGGATTTTTCCGACACTGGCGTTGGACATCAATACAATTTTCTGAGAAAAATGTAAGTAATTCAGTCACTATTTTTAGGACTTCTGGATATGAGACTAAAGTGTATTACACAGTAAATGATGACTTAGTTAACTATTTTCCTAATGTGTACATCTTTTTAATAGAACGCAACATAATAAAATAAAAAAAAATCAGATTAAACGAGCACTGACATTTGGTCGTATATTTACGACTCTAGCGGTGAAAGGGTTAAAAATAACTTATTTTTTTCCATGGTTTGTAGATTGAATCAGTGTCTAGGTATCTAACATTAACTAAAAACAAAACTGCTTTGAGTGTTAGTGTATTGTGATGAGGTATTTAAATTTGTAATTTTCATGTAAGTAAGTTATGGTTTTATTATGTTAATACATAATTGTTTCATCTGTTAAAAGTGTCTACAGATTGAATTTTGAGAAATCATTTTCCTAAATATAAATACAGAATATAATTACAAAATAAAATAATATACAAAATAAAATAAATAATAAAAAAGCTACTGTATGTATACTCTAAGGAGCTTAAATTATTGTTAAGTTATTATTATTCCATATTCGTCAATATGGAATTTATTCTGACTTAAAAATATGAGGTTTACATAATACTCGTATTGTTAATAGAAATATTTATACCTACACCTACGTTTTGTAACAACTTTTTAATCTTCTCACATAATGTGATATTACAAAACAGTAATTATTTATATACCTATCGGAGATTTTTAATAAACTATTAAATTATTACATGAAGCTATCCTTTAATTATTCTGTAATTTTTAATTTATTGTTTGTGCAGAGTTAGCTAAAATTAATAGCAATAAAATCTGTTAGAAAGATTAGGATATACGAGTACTAGTGGCTACCCGCTACCCGGCGTCTGCTACTACGCAAAGGATTTTTGTATGGAAAAGTTGGAAATCTAAAATGCGCCTAATGCGTTTAATGGCCTCAAACAATCTACGCAGTATTTTCTTTTAAATGAGACCAGTTTTCTGATCTACATACTACCAAGTAAGTACCTATTTACCAGTGAATCCCCCGCCCCATCTTCCTCCTCGCCGCCTTGTGACGGGGTTACGGGAACGCTTTCGCACACATCCGCGACCCCGCCAGCGGCAGCCGCCCACAAGCGGCTCCATCGCGAAAGCCCGAAGGCCCTCCACAATGGGCGCACCAGATGGTAAGGTGCGCCTCCCTCCTCGGCCTCCACCAGTACTGTAGCAGACTCCCACCGAGTCTGCTACTAGGAGGTCATGGATACCAGGTCTGTGGTTCTTCCACCGACCACACCTCGGCCGCAGAGGATAGGGCAAGCGGCGCACCGTAATACCGACATGCCTCTTCCTCTGCGACCCCTCCACGGCCGCAGAAGATAGGGAGAACGGCGCAAAGTACCTACCTACTTACCTAAATTAGCCTAAGCTAGATTTATTTGAAACATCATTTTTGTTCATAAAAGTAGCATGGACATAATTATGTATAACGGGTAATTAAACTTTCAGATTAATTATGTTTCAAAAAAGACAACCCTAACATTACCAGAGAGGATAAGATATAGTGTTAGAAAGAGAGGCAACAAATTCCTGTTTCTGATTAGCGCTGCGCGACCTGAATTACACTTTATTGCGTCGGATCAAGAGTCGCTATTTATTTAAATGATTTTGCAGAGGTACAGTCACCTGCAGAGAAAAATAAAAGTAAAGGTCGCTGTATACGGGACGTGGACGGGACTGGGACGGGACGTGAGCGCGGCATAAATATACGTGCGTGCCCCATTCCCGTCCCGTCCGTACCTCAATGGCGTATGCTTTACCGTAGGCTTGGGCCTAACCGGTCACTACAGAGAGAGCGCTCAATTTAGTTCATAATCCAAGGATGAACTAGTTCGCTCTATTAGTTCATTAGTTCTTTTTTTGAAATAATTTAGTAAGAACAATAAATAAAGAAAAAAATATAGTTATGATTATTGTAAGTTTTGTTTATTTTTATTTAAAAAATACAAAGTATTACATGAAAATTTTACACATCCATTTATGTAATAGGTATGAGATTTTTTATTTAAATAATGAAAAATAAAATAATTTATATTAATGATTAGTCAGCAGCTAGGCTAGTTCCTAGTATAATGTGTAATGTGGACGCTAACAGAAATATAAAAAGAACTAAGAGCGGGATTTTCAATGAACTAGTTCGCATAGTTCACCTAAAGGAGCGCTCTTCCCACCTCGAACTACCCAAGACTACTTTAGGCTTCCCGCCCACGTCCGACTTTTTGTAGGACCGATAATCGGGCCGATTCCTATGACCGATTTTGTGGCCGACTCGCTATTCGACCACGACCGATAATCGGTGAGTCGGTGAGAACGCATACATTTCTGAACGTTCCATCTTTCACCGATATCGGTCGGAATGCACCGATTTTATTTCTGACCGACTTTTTGTAGGACGTGTGCGTTGCACCATTGCTATCAGTACGTTCTATTTTTCTCCTACAAAAAATCGGTCACCGATTATCGGACGTGGGCGGGAAGCCTTACCGTTTACATTTGTTTCCAAAAATTCACGTACCGTCCCGGCGTCCGCACGCGTGCGCGTAAAAACACGTTACGTATACATCGACCTTAGCCCATCTGTTATTAATTAAATACAAAAACAGCAACACTGTTGCCTTTGATACGACCTTGTAGCTACGTGTGGACCTGTTTTTGCGGTAACTTGTTTTTGTCACATCGATGCGGCTAATTGCAAATAATTGCAATTTATTAGTAATTGTTATAGCTAATAACAAGAAGTCAAGAATCAACAAGTTATGACATAAATGCGAAAACACTGATCATTTTGCCAGGATTAGAACCAAGAACTTTATAAGTGGATGCCAGACCTCGCCATTTGATCAAAGGGCTCTTGGTAGGTAGTCGCCGCGAAATTAGTATAGGCTTACACCGCGCCGTGCCGGTACGTGGGCGACTCAATGCGAACGCGATCGCGAACCGATCGGATGCGAATTCACTGCGATGCGGTGCGATTACGATGGCCAGATGGCACGACTGAAATATCCGAAGAAAACTTCAAAAAGTCGGGATTTATCGGGACAAAAAAAATTGTTTTCGAAATAGCCGGCAAACGAGCTGACGACGAAAAAAACCGGCTAAACCGCGTGCGTAAATTACAAACAATTCATTATTTCGCACCCTCAGTGGAAAAAAAGCATAAGTAGTCTTACGTTGAATTTTAGTTATTAATATGATTGGAAAGAGGGACAAAAGCTGCGTATACTCAATTTTTTTCAAATTTTTATCATTAATCTTGACGGTTTTGTGCAAGAAATCGTAATGTAAATTCTTAGACTACTTACTGATATTTTAAATCTTTTTTGCTCTCCTGTAAAATTGCAATTTTCATCTTATGCCGTTTTTCTACTGAAGGTGCGTTCATCGGTCCTTGCTATAAGACAGATATAATTTTGTAATATTATAATTATTAATCTTAATTATACCTACTCTACACCTTTCAAATCTATTACACACAATATCACTTTGTTAAATAAAAATATAATAAATATTTGTTATTTAAATACTTACCATACCTCCTTGACCCTCCTCGAGTGAATCAAAATGTTGTCTGTACTGGTTATAAATACTTAATTATAATAGAAAAATTCACGGCTCTGTGATTTTATTATCTTCAACCTTTGTGAATGCCAGTTATAACTAGAGTCTACTCTAGAGTCTCGATAAATTAAAACTCAAAGACTAGAGATTTATGTATCAAATTACCAAGAGTTCAAAATAACAAGCATTTAAATAACCACGACGGGGAGGGGGGAGGGGCCTCAAGTAAATAAACAGTTATTAATAAGTCACGAATTTTGATCAAACTGTTGATCAAACTGTTGATCAAAATTCGTGACTTATTATTTCAATTAAAAATGTGTTTGTAAGTAAGTAGTTAAGTATCACTGTATGCTTTCCGAATACAATGAAATAAAATAAATTTTATTTATGGAAAAATCCCTGTACTTATGAATAAATTCCGCGAAGCGGGGTTCCGCGACATCTGTGACTATATAGGTGAAGCCTTGTAAAAGTAACGATAATAATTTTACGGACGACTAAAGTTATTATATTATTACGTTTAACGGTTTACCGGACGACTAGCTTCAACCTATACTGAAACCCTACAACACACAAAGTAACGACCAACCTCAACAAACTTTTTCGATACCTATTGAGAAATTTAAATTGAAAATGAATGCGAGTTGAACATTATCTCCATCAGTCTCCATCCATCCCTTGTCAGTTAGGTACTTAGCGTTACAACATTTTAATAACGTTACATCTATACATAACCAAAGATTATGGATAGACAGTAACATCTAAATTACAATTGAAATATTTTCTGTATGCAGATTTGAAGTTATACTTCTTTAGGCGCGTTATGAAATAAATGGAAAAAATAAGTTGAATCCAAAAAAAATTTTTTTTTTAAACGCTTTTATTTCAATGTTTAGTTTATAAAATTAGCTACAAGTTGTGAAAATTTCAAGTCTCTACATAAAATAGAACATAGAGAATTATGCGTCTAAAGTCTGAAAATCGTTTTTTTTAATTTAACAACAAATAAACAATGAAAATTAGTTTAAAATATGATTTTCGTGTATTGTCATCGGAAATACACATGTCTGCCAAATTTCATCAATTTTCATTAAAGGGAAGTCATTCAAATTAACGTTACAAGATTTGATCCTTTGATCCTCCGAAGTGAAGCTAAATATAAAAGCGATTAATAACCTTATTGCCGTGTAAATAGAGTAGCATTTTGATCATAATATTGAAGATTTGATGCGTTGATGCTCCGAAGTGAAGCTAAATAAAAGCGTTTAATGATGACAGTGAAATTTTAAGATTTGTAACACGGTGACACAAAAGGTGACGAAAAACGTCACGCGCGTTTTTAAAAACGCTCGTTTTGAGAAAATTATTATTATATTAATTATATTGTTTTTTTGATGTGAAACATCTATAGGTGATGGGTAAACCTGATTTTTGGCGCGGTGAGTGGCGACGCTTTACCGCACTACGAGTATATTATTATGGTATAGCAATATTAAAAATAGTACATTATGGTACAAGTGTGGTATGTTGGTCATTACACTCGAGGTGATATTGCACAGCGCGAGCCGAAGGCGAGTGCTGCAAGAAAACCGAGAGTGTAATGACCAAACCTCACGTGTGTCATACGACGTTTTTCAACACACTTACGAGTAAAAAAAGTAAAAAAACAAATTATTCGTACTCAAATAAACAATGCTCACAGACCAGACGGAAAGTATGTTAAAAATGGCGCGCTCCGCGCTGATATTTTTTTTTCTGCGCGCGGCGTGTTATCTATGCGCGCGCAGATTGGAGCGTAGGCACGAACAATTACGCTAAACAGCCAAAACGCAAAATGTAAAAAAATCTAATATTTATGTATTTATGAATTAGTTTCACGTTGAATTATTAATTAAAGTAAATAAGTTGTTGAAAATTTATCATATTCAAGGTGGTACACTTCTTTTTTTACAAAAATAGTGTTATTTTTAGTCTCATGTTGAAACGAAACGTATCTAAGTCAAAACTTATTTATTTCCGAAATTTAAAAATAAAACTATAACCCGGCTAAGTTAAGAGCAAATAGAATGCATAAATAATATCTTTCAGCAAGGTACAAACTTAATTTGATGGAATATAAAATAAAACACTAGTGCGATCAAGAAAAAAAGCACAAGTGTTTAATTAATACCATGGTTTATGAGTGTAAAAACCAGGTGATAAAAACCAATTTATGAGCAAGGGTGTTGAAAAATATATAATAACACAATGTGGGTAATCATAAATAAACTTAGGCTGATATATATGATATATATGATGATATATAGGCTTGATAGGCTGTAGCATACAGTAGGACAAAACTGTCATCATTTTCTGGAGACAATTCGTAATATTGTATTTTTTCAACATGCCATATTTAGTTCCTGTCATAATCTGTACTTTTATGCCTATTAATGTAATAATTTCGATGTTTCACATCTGCCAACCGCCCCATGACGGCTCACACTTTTTAATATTGTTAGAATATTGTTTATGAATATCGTTTTTTTATATATATATAATAAATACTATAGTTAAATATTTATTTAATGATGCCAAAGAAGTTAACTTCTCATGCGCGTACAAAAGTATACGCACCCTTTTTTTAAGTCACTCGTTGAACCAAAATTGACATCATCAACTATAAAGTAAGGTCCTAGCTATTAGAAAAACCACAGAGAAAAACATACTGCTTTGTTCAGTTTAATTTTTTTTATTCATATAATGTGTTATAAATATTTTAGCTCACAATAAATCATAATGATAACACTTTACATATTACTAAGCTTACATTCCAAATAATAGCCCCTAAGTACAATGTTCTATGTAAATTTAATAAAGGATACATTGCTTTGAAATTTGTACACTTTAGCCTGCATAACAACAGTTGACTTGTACTTTGTACTTCAATAAGTACATGGTACATTTATTTATGTACAATACTATTGTACTGTAAGATTTATCGTAAATAAAATTGCGCATTGTTTCGAAATAAAGCATAAGTATGCTTTATGCACAATCAAGTGATTGTAAATTTATTGTAAGGTAGTAATCAAAGACAATCACGCAATTTTTATTACCTAACTAGACGAATCTTGATCCCTGTAGGCCGTTGTCAATAATCTATCTATGCATTATCTCTGGATAAGTTACTATATAAAATAATAACAACTATTATGTACTCTATTCAATGTAATTCAATTGCAACCTTTTGACAGTTAGGTAATCGACTTCAGGATAGGGATGCACGATATACATCGATGTTCGATGTAACACTTGATGTAAAGTTTTGGACATCAAATTCATTGCCGATGACCTGTTTTTTTAGTCCCAACGCTACTAAAAATAAAAACAATCGATGTATAAAAACATCGATGTATTTTTTTAAACATCGATATTACATCGATACCACTATGCAATGCATTGATCGATGTTTTTTTTCAATGTGCATCCCTACTTCAGGATAA
The DNA here is from genome assembly GCA_963932265.1 of Thymelicus lineola. Taxonomy (NCBI): domain Eukaryota; kingdom Metazoa; phylum Arthropoda; class Insecta; order Lepidoptera; family Hesperiidae; genus Thymelicus; species Thymelicus lineola. The sequence goes on from OZ010690.1 coordinate 16,321,478, forward strand.
TGAACAGACAGAGATTACAACGGCCGTCGTATCTATTTGTATCTATGTCAATCACACGGTTATCCTAGAGATACGTTCTTCGATCTGTCGTCTGATATTCGCGTTCACTGAAGGCAACGGTTTATCGAGTCGCACTGCCTCCTCGATACGCTGCAAGAGGCGTATCTGTGGACAACAATTATATTCAACTTTAAAACAAAATTTAGTGACTGTGCTTCTTAAGTCTTAACCGTTAAGGAGTTCTCTCGTTTGGAGCTAAACGTAAATGTACCTACTATCATGTCATTCTTCTAATAAAAATGCAATGTCATGACAAAACTAAGGCCATGTATAAAATTTCAACTCCTTAGAATAAGAGGAAGTAGTATAAGTTTGAAAGATTTGACCCAAAAAAAAGCTTTTTTATGGAAGTAGCCATCAATCTGACGATCCACCTGATGGTAGGTGGCTATCATCGTCCATGGACACAAGCAACATCAACGGCATCACTGGTGCGTTGTCGACCAAGAGAGAAAGAAAATGTAGGAAAGAATAAAATTGATATAACAGGGATGTTGACACGTTAACTAACAGAAAATTTATGTAAAATGTTAATAACATTTAAACACCTAAAATATTATTCTTCTATCGAAATCAATCACAATAAATTAAATAACATTTATTTAAAATTTTAAAAATGTCACATGACCTCAAACGCCATTTCAATCCTAAGCATTTTTCGTATTTTAAAAGCAAATTCAACGAACCTCAATAGGGCGCTAGTATTGAATATCGGTTAGTGACGTCACATGACTTTTTTGGTGGGAAAGTTACTGATTTTTATTTATCAATTTTTATTTTTTTTATTGAACTTTTCTTTTCGTGAACATTAAGGTTCTATCTATAAAATGAAATTGAATCCTAAAATTAGTCAACATCGCTATTGTTTGTAGCCTGTACCTCTCTCGGCCAAGCTAGGAAGCTGGTGACGCGGCACTCCTCGTGCGAGCCCAGTCTCCCCACGCGGCCGCTGCGGTGGATATAATCCGCGGTGTACAGCGGGAAGTCGTAGTTCACTATGTGCTGAGTCTGAAACAGAATACTTCAGAATAGAATAGGTTGTTATCATTCGATAGCACTGTTAGCAGTCGTTAAGACACTTCAGAAACATGCTGAGGTATGATTATACAGATTATACTGGCATGATATAAGATAGTTTTGTGGCTATAATAGATCTAACTTGGCTACAATGGCCCTTGGGAGTAGGCTTGCCAGGTGTCCGGCTTTAGCCGGACATGTTAGGCTTTTTGCAGTCGCGTCCGGCCAAATATGTACGTGTTTGGCCTGTCCGGCTTTTGTCAGGCTTTTTGTCAGAGTGGCGATTCGTACGACGATGGGCGGACGAGCGCCCGACCCGAACGGACAAGGGCGAGCGGAGAGCAAACTATCTTCCGGCCCGCGATTCGCGCCGCGCCGCGCGTGGCGTGCGTGAGCGTGGTTACCCCGCCCCGCTGCTCGCACCGTCCGCAGACAGGTTCGCGCCCGTTAGTCTGCCCTAGGAACGCGTGGCGTTTGCGCGTGCTTGGCGTGTGTTCACGTACAATTAAGTATTTCAGTTAGCGGCGACCGTATTTTTGGTGAGTTAGTTTTATATTTTCCTATTTGTAGCATTAATGTGTTATTGACAAACCTCAAATACAAGTACAACATCTTTGTTTCAGATCTCTCTATTAGTCATGTCGAAAAGAAAATGTATATTTTCTGACAGTTTAAAAAGTCAATACAAGATGTTCAAATCTGGCAAAGAGCCATGGGACGCAAAATGTGTAATTTGTGATCAAATAATTTCCATTGCTAATAAGGGCAAAGCTGACTTAGAAAAGCATTTAAATACCGAAAAACACAAAATGAAGATTCGTAGTACGGCATCTACATCAAGAATTGATATTTTCATGGAATCCAATGCGAACTTAAATCTTCAACGGAGCGTTCGGGCCACAGAAGCTACTCTGGTTTATCATACCGTTAAACATCACGAATCATTTAACTCACTAGATTGCACAGCTCCACTTTGCAAGAGTATATATCCAGATTCGAAAATCGCAAAAGATGTAACCTGTTCCCGCTCAAAAGCTGAAGCTATCCTAAAAAATGTTTTAGGCCCATTTGCCCAAGAAAATATGTTAAAAGAAGTGTCAAAAATCAGATACTTGAGCGTCTCCACAGATAGTAGCAACCATGGTGCTATTAAGCTATTTCCTGTGCTTATACAATATTTCAACCCTGAAAAGGGAGGAATTCAAGTTAAATTACTGGAGCTACAGGCCTTACCGAACGAGACTGCTGAAACAATATCCACTTACATACACACCATTTTGACGGACAAAAACTTATTGGATAAATTAATAGCTTTTTCAGCGGACAACACCAATACTAACTTTGGCGGTAGAGAGAGAAGTGGGACCAACAGCGTCTACAGTAGACTCAAATCAGCTACTCAAAACGATGATATGGTCGGTGTTGGATGTATTGCACATATCTTCAGCAATTCCGTACATCACGCAATCGAATCTTTACCAATCTGTGTAGACAGCATAGTGATGCAAATGCACAACCATTTTGCCAGCTTCACAGTTCGTACTGAAGCTTTAAAAAAAGTTTGTTCAGAATTGGAAATTGATTTTAAACGTATGCTTAGCCATTCAAAAACCCGCTGGCTATCTCTTTATCCCGCCATAGAGAGAATCTTGCAAATGTACGAGCCATTAAAGTCATACTTTCTTTCACTGAGTTATCCGGCCAGAACATTGCAAATGTTTTTCGAAAATGACTTCTCTGAGTGTTATTTATGGCTCTTACATTCTTTCATGTCTATATACCAAAGCCGAATCAAACACACTGAAACTGCTGATATTTCTGTCAATGAAGTAATTGATCAGTGTTCGCAAGTAGTGGAAAATATAAACGAAAGATTGGAACAAAATTTTTGCCCAATGAAAGTGACCGAAATTTTACGGCGTTTATCGGAGGCTCGTCGGGATGAGGTAGAAGATTTTAAACAAAACATGAGAAGAATGTACAATATTGCCAAAGATTACCTGAATTCCTGGACCAGTGAATTTTGTACTGACCTAAAACACTTTCAGTGGATGACTTTAGCTAATATTCCAAGCTGGGAACAAGGGGCAAAAACGATAGACACTTTGTCTAGAAAAAATGTACAGTTAAATGACAATAAATTTTTTGATCAGTGGCAAAACTTCATAAAATTTTTAAAGCAACACGAAGATGACTCTGACTTTAAAAAGCTGTTGGCACATCAGAAGTGGACCTCGTATTTTAAATCATTTAATAATGAAGAATTTTATTCGGAACTGCTTAAGTTGGGAGAATATTATTTTGCAATACCAGGCCACAATGCCAACGTTGAAAGAGTTTTCTCTTTAATAAACGCCCAGTGGACAAAGGAACGCAGTAGACTACAAACAGATACAATTGCTAAGATGATGTTCTTGTTATGCAATTTAAAATTAACATGTAAAGAATTTTACGATATGATTTCTAAGGAAAACGAAATTCTTGACAAAGTAGGTGCAAGTGCCAAATATAACTAGATTTTGTTATTTTTTAAAGATTTTAAATTGTTCTATAAATACCTACTATAAAGTAAATTCTTACCTAGCCGTAAAATTAATATTATCTTTTTGTTACTTTCCAGAAGAATGATTATTTTTATTTGTTTTATTATATTTTTTAGTTTATAGTATTAAGAATGCCAAAAGAGAGCTATATTCATTTGTTTTTTAGTTTTAATAATATTTAATTATCTACAAAAGACTGATGATCCATTTGTAAGTAAAACTGTAATAGTGTAACTTAATAAACATTTCAAATTCGTAAACGAGTTTTTTTATTATAAATATTATGTCCATCTTTTAATAAATATCGAATATCCTCACTTTTCACCACGTATAAATACTTTTTTCAACAGCCCAGCTGTAAAAACATTATGTTTGGCAATAAAAAAACATGTCCGGCTTTTAGGCTAAAATGTCCGGCCTTATATAGTGCGCAGTCCGGCCTTTGCATTTTATGGCCTGGCAACCCTACTTGGGAGTAACATCCTCAATTCAAATCAAATGTTTTTATTCAAAATTAGTTTGGTATACAAACATTTTTTGATCTAGAAAAAGAAGCAGCAAGAAACTACCAAGAATTTTCTTTATCACCCATACTACAATAACAATAACTCAAACACACACTCACCCCAGTCGTATCGAGCCCCCGCGACGCAATATCAGTACATGACAGCACATTAACCGCTCCACTGCGATACTTGTCGAACTTCCCCAACTTTATCGGCACGGCCATCTTGCCATTGATGTTGATGCACTCGACGCCGTTCTCGTTGAGGAACATCGACACAAAGTCGCAGGTAGACGTCTGGTTGGAGAATATCATGACGGGTCGCTTCAGACTCACGTCCGCTTGGACTAGCTTCAGCAGCTCCAGTGTCTTCTGGGCTTTGCCGAGACGGACAAATCTGTGAATTTATCAACATGTCTCTCTTATGAATAAATAAATAATAAACAAATAAATAACGCTTCACACTCATAGCCACACACTAAGATTTCCTGTGTCGTGGGTGACATGGACAACACACAAGACAAAGACACTCACACCCAGACCGAGAACAGAAATTCAAATTTCCGCCTCGCTGAGAATCGAACCCAGGACCCATGGCACAGCGATCCGGCATGGTTACCATTACGCCACGCGGGTCGTCAAACACTGTCCTATACAATGCATTTTAATGTATATTCTACTGTATACAATCTTAGGCGGTGACTCTGACTGTGATTCGAGACTCAGCGGGCACAGGAATTTATGTAAGAAATAATATTTTTCTCAGATTATGGATGTTTGTGATGGCTCATTTTTATGTTAATGCCTCCAGAAGTCCAGACTAGGAAATTTTATGTAGAGTTGTAAATAAATGTAAGAGTTATTTATTTATTGCTACTAGTATCACTTAAATCGTACCCTCAGTGGAAAAAAGGCATAAGATGAAATTGCAATTTTACAGGAGATCAATAAAACTGTTAAAATATCAGTAAGTAGTCAAAGGAATTTACATTAGGATTTCTTGCGCAAAACCGTGAAGATTAATGATAAAAATTTGAAAATAATTGAGCATATGCAGCTTTTGTCCCTCTTTTCAATCATATTAATAACTAAAATTCAAAGTAACACGACTTATGCTTTTTGGAACGAAGTTCCTTAACGCGCGTTATGAAAGGGGGTTAGACGGAAAAAATTCTTACGAAAAGTTGTCACGACACTTTTTGAAGTGATTCAGTAATATGAAATTAGATGAACTACGCTAGCGTGATTCAGAAAGTTGTACAGCGCCATCTAGTTTCATATTGCTGAATCACACTGCTGAGCGCGTAAAACAATACTTAAATCGAAAGGAACTTCGTTCCATCCGGGTGTCCCTTGACACCTCTCAAGTTTTTTTTTTACTGAAGGTGCAAAATTAGTGTGTCGAAAAAAGTGTGTAACTTACTTATGTGGTACATTAGGTAACAAGTGGTGCACGTTGGGAGTGCTGACCGTCTTCAGTGACTGGGGGTCCACGAAGGAGCTGACAGCCTCTGGTAGCTCGTGGGGCAGTGTGGCACTCACTAGAGTCAGCTGGCAGCCCACCGGCGGAGTCTGGATTGACACATGGTGGTGGAACTGAAAAAACAAACATGTTAATCATAATTATAAATAAAATATTATAAATAATAAAAATAAAAATGATTTATTTCAGGCAATTTAGTTTTAGTAACAATTACTTATAAAATGAAACAATGGAATATATGGTCTAAGTTCTAAACAAAAATAGGTTTCATTCACAGATGCTAGGGATGCATAAGCTTGATGGCTATGTATTTTTGGACAAGAGGATTTAGCTTCAAAACATCACTTGACGCTCTTTGAAGTAAGTCAAATTGAGCATGTGTATGCACTATAACTGAATAAATTCTATGAAATTTGCTAAACAAAAGCTGTCTGACTGTCTGTTGAATAGCTGTAAAATACACCTACAAACCCAAGCTGGTAGAAGATTCCTTATACATTCAGCTGTCCGTTAAAATAGGGATACCAAATACAGTTATAACACAAATGCTATTACATTATGGCCCATAAAATCATACTGTTTTGTCAAACTGAACATAAGATACACACATTTTACTTACCGGAAATTTCCTAAGCAAATGAGTAAGCTTCAGGGTGAAGCTGTCGTCGAGTAGAGTATCTGCCTCATCCAAAACCACATGATGGATGTTATGAATCTTAAGAATACCAGTGGTGACCAGCTTGCTATACGCTCCTAGTGTTGTTACCAGAATATCACTGTACTCGATGGGTGGATTCACCATTTTCTGTTTAGTACGCCCACCAACTAGTGATGTGACATTTATGTTCAAGTTGTGTCCTATGTTTTGAGCCACTTCACCTATCTGTGTTGCTGAAAAGTGCAATGCAGTAATGTGAAATTTGTGATTATTTTTAATTATTCTTAGTTAATGCTTGTCAATCCCACCCTCCTGATTAGTAACATCTAAGATGATAAAATACTTCTACCACTATTAGAAAATTAAAAAAAAATCTGTCAAATCAGAGGTTAATAAGAACATCAGTATACATTAATAACATCTCAAATACAGACCTAATTCTCTGCTAGGCGATATGATTACAGCCAAAGGGCTGTTAAACTCCTCAGCAATATGTGGTTTCCATTGTAGAATATGCTGGAATATTGGCAATAAATATGCCAATGTCTTGCCACAACCTGTCTCCGCCGTCACTACTGTATTATATCCTTGTAATATAGATGGTATTGCCTTAGTTTGGATATATGTGGGAAGAGAAAAACCTTGCTGTATCATGATTTCCTCCAACTCTTTACAAACTCCAATCTCTTCAAAACTCTTTCGGTATTGTGGTGGCTTTTCCTTTTTGTTAGCATTAGGATGAATTATGAAGTAGTCATTCTTGGATTTTGGATGTAACCAACCTTTAGACGCCAATTTAACCCCATCAAATTTACTATAACTTTGTCCCTCATAATGGTTAAATTCGGGCCGCTTACATGTAATTATGGGCAGCTTTTTCTTCGCCTGTCTCGTACTATAGTATCGGCAGTACGATGTATTTATAATTTGTCGTAATTTAGACATATTTCATAAAATTGTATCACAACTGGATTCTAATCTAATAACATTTGGAGGTTAAGTCATACTGTCATACACTTGCAGTGTTGCCAACTCGGTATCAGGTTTTGGGGCTAAACACAGTTCAAAAAAGGGCTAGATTCGTGCAATACATTGAAAATAGGGGCTATTGCTTAATTATCAGAGGTGAAGGCGAAAAAAAAAAAAAAAAAAAGGCCGTCAGACGCTCTACAAGTATCATAATGGTAATTTTTTCGCTATCTTTCACTACGTTTTATCGTTTTTTCGATGGATTGCATCAAAAAGTTCGTGGAAAACCTGAATTTATCCCCTTTTTTTTCAAGATGACGGAAAATGAGTTTGGGGCTAGAAATGGGGCTAGGTGCTAAAAAATTATTTGAGGGGCTGAAAACCCGTAAAAAGGGCCAGATCTAGCCCCGAAAGGGCTAAATTGGCAACACTGTACACTTGCCGAGTACTTGTCAGTTGTCTTGACATTAAATACTACGTTTTAATTTAAGTGTTGCCAACTTTTTTTTAACTATCCCACTAAACTTACAACCAGAAAAGATAGAAAACCACTAAAAATACATTATTGTATTAATAAAAATATTATAAAATGACGTGCATAAGTGTATCAGTGATATTTATATGAATAAATTATTTTGAATTGAATTTAATTCGAATTTAACTAATTGAATTTGTTAAAGATAATCGTCTTTAGAAGAATCAGATTCATCTATGATCTTAGATTGCGAACAATAAATATATTTAGTTCTAGTTTTTTGTACTACACTATTTGGTAAGGGGCCGTCCATTAATCACGTGAGGCTTGAAAGGGGGGGGGGGGAGGGGTTTGACAAAAATCACGAAAATAGCACGAAGGCGAGGGGGGGTTTAGTAAGATATCACGTGTATTTATTTTTTTGTCAAACGCACGATTTTTAAATAGAAAAGCAGTGTGTAGTGTGACTTTGACTTGCCGTTGCCAGGCAACGAACGAAGGCCTCACGCGCTGCCACTGACTGCCCGGCTCGGCATGTTTTGGATTAAAACAATGTCAAAAGTAGGTGATCTGTATAAAGACCTTTTTGCAGAGTATAAGAAAGGAAAAATACACGTCATGTTGGTGGTGGGGGGGTAGTCTTAAACCTCACTACATATCACCAAGGGGGAGGGGGGGTTAAAAAATGCTAAAAAAAGGTCACGTGAATAATGGACGGCCCCTAATGTGTAGTTGTTGCAGCATTTGCTTTCGCGTGATAAGCCAGCACAAACCGTGATAATTGATGATAGGAGCCCTAGCTTAATTCAGTTTCTCCGTTTTGTCTTTACTATATTCATTATAAACAAACGTTTAAAATCAAATCAAACTCGACTCACTTGTATTATATACATAAGGTTCATAATCAAAGTTGTTTTATTAGTAGTCAAAACTATTTCCGGAGAAGACCTGGTCCTGACCTCTCTGATGAGAGCAATTTTGTGAAGTATTCTTAGTGGTTGAATGTCATGCCCTACCACTAAATGAAAAAATATTTTTCCACTAGCCACCAAAGCCAATATATCCCCACTAAAAGGGGTGTCGAAACCACCAGATCTAGTGGAAATTCCACTAAGTTGGCAACATTTAACTTTTATTACTTGCCGGACACTTGTCAATTTATTTGACAGTCTACTTTGACAGTTAGTAAACTGTCATGATCATGGATATATTACTCTATCTGGATCACTGACTTTGTAGAGGTACCTGAAGTTCGATGACATCAAATCAGAAGAACTATTCGACCAATCAGTCCGGATTGAGGTTGTCCTTTAAAATTGTAGGGTGTCCTCAATTTGAAAAATTATATCCTATTTTGATATGGTTTTTAAAATGTTTTCTATTTAATTGGTATTTTTTCTCGTGGTAAAAAATTATAATACTGAAATAAAACATTTTATGCAAATTTCTTCAAAATTACTGAATTTAAAATATTGCAATAAGAGCAAAATTAAAAAGATTGCACATTCCAGCATTCAATAATGAAAATTAAATATAATGAGTAATATTAAAGCACAGTGCAGTGTTGTAAACTACCATACAAATTCATCTTAGATGTTTTTATATCATTATAAAAAATCATAATCGAATGATTTAACCTGGAACTATAGATAACGAAGCGCTCATAGCCCAGCGGCTTGCGTCGATCCTAAGTGATCGACAAAGTTAAGCAACAGCGGGCGTGGTCGTTAGTTGGATGGGTGACCGCTAGTGGCAAAAATTCTTGAGCGTTTCCGTGCTTCGGAGGGCACGTAAAGCCGTCGGTCCCGGTTGTTATCATAAGATAACATAACAGTCGTTAAGCCATGTCGGAGATCGTCGGGCGGTTTGAAAACTTCCGATACTCGGGTTGGCCACTAACCCCTCCACCAATCCGCACTGGAGCAGCGTGGTGGAGTATGCTCTAGGCCTCCTTAAGAAGAGAGACCCGTACCCAGTAATGGGCCATTAATGGGTTGAAGCCATAGACAACATGGACACAATAGAAAAAACTTGAGAGGTGTCAAGGGACACCCGGATGGAACGAAGTTCCTTTCGATTTAAGTATTGTTTTACGCGTTCAGCAGTGTGATTCAGCAATATGAAACTAGATGGCGCTTTACAACTTTCTGAATCACGCTAGCGTGATTCATTGAAGAGATTGTGGGAACTGGGAAAAAATAAAAATAATTTATATTCAAATCGCTTTGTTCTCACTAACTCGAATCGTTATAATATAATTATAGTTAAATCGTCGAACCAGTGGGATATTTTTCTCAGTTGTTCGACCGTGGAACTAAATAATGAATTTAAAAATAATTCTAGTCAAGAGCGTGGCGTGGTGTGAATGGATCATTCTCTCATTTTCTTATCATGTTCTCCACAATATCTTCCAAATATTGTCTTTAAGGGGATTGCCTTGCCCAATGACCTTGAAGATTTGGTCTCTGTACTAGTATTTTTTAACTAAGCGCCATCTACCGACCAACGACTATACTACAATAAAACGGCCTGAACTTAGAGTGAAGATAAAGCTACTGCACAAATGTGTCACCGAGTTGTCATCGTTTTTGCCTATTTTATTCGCTCTCTGAGAGATCTTCGAATACATTTTGTTCCTATTGTTTTTGTCGTCTTGTACGAATATCTGCCTACATGATAATAATTATTATTTATTTATTTTGAACTACACTATGCACTATGCCTGCTGACATAGCTTTAATTCTACTAAATGATACATTCTGAAGGTCTGATGATGACCAGGTATATACTTATCGGTTCTCAGTAACGGAAGTACTTAGGATGACCTAGCTTTCAACATTTATCTGATTGAGCACGGGTGCTACTACATGAAACATTCTGAAGGTCTGATGATGACCAGGTATATACTTATCGGTTCTCAGTAACGGAAGTACTTAGGATGACCTAGCTTTCAACATTTATCTGATTGAGCACGGGTGCTACTACATGAAACATTCTGAAGGTCTGATGATGACCAGGTATATACTTATCGGTTCTCAGTAACGGAAGTACTTAGGATGACCTAGCTTTCAACATTTATCTGATTGAGCACGGGTGCTACTACATGAAACATTCTGAAGGTCTGATGATGACCAGGTATATATTTATCTGTTCTCAGTAACGGAAATAGTTAGGATAACCCAGCTTTCAACATTTATCTAATTGAGCACGGGTGTTACTACATGACAAATTCTGAAGGTCTGATGATGACCAGGTATATGCTTATCGGTTCTCAGTAACGGAAGTACTTAGGATGACCTAGCTTTCAACATTTATCTGATTGAGCACGGGTGCTACTACATGAAACATTCTGAAGGTCTGCTGATGACCAGGTATATGCTTATCGGTTCTCAGTAACAGAAATAGTTAGGATGACCTAGCTTTCAACATTTATCTAATTGAGCACGGGTGCTACTACATGATACATTCTGAAGGTCTGATGATGACCAGGTAAATGCTTATCGGTTCTCAGTAACAGAAATAGTTAGGATGACCTAGCTTTCAACATTTATCTAATTGAGTACGGGTGCTACTACATGAAACATTCTGAAGGTCTGATGATGACCAGGTAAATGCTTATCGGTTCTCAGTAACAGAAATAGTTAGGATGACCTAGCTTTCAACATTTATCTAATTGAGCACGGGTGCTATTACATGAAACATTCTGAAGGTCTGATGATGACCAGGTAAATGCTTATCGGTTCTCAGTAACAGAAATAGTTAGGATGACCTAGCTTTCAACATTTATCTAATTGAGTACGGGTGCTACTACATGAAACATTCTGAAGGTCTGATGATGACCAGGTAAATGCTTATCGGTTCTCAGTAACAGAAATAGTTAGGATGACCTAGCTTTCAACATTTATCTAATTGAGCACGGGTGCTATTACATGAAACATTCTGAAGGTCTGATGATGACCAGGTAAATGCTTATCGGTTCTCAGTAACAGAAATAGTTAGGATGATCTAGCTTTCAACATTTATCTAATGATGACCAGGTACTCGTATATACTTATCGGTTCTCGAACGGTAACGGAAATAGTTAGGATGACCTAGTTGATGACCCTGTTTTAATGTTGCCATTGTAACTATTCCGAAATTACAATAATTAATTAATTCTATAGGAAATAAGGTTAAAGAGGCGTAAAGAAAAGTGCTGAGTTTAGGATTTTTAAATATCACCGTTATATTAATCCTTTATGCATTGGGAAATACGAGTAATACGTCTGTATCCTACCAATAACATATCGAGAAGAAGAGCGTGAGACCAAATGATTTATAAGGTGATTTATATGATTTATATTTATAAGGTTGGATTGAACAGGAAGCATGAAGTAATTTGCAAGTTAAAAACACATAGGTGGCGCTTCCGTCGGATTCTAATAAAGTCAACTAAAAATTATTTTTTGCAAATTTAAAATATACCAACACTAAAAAATATACTCAAAAATTAATACACTCATTTAAACATTATTTATACAAACATAAAATCCCTAAACAGAACGAATACTCCTTCCCAATGTTTGCTGGGGAATACATAATTATGGTCCAACATTTGTTGCTAGGATTAGGGAAACCCAGGAAAACCTAATCAGACCATCTCATTAATTACTTAATTAATTCCAACAATAAAATACAAATCTTCATATACATAATTTAATTAGTTATCAAATTTATTATAAACCTGAAAAAAGCTTAAACTAAATGTGCTGTAATTTTAACCTGAAACAAAAAGCTTAAGACTAAATAGGTTATAATGTGCACCTGAAAAGAGCTGAAGGTTAACGTTATTTAAAAATTATTTCATTTATCAATTATAAACCTGAAGAAAATGCCAAAATTTGCTATAATTTAAACCTGAAAAAGAAACTAAATGTGTTATAATGTACACCTGAATAGAGCTGAAGGTTAAAGCTATTTAAAAATATTTCAATTATTTCATAGAATTTCATATTACCTGATTAGATTTAAAATCATCTGTCAATTTCGATGAAATAGCTGGTCGCACTTTTGTGTGGTCGTGAATCTATAAATAAAAAAAATCAATGAAACAAATCATATCAATTTTTTAAGGTACATACTTTATCCCAATACATCATCAATGTTATACATCTTATCAATACATCATAATATTATATTTACCTACCTGCAATTTGGGAATTGCTGATTTTGAAACAAACAATGCAGTGTCAAAATTAGGGAAACTATCTAATATCTAACAAATACCACAGTGTAAGCAAACAGAATAAATTACCGGCATAATTTGCTCTGCCTCCTCAGCAACTTCCATACCAGACAGATCATATATTTCTGTTAACGGCTGAAGTTCCTGATTTTGTAATTCAGAGTTTTGCTGTTTCCTTAACTTCCTGAAACATAATAACTTAAGTGAGCTAAGGTAATGTTTTTGCTGCTACAGTCTGGTAATTAGCCATACACCACAAGAAAACTAAAAAGTACTTTAAGCAGGTATTTTTTTCCCCAGTCACCTTAGTCTCCATGAGACCTTTCAAACGTAGTGCCTTCAATGAGATCCTTTACCCACCTTCGAAGTCCACCATCAGGTAGATAACATCATCAGTTACCAAGGTCTCAATGAGACCTTTCAAATGAGCCCAAACACGATGCTTCTACGTAGTGCCGTCACTGAAATCCTTTACCCACCTTCGGAGTCCACCATAAGGTAGGTGACATCATCAGTTACCAAGGTCTCAAGGAGACCTTTCAAATGAGTCCAAACACGATGGTTCTACGTAGTGCCGTCACTGAAATCCTTTACCCACCTTCGGAGTCCACCATCAGGTAGATGACATCATCAGTCACCAAGGTCTCAACGAGACCTTTCAAATGAGTCCAAACACGATGGTTCTACGTAGTGCCGTCACTGAAATCCTTTACCCACCTTCGGAGTCCACCATCAGGTAGGTGACATCATCAGTTACCAAGGTCTCAATGAGACCTTTCAAATGAGTCCAAACACGATGGTTCTACGTAGTGCCGACACTGAGATCCTTTACCCACCTTCGGAGTCCACCATCAGGTAGATGACATCATCAGTCACCAAGGTTTCCATGAGACCTTTCAAATGAGTCCAAACACGATGGTTCTACGTAGTGCCGACACTGAGATCCTTTACCCACCTTCGGAGTCCACCATCAGGTAGATGACATCATCAGTCACCAAGGTCTCAAGGAGACCTTTCAAATGAGTCCAAACACGATGGTTCTACGTAGTGCCGTCACTGAAATCCTTTACCCACCTTCGGAGTCCACCATCAGGTAGGTGACATCATCAGTTACCAAGGTCTCAATGAGACCTTTCAAATGAGTCCAAACACGATGGTTCTACGTAGTGCCGACACTGAGATCCTTTACCCACCTTCGGAGTCCACCATCAGGTAGATGACATCATCAGTCACCAAGGTTTCCATGAGACCTTTCAAATGAGTCCAAACACGATGGTTCTACGCAGTGCCGACACTGAGATCCTTTACCCACCTTCGAAGTCCACCATCAGGTAGGTGACATCATCAGTTACCAAGGTCTCAATGAGACCTTTCAAATGAGTCCAAACACGATGGTTCTACGTAGTGCCGACACTGAGATCCTTTACCCACCTTCGGAGTCCACCATCAGGTAGATGACATCATCAGTCACCAAGGTCTCAACGAGACCTTTCAAATGAGTCCAAACACGATGGTTCTACGTAGTGCCGTCACTGAAATCCTTTACCCACCTTCGGAGTCCACCATCAGGTAGGTGACATCATCAGTTACCAAGGTCTCAATGAGACCTTTCAAATGAGTCCAAACACGATGGTTCTACGTAGTGCCGACACTGAGATCCTTTACCCACCTTCGGAGTCCACCATCAGGTAGATGACATCATCAGTCACCAAGGTCTCAACGAGACCTTTCAAATGAGTCCAAACACGATGGTTCTACGTAGTGCCGACACTGAAATCCTTTACCCACCTTCGGAGTCCACCATCAGGTAGAAGACATCATCAGTCACCAAGGTATTAAGGAGACCTTTCAAATGAGTCCAAACACGATGGTTCTACGTAGTGCCGTCACTGAAATCCTTTACCCACCTTCGGAGTCCACCATCAGGTAGATGACATCAACAGTCACCAAGGTCTCAAGGAGACCTTTCAAATGAGTCCAAACACGATGGTTCTACGTAGTGCCGACATTGAAATCCTTTACCCACCTTCGGAGTCCACCATCAGGTAGAAGACATCATCAGTCACCAAGGTCTCAAGGAGACCTTTCAAATGAGTCCAAACACGATGGTTCTACGCAGTGCCGACACTGAGATCCTTTACCCACGTTCGGAGTCCACCATCAGGTAGGTGACATCATCAGTCACCAAGGTCTCAAGGAGACCTTTCAAATGAGTCCAAACACGATGGTTCTACGCAGTGCCGACACTGAGATCCTTTACCCACGTTCGGAGTCCACCATCAGGTAGGTGACATCATCAGTTACCAAGGTCTCAATGAGACCTTTCAAATGAGTCCAAACACGATGGTTCTACGTAGTGCCGACACTGAGATCCTTTACCCACCTTCGGAGTCCACCATCAGGTAGATGACATCATCAGTCACCAAGGTTTCCATGAGATCTTTCAAATGAATCAAAACATGATGGTTACACGTACTGCCATCAATGAGATCCTAATACCCACCTGCGGAGTCCATCATCATTTAGGTCTCCATCCTCCGTCAAACGAAATTCTCAAGATAGCTAAAACGTTAAAAAAATAAACACACTAGAAATAATATACTCAATAGGGTATGTACTTACCAATAGTTTTGGAGAGCTCTGCCACAATTCACTTTACTTTTATTCTTGTATTTAGGCATGATAATTGAATAAGCTTACTCTATGATATTTTCAAAAAACTAAACGAAATTATAAACTACTTTACATATATTTACAAACTTAATTTCTATTGTTCTTTTACAAAATATTTATATTTGTATTATTTACAATATGCTTTCATTCAAAAATCGTTCAAAACGTGAGGTTTTAATTTTTATTTCGATAAAATAACGCGCGTACAGTCCACGCGTCACAAGAGTCATCGAGACACTGATTTATCGCGTTCCGAGGCTCTCGAGCACGCATTACAGGGCTTAGCGGGGGTGCTCCTGTGGGGTACTGGTGAAGTTTTGGGTTTTTATTCATTATTTAAAAATATTAAAAGAATTAAGAAAAAAAAAACTACTGAAATTGTGAAACGCATCATTACATATTATTTAGTACAAAATTCATGCCGATCTATTTAACCGTTACAGAGAAAATTGACAGTTTAAGTTGAAAAAGGACCTATTTAACAAATTTTTTTCCCAATATTTGGGAGAGGTTATTAAAATTTTAAACAAGTTAATAAGATTGTCATGACCTACAGTATATCATATATTTTTTATATGGTAAACGCACAAAAGCATTCATCTACAATCTTCTTCAAACTTACAGTGTTTTTGGGATTTGAGCGAGGTAATCCCCTTAATTGCCGCTCGACTCCGTCGCCATGCCGGAAGAGAAGTGTTAACAGCAAACAGGATAATGTCTACATATTTCTTAATATGTGAACATGGACATGGACAAGACGAAAATCACGTCGAAAGTTCATGTTACACCCGTACCGGTTGTTGTTGAAGGCGCTGCTCTAGAAGTTGTAGACGAATATAATTTCCTGGGACAAATGATCCCAATGAGTAAGTCCAACTTAGAGAATGAAGTCACACATAAAATCTAACTCGGATGGGCTGCGTTCGGAAAACTGCGTCATATATTATTGTCGTCCAAAACACTACCTCAGTGCCCGAAGTCGAAGTCGTTCAAAATTATCTCTCAACTAGCTGATCCGGCGAACTTCGTATCGCCTAAGTATCAATGAATGTATCTTACTTTGTCGTTACTTTTAAGTTTTAACTTTAATAGTTTTGTAAGGTTTAACAAATCAGAGAACATTAAATTCCCTCTCCCCCTCATCCTTCCCTCCCCCTCTCCGTAACAATTCCATCATACATGATTTTTACGTAACCGTTTACCTACGCAGCGCACGCAACGGAAGCTCTCATCTCAAAAGGAATAATTTTGATTTCGACCACGGATTTCGACGGACGGTCGACGGAAAAAGAAATAAGTTTAACAAGTATGATCTATCTCTATCGCGTTCATAAGCTTGTCCATGTGCAAGGGAGATAAAATATTGGATTTTTGTGATGTGTTTTGCTTTGTTCTAGTCTACAATACTCTAGAATGACGTCACTGATTTTTTTAAGACAGTAAACAAGAGCAGTTTATGTTGTACGTGCCACCAGGTTATGCTGCCTCCTATAGTCACCTTTATTGGATCATTAAAATGGGTTGTAGTCAAAATATGTTTTTCGAGTCGTGATGTTAAGAACGGTAATGATGTCTTGAGCTTGATTTGTCTACTACTACTTGAATGAATAGTGCGGTTGTGTGAGTTTGTAACCGTATGGTTTAGCCACGGAACACAGAGACAAGAGGGTTTTAGCGGACGCTATAGACAGTTTTTGCGAGGCAAAACCTAAACGAGTCACATCACTTAAATAAGAAAAAAAGAATCTACATACCTAAACACGATCCACGCTCACTGTATAGTTAGATTTATCTGTGTCCGGTAGTCTTTATTGTTTTACAATTTTTTGTATGATCATTTATTTAGTTTATTAAATATTTTCGTGGATAGGTATACCTAGCTAAAAAAAGCTTGTGCGTGTAAGTTTAATTTTATATTCATATCTTTATACTTTTTCATTGGTAATGGCATGATGACAGGAATGGCATGGTGAATGGCCAATCCGTAGAATAATTATGTGCTTCACGGGCATCGACGTTGATGTACGGGGCACGGGGCACATTAGTCAATTTTAGTTAGTTGATAGATTTTGGTTCCTTAAGACGCCCTATGTTTCGCGATGGTTACAATGCCAGATCGCCGCGCCAAGGGTCCTGGGTTCGATTCCCAGCGAGGCGGAAATTTTAATGAGTTTGAATTTCTGTTCTCGGTCTGGGTGCGAGTGTTGTCTATGGCACCCACGACACAGGGAATCCTGGTGTGGGGCTATAAGTCTAAAGCGTTAAGTATTATTATTAATAAGTTATTATTAAGATCAGTGCCAGATTTATATTTTTTATCAGTGTAGGCCAATATATTTCCGCCGCCCCATGTACCTACCTACCTTTCTAAAATAATAATATTCCATTCATAGTAAGGAAGGCACTAAATTACTCACTAAGAAAGTGCGTAAAAAAACAAGAATTACAAGTTTTTACGGCACTTTTAATAGCAAAATCATCCATAAATTATCATCTTATGAAATCTGCCGCCCCTAGGATGCTGCCGCCCCTAGGCCGCGGCCTATACGGCCTATTGAAAAATCCGGCACTGATTAAAATAGTAAGCCTTGTCAAAATACCCGAGAGGTGTCTACTAGACTACGTAGCCTACCAGGGTTGAAGGGTTCACTAAATCATGTACCAATTCGCATTATGACCATTATGATAGGGCAGAATCATTCATATTATACAGTACCTAGTTACCTGTCTGACCTACCTGTACACTAATCGTATATTAAAAGCACCATGGTATCTATCTAAGACCCGAATCAATATTTTTTTTCTCATTACTATTCAACGTCAAGATAAACAATAAGATTTTTCCTGATGTTTTTAAATTGAAAATTTCATAACATTTCATAATTTTATATTATAAATTTTTTATTTGGTAAATTAGGTAGTTACTTACCTAATTTGCCATTTTGCAATATGATTAATTTGCCATTGTAAGCTTTTAATTGCATGAATATATTATAATAATTATTCAAAGTAAAAACACAATTTATTACAAAAACATTCCTAACCACTCATTTTTTTAAAGAATTTATAGGTAGGATTATTATCATTTATTTTATTAGTAAATTATAACAGCTTTTGACCGCGGCTGCGCCTGCGGTAGAGTGGTTTCGAAACGAATTTAGATTTATATGCCCGTGGCTTCGCGCGCGTGGCATCGTTTTTCTACAAATCCCGCAGGAACTCTGAACTTTTCCGGGATAAAAAAGTAGAATATGTGTTAATCCAGGGTATAGGGTATTAAGTACCCGGATGACCGAACTTTGCTCGGTTTAGTATTGCTTAACAACGCCATCTACTGAAGTAGCTTTAGTGTTTCTACTCGCCAATGTCAGGAAGAGTCTATTGTAGCAGTTTTTCATTGCCTGAAAACACGGATAAAACGACATTTTTTTTTTTTGTTTTATTTTTTATTTTTTTTTACTTAAAATAAGACATTAAGAAATAAGACATTTTCTAAAAATCAATCTTAGCTAGATCGATTTATCGCCCCTGAAACCTTCTGCATACTAAATATCATGAAAAATATCTCATATTTTAATGCAGAATCAGCGAGATCGCCATGCACCTGCGTGTGCCCCGCGCGACACCGTAGGTCACATTGAAAAGCAGCGTCCGTCGCTGAATGTGACCTTTTTCTGCTTGGCACTGCGATTATTTCTAAGCATAGTTAGTATTACTTTTTAGCATATTGTTGTACCTATCTATTGCAGTGCCCTGAAATAAATGTTTTTCTTTCTTTCTTTCTTTGTTTCAAAATCATTGGAGCCATTTCCGAGATTCAGAAAATATAAATACCTACATGAACAATAAAACATATAAACAAAATTATACAGGGTGTCCCAGCACCAAGTGACCGCCCGGCGTCTATTGATTATGTGGACAAAACTATCGACAAAAACCATTAAAGTAAAGGTCTTATCGGTTTGGTTTATTTTTTATTAGCTTTTTAATTTTTTTGTAGAAAAACCTGACTTGTTGCACTATTTTCAAAATATTTTTTTTGTTTTTACATTTATTTTCATTCTGTTTTTTGTATTTACTAGCTGTTTTCATAGTTTATCTATTCAAGGTATAAAATCTACCTAAAATTGAATACGATATTTTTTTAAAATAAATTAAGTGAATTTTTTTTGAAAAAAAATACCTTTTTTCATTTAATTTCGCTAAAAAGTTGGGAAAATGCCCTATGAATATTATTATTTTATTATTTATTATTAAATAACATGATATTACCTACAAAATCTCATAAAAATGTTTGTAGTTACCTCGGTCATTTACCGAACTACAAACTCTTGAAGTATCCACCCCATTTTCGATAATAAGAAGAGTAGACTTTTAAATCCAGGCTAGTGGATCATTTAAGTGTTTTACTATCAAAAATACCTTTTGCCCTTTGATAGAATAATTTTAAAGGTAAGGAAACAATAAAAACAAATGGAAATTTAAATCATTTATTTAAAAAAAAGAGTAATTCATTCATAATGTTTTCGAAACGACCGCCATTGGCATTAATACAGGCTAAGGCTCAAAATGACATCCTTTGAGTGGTTCTTTGCACTTCCAAGAGGTTCGCTCCTATTTTTGTAGCATCAGCATCAATACTTTGATTCAATTGAGACCTTGGAGGACCATGCTACTGGACCACCTCTCTCTTGGTTGGATTTAACGCCTCTTAATTATTATTTTTGGGGCCCACATTAAACAAAAAGTGTATGCTGTGCTAATAGCTACGAGAGAACAATTGAAACAGAGCATTGATGCTAATGCCATAAAAATAAAAGCGAACCTCTTGGAAGTGCAAAGAACCACTCAAAGGATGTCATTTTGAGCCTTAGCCTGTATTAATGCCACTGGCGGTCGTTTCGAAAACATTATGAATGAATTACTCTTTTTTTTTAAATAAATGATTTAAATTTCCATTTGTTTTTATTGTTTCCTTACCTTTAAAATTATTCTATCAAAGGGCAAAAGGTATTTTTGATAGTAAAACACTTAAATGATCCACTAGCCTGGATTTAAAAGTCTACTCTTCTTATTATCGAAAATGGGGTGGATACTTCAAGAGTTTGTAGTTCGGTAAATGACTGAGATAACTACAAACATTTTTATGAGATTTTGTAGGTAATATCATGTTATTTAATAATAAATAATAAAATAATAATATTCATAGGGCACTTTCCCAACTTTTTAGCGAAATTAAATGAAAAAGGGTAATTTAAAAAAAAAAAATTTCACTTAATTTCTTTTTAAAAAATGTCGCATTCAATTTTAGGTAGATTTTATATCTCGAATAGATAAACTATGAAAACAGCTAGTAAATACAAAAAACAGAATGAAAATAAATGTAAAAACAAGAAAAATATTTTAAAAATAGTGCAAAAAGTCAGGTTTTTCTACAAAAAAATTAAAAAGCTAATAAAAAATAAACCAAACCGATAAGACCTTTACTTTAATGGTTTTTGTCGATAGTTTTGCCCAGATAATCAATAGACGCCGGGCGGTCACTTCGCGCTGGGACACCCTGTATAAACAAAATTGCTCGTTTAATTAGATAGGTTTAATTATGACAGCCAGTTTTAACGTTAAGCGAATAATTAATTACACGGACAAAATATTTCGTACATTGTTTGACTGAAAATTTTCCAGTTTTTTGTAATAATCTGTTCGCCGTGATTTGATAAAATCAGAATAAAAGCAGGGTTACTCAACTGAATGCTTCTTTTTTAACCCCCGACGCAAAAAGGAGTGTTATAAGTTTAACGTGTGTGTGAGTCTTAATTAACTTAAATGATTATGTTGCGAATTTTAATCAGTTGGCATAACTTGATATGTTAAGAAAACCATCACAAGGTTCCAAGGTTAACCGGTTACCTTAAAACGAGGATTTTACGAAAGTTGAAGCAAAGCAAGATGCCGAGATGACTGCTTAGTCTGGCCATAAATACTGTTACAGCTGTTACAATAAAAATAAACAAAATATTACATTTGAATTTGGAATCTATCATTTTTATATGATTGTTCATTGAGTTTTCTCATTTTGGCGCCAATACATTGTACAATATATTTTTTCTTTTTTTATGGAAATAGCCGGCAAACGAGCTGACGATCCACCTGATGGTAGGTAAGTGGCTACACCAAAGGCTCACTGATGCGTTGCCGGCCAAGAAAGGGTGAAGAAAAAGAAGAAAGAAAGATATTTTGCGATATTAAAATGGAGTGGGGTGATAAAGAGAACCGAATCGCTGTGATTGCATTACACAAAGTAGGTATGGAGCCAAATGAAATTTTTAAAACTCTCCATACGCCTGGTGTAAAATGTTTGTGTACCTACCGGGCTATTAATAGGTACAATGAGACTTCCTCTGTTTGTAACAGAAAAAGATCTGGCCGTCCACGTAGTGTTCGTACGAAAAAGGTGGTCAAAGCAGAAAGGGATGGAATTCGAAGAAATGCTTTCGGACAGGATTTCTTCGAATTCCAAAAGATTTTATCTTGGGAGAAAGAGATGGCACCTAGAACCATGTCGCGTATTTTAAAAGATGACTTAGGACTTGCAGCCTATAATATAATGAAAATGTAGGTATATAATTATTACGTGTCAAAATCCTTTGGATATACAAAAAAGAAATGTATTTGTTTTTCCTCTCATTATTGAAACAAATAAAAAAAAAGAAAAAATAAAAAATTAATTAATTTAAATTTAAAGGAGAATGCCCATTTAGTATGGAGAAATGTACTTACTTGAACATTTTTGTGTCCTGATAAAAATACCTTTATTTGATTATGTTATCTTAATAAATTACACATACTAACTTTAGTCAATGTTAATATTAGGAAATACGAGATTTTCAACAAAATTACTGAGTTTAGGTTATAGTAAACTCACAGTAATGTGGACTCTATGCCGCAGTATTAAAGTCGATTGCGTATATAATGTCGATCTTTTAAGTTTCAAATTCATTTGACAGTCCCAAAACACCATGTAGTTTGTAATGTATTATAATCACAGAACACTATTACTCCTGGCTGATTATAATAATTTTCTAATTCATTTGACAGTCCCCATATGTCATCTTGTTTGTCATGTAATCATAATGGAATCAATGCAACATATTGGCCCGAAGGATCTTAAAAGATTTCTGATTGGCCCTTATCCAAACATGGATGACCCAATGGTTTTCTTTTGTAAAACGGAAGTTAAGTTACTTATTAATTTCAGAAAATTATTCCCAAAGAGGATTTGTTTTCGGAAATTGGGTAGATGCGTGAAATATTTTAATTTAAATTTTTGTCCAAAAGTCATTGTGACACAATAATTTTTTTGAGAGTACTGGCTATGGGCATTCTCCTTTCATTATTTTATTTGGTGGAGTATGCTCTAGGCCTCCTCAAGAGGAGAGACCCGTGCCCAGTAGTAGGCCAATAGTGGGTTGAAACCATTTAAACAAACAAGAACCCCAAGCCCAAGGGGCACCCGGACCCGGACCAGTAAACCTCGTATTGAACTAGTTAAAAATTCTCGCCTTTGGAATGTAAATAAAACGTTAAAATAATACTACAATATAAGGTATTACACTCGTAGTACTGCCGGTCAGAGAGGTGTGCATCTGGATTGAATGCCCATATATTTTTGGCGCCCAAATTGAGACTTAGATATAGGGAATTTAGTTAAAATTATTTAAAACTTAAAGCAAAGAGATCCATAAAAAACGTGAATCAAATGTCTTGGGCCCTCAGTTCAGACGCATGGTAATAGTGGCATAACTTTATGTTATTCTTATGTTATTCTTAGCATATACGAAACCTGAAAGTACTTAGTTGTATCGATCCTAATAATTTTTACACCATGTTATATTTTGTCCTGAAAAAATTAAAAACGTTACAAGTTGGCCACCCAATGCAAAACGTCGACATTTTGTACATTTAAGTATTAACTTATGTGTGAGTGATCGACGATATCTGGAAGTTGGTCCCATTTTTTAAATTTTTTTCCTACCCTAAAGGTACGAAAATAGGGGATGATTATTCAGTATAGTTCATTCTCATTTTTCCATTTCTCTCACAATACCTAGGTTATACAATTTTTTTACAATACAAAAAAGATACATCGTTTAACTCAGTTGTTGGCTTTCAGATCTAAAAAATGCGAAGGTATAAAAATATCGTGGCCATTAATTGAAGTATAATATTTTATTGAGGTATTACCGGAGCGCTATGACATGGGGCTCTTCAAAAAAGGTGTAAAAAGAGTTCTCCTTCAGGGCCGGCGTTGCATAGGCGATTCCTCTGGTATTGCTCATGTCCATAGGCGACGGTATCCACTTACCATCAGGTGGCCCGTCTGCTTTTTCGTCTGCCCTTCAGGCTATAAAAAAAAAAGAAGTACTATTACTAGCGTATAGAACAGACACCCCGAACACCATGTATGTCCAAATGTATTGGCGCCACGTGGCTTCAATCTTCAATGGATTCGTTCGATTTTGAAAGGAGAACCGGGGCTCAATTTTGAAAATCAAACCTCCCGGGCGGGACACACATTTTGTTCGAGATGTCTGTTCTATGACATTATACTTCAATGTGGTAATTCATAATTGGTAGGTAGGTATCCATGCTTTACATCTATATAAGCTAATCTATGTATTAATTCAATGATTTCTTGTAATAAAATGCCAAGATTAGCTATTAATTGAAGAGAAGTATGTACAGTGCGTCACTAGCTCAAGGTGATCCTATTTTGTGTCATTACTTACTGATAAATAAAATCGCGTCAACTGACACCATTTATGGTCGGTGGTCAAATAGTGTCAAACTTTTCAATAAAAATAATATTTTTTTGGTCTGTCAGGTTCCTAGCAAGGTCATGGTATGGCACGCTGTAGTGGGTAGTAGACTCCTTATGACATGTGCAATACCAACCCGAGACCAAACATTTATCTGTCACATTAATATCTTCCCGATGCGGGAATCGAACTAAGAATGTAGCATTACTAAAATTAACTTATCTAAACCATTGAAGTCAATCTATACTAATATTATAAATGCGAAAGTAACTCTGTCTGCTACTCAATAACGCCTAAAACACTGAACCAATTTTGATGAAATTTGGTACAGATATGGAATTGAGCTCGGGAATGAACATAGGATACTTTTTATCCCGGAAAATAGACGTGTTCCTGAGGGATAACTATTCCACGCCAAAACCACTGAACCGATTTTGATGAAATTTGGTACAGATATAGAATTGAGCTCGGAAATGGACATAGGATACTTTTTATCCCGGAAAATAGACCTGTTCCTGAGGGATAACTCTTTCAAGCCACTTAACCAATTTTGATGAAATTTGGTACAGATATAGAATTGAGCTCGGGAAAGGACATAGGATACTTTATATCCCGGAAAATATACCTGTTCCTGAGGGATAACTCTTTCAAGCCTAAAAAACTGAACCGATTTTGATGTTTGGTACAGATATAGAATTGAGCTCGGGAAAGGACATAGGATACTTTATATCCCGGAAAATATACCTGTTCCTGAGGGATAACTCTTTCAAGCCTAAAAAACTGAACCGATTTTGATGTTTGGTACAGATATAGAATTGAGCTCGGGAAAGGACATAGGATACTTTATATCCCGGAAAATATACCTGTTCCTGAGGGATAACTCTTTCAAGCCTAAAAAACTGAACCGATTTTGATGTTTGGTACAGATATAGAATTGAGCTCGGGAAAGGACATAGGATACTTTTTACCCCGGAAAATAGACCTGTTCCTGAGGGATAAGGTCAAATTTTGTTATATGTAGTTGATAGATTCGTTATATTTTATGAAGCGATTTTTATGACTCTTTTTAGGGTTCCGAAGTCAAAACAGAATTCTCATAGTTTCATCATGCCCGTCCGTCCGTCCATCCATCCGTCCGTTCGTAGCATAGCGCAGAGGCCCTTAGTGCTAGAAAGCTGTAATTTAGCAAGGATATACATGTTTATTTAAACTTCTGGTAGAATAACATTTTTAAAAATATGTTTTTAGGATACCTCTTCTAGAGGTAATATAGGGATAATTTTTTCCGTCACGCACCCCATAGTGCGGGGTATCGTGGAAAAGGTCTCTCAAAAATAATATGGGTCTTATAAGTCCATTTTTCGATTGAGGGGTCTGTTTGCGAAATATTCGTAAGTGTTAGACACGTAAAAAAATTCAAGGCAATAGCATCAAAAGGAAAACTATCATGGCTATATTATTATTAGCATACGTAGTTATTGAGTTCTATAAACTTAGAACTTCGAAATCCTATATTACCAGTGACCTGACACGCTATTAGCCGGTTTTTTAACCAACTTCAAAAAAGTAGCAGGTTCTCAGTTCGACTGTTATAAACAAAAATTAACTTTAACATAATTTGAAAAATCAATCTTTAAAGGGTTAATTCAGGGAATGTTTATACGAAACTCCGTCATTTTTAGGGTTCTGAAGTAAAATCGGAACCCTAATAGCTTCGTCATGTCCGTCCGTCAGTCTGTCCGTCTGTCCAAAGCAAAGCGCCGAGACCCTTAGTGCTAGAAAGCTTTAATTTGGCATGGATATACATATTTATTAAAACTCCAAAATCGTAGAATAAACTACTGAAAAAACTTTTTTTTTCGGGGTACCTCTACTACAGGTAACGTGAGCATTATTTTTTTATTCATCCCTATAGTGTGGGGTATCGTTGAAAAGTTTTTTCAAAAATATTATGGGTCTTTTGAGACCATTTTTGGATGTAGAGTTCCGTTTGCGAAATATTTGGCTTGAAAGTGCTAATTTTGGGTACCCAAGTCAAGTCAAGTGTCCCCCCTAACGACTAAACGGTTGGAGTTGGACAAGTGAAAAAATTCTCAAAAATAGGTTATACGATGAATTTATAAGGAAAACTATCAAGGCTATGTTAACATAAGTATCGTAGTTAATGAGTTATATTCAATAAACTTACTACTTTGGAACCCAATATTGCACGTGACCTGACACGCATTTGTCCGGTTTTTTAAGGTAAGACTGTGAAAGTTGGTAGTTAGTATATAATCTTATATAAAACAAAAATAACTGTAACATGATTGTTTGGTAATACATTCCCTAAGGGCTAAAACTGGAGGTTGTAAGTTTAGAGTATGTTTGGAGTAAGAAGTTGTAAAACGAACAGATGATTCACCTCATGGTAAGTGGTCACTTTCGCCAATTATTGATTTGCTGCTGCCCAAAAAGAAAAGAAAGATATTTTTTTGTGTATTCTGTAAAATTACAATGTAAATTTAAAATTCAAAAACTCTCAGGCCCTGACTTAAACCTCTAAATTCTAAAAAGTTATTTATAGGTAGGTAGGTAGGTATTTTTTGACCTTTCCTATGAGTGGGTCATTAATGGCTCACTACTGAACACTCACTCTTGAGGACGCCTAGAGCATACTCCACCACTTTGCTCCAGTGTGGATTGATGGAGGGATTAGAAATCAACCCAAGTGTCGGAAGTCATTACGCCGGGCGAGGACCTTCAATATGTCATAACGACTGTTACCTTACGACAACAACCGGGACCGACAGCCTTACGTGCCCTCCGAAGCTCGGAGAGCTTAAGAATTTTTTGCCACTAGCGGTCACCTATCCAATCCAACTACCGACCGCACTCGCTATTGTTTAACTTCATCGATTACTATTAGAACCGACACAAGCCGCTGCGCCCGGGCTATGAATGCTTCTCCCGATGGGTAATTAATGGGTTCTAAGAACATGTCACTTTTGCTGTAATTTTGGTGAAGAGTTTAGTATCTTGCTGACTACCAATCACGCTACAATATCAGATCATAGTTATCATTTCATTATCAACACTAAATATTTGTTTAATATTTTACTCATTTACATAATACGATATATGTACTAAGTGTAGGTGTTTTAGCTTCAACCCATAGTGGACTATTACAAGGGACGGGTCTCCTCTCTTCATAGTATGGACAAGTTTGCTGTCAATTTATGAAAAACATGTTTTATAATGAAGGGATCTTTATTTTCGGCGTACGAAGTCGCGGGTAACAGCTAGTGATATTATATATTAAAAAGAGGCAGATATGTCATAAGCGCGCGCGTTGTGTGACTCAAAAAGTTCCCAATTGGGAACTCTTATTCAGGTGAAGAAAGAGATAGCGATGTAGTTTTGTCGCGAGAGCGATAAAGACGTGCGATAAAGCAATAAAACGTGCCTTGCGGACATCGGAACAGATTTTTCGGTTAATTTGTAAGGGCATAACGTATCTATATTTATTTAAACATCATTGATTGAAGTATAATGTCATAGAACAGACATTTCGAACAAGATGTGTCCCGCCCGGAAGGTTCGATTTTTAAAATTGAGCCCCCGTTCTCCTTTTTAAAATCGAACGAATCCATTGAAGATTGAAGCCACGTGGCGCCAGTGCATTGGGACATACATGGTGTTCGCGGTGTCGGTTCTAGTAATAATACTTCAAAGATCTAAACTAGGATTATCAGATGATAAAAAATTTACGTTTTTTTTTCAACAGGATGTTGGTGACAGTGCTCGCATACTTCCAAGTAAAAGTCGTACTTCCAGTGATCACCTACTTGCAGATAGTTGTAGTAGTTCTCAGCTCCGTGCTCTTCCCACAAACGTCCTACCCGAGACAAGCGGACATAACTGGTTTGTTCGATGCCTATTGCAACTTCAAAAGCATTCTCGTTTAAAATGATCTAACTGATAAATCAATGGATGAGAATAGTTGTTCCAAAATGGCCTCCACGACCTGGTAACGTACATTGTCACCCCCAGACAGGTCTGAAGCCGTTGAAGTCAAAGGGAGTGGTTAAAGATGTTATGGTAATTCAAAGAATAACAATGGACTCTAAGGCTTGATAGGACTATAAATCCTGCTAATACTTAAATACAATACTTATTATAAATGTGACAGTGAGAATCGATGGATGGATGCTTGTTACTGTTATGTGCTATTGATCGGATTTTGACGTAATTTAGCACACAAGGGAAAATTCACGTGAAATGAGGTGTGTGGGCTAAGTTGTTTCTGTTGTTTTATCGTAGATGGGCAGAGTTTCGACTTCGTGATAGTGGGCGGCGGGAGCGCCGGCTGCGTGGTGGCCAACCGCCTCTCCGAGGTCGGCAACTGGTCAGTGCTGCTGGTGGAGGCTGGCGGAGACCCTCCTATCGTCTCCGATGTTAGTAGCTGTGGTAGTTTGAAACGATATTTTTGGTTCATCGCTTTTGGTACTGAAATACTTGAGGCGAATCCTCTCAATATTATTATAGCTGTGTTAACTCTCACAAAGTCGAAGCAGATTCCACAATGAGATCTTTATAATTACACAAGTTATAAGAGTACCTAGAATGTATTAACATACAATACCTAACGCGTTAGGTATTGCATTACCATACAATACCTAACGCATAAGTCTTGAACATTTAAAGTAAAAAATAAAATTATCTTGAAGAATTTTTTACTTCTACGTTTAAAGACGGAGTCAAAGATCACTGCCTGACGAAATATCCGTGTGCAATGCCAAACCGATGGTCCATTAATGTGACAACTTTTTATATATATTTTTTTTGGAACGAAGTTCCTTATCGCGCGTTGTGAAAGGGGGCTAGACGGAAAATTACGACACTTTTTGATTCTTACGAATGACGACACTTTTTTTGAAGTGATTCAGAGCGTTTTACAGAGATGGCGTTGTACAACAAAACAATACTTAAATCGGAAGGAACTTCGTTCCATCCGGGTGTCCCTTGACACCTCTCATGTTTTTTTTTGGTATCTCAGAATCGTTCCAGCAAAAAAAGCGCTTAATGTAAAATATTACGTTATGTTTCAGAGTCCAGGAATTTCGGTATTGATAGGCCCTGCGTTACCAGATTGGAATTATTTCACCGTGAACGATGGGCGTACGGCACAACAACATAAAACTAGAAATATTCACGAAACCAAGGCAAAAATGCTAGGAGGATCTAGTTCGGTTAATTACATGTATTATGTAAGGGGAAATAAAGTTGACTATGACCAATGGGTGACACTAGGTAACCCTGGATGGGACTGGTCCACAGTGACGGAGTACTTCAAGAAAAGCGAACACATGATTGATCTAGACATCCTAAACAGTCCCTCGAAGACACTGCACAATAGTAATGGACCTATGGTTGTGACAAGACCTCTTTGGGAGTCTAGGACCAAACATTTCTTCGATTCCTTTGAAGAGAACGGACATGAAATTTTATTAGAGAACAACGGTTACCAACAAATAGGTTACGCGCCTCCAAGTTACACCGCTGATACACACATTCGTCAAAGCACCGCGATGTCCTTCCTAAGTCCATCCAAAGATCGTCCCAATTTATTCGTTGTCAAAAATACCTTGGCCAAAAAGGTAATTTTTGACAATAACAACAATGCGATTGGAGTCGAAGTAAAAACGCAAAGTGGAGAAAATATTAAATTGCTCGCAAGTAGAGAAGTGATTCTGTCAGCAGGAAGTATTGCCAGTCCTCAAATATTGATGCTCTCAGGCATAGGACCGAAGGAACATTTGGAAAAACTCGATATCAAAATCGTACATCATTCACCAAAAGTCGGTAAAAATCTACAGAATCACATGGTAGCGCCAGTAACAATAGCATTACAAACGGGGCTATCGTCAATCGGTAACTGGTTCGAGACATTCACTAATTTGGATAAGTTTCCTACACCGGTCTTAATGGGTCATGTTGCTCTCGATAGAAGCCAAACACATCCAGACTACCAAGTAACGGCATTGCCACTTCCATTCGGCTCCATTTTACCAGCATTGATTTATTCTAATCTTTTCACGTATGCTGACCATATATGTGTACCGATAAGTAAAGCTACGTTAGAAGGCGAAACACTTGTCTCTCTTATTAGTCTCTTGCATCCAGAATCAAGAGGTCAAATTACTTTACAAAGCTCCGATCCAGAAGAAGCACCCATTATCGAAAGCGGATTCTTTTCTAACGAAAATGATTTGGAGAACTTCGCTAGATACGTACAAGATTATATAACCATCGTCAATACAAGTTATTTTAAAAGCGTTCAGGGTAGTGTTGTTGATGTTAATGTTAGGGGATGTGAAGATTTAGTTTT
Organism: Thymelicus lineola; assembly: GCA_963932265.1. NCBI lineage: Eukaryota > Metazoa > Arthropoda > Insecta > Lepidoptera > Hesperiidae > Thymelicus > Thymelicus lineola. The sequence continues at coordinate 16,352,274 of OZ010690.1, forward strand.
TAACACCATCGAATACTGGAAATGTTACATCCTAAACTTAGTGGCAACTCATTTCCACCCCGTAGGGACCTGTGCAATGGGTCCTAATGAAGTGGTGGATGAGAGATTGAGAGTGAGAGGGGTAAACAGGCTGAGGGTGGTGGACGGGAGTGTGATGCCAACGATCACCAGCGGAAACACCAACGCTCCAATAATTATGATAGCTGAAAAAGCATCAGATATCATAAAAGTTGATAACGGGATATGCGTCGAAACAGAAAAAAATTGAAAAGGTTCTTGTTCGAGCGCTAAGCTCAGCACTTTTGCATTTATGCATTTTTGCACTAATCTATACTAATATTATAAAGAGGAAAGATTTGATTGTTTGTTTGCATTGAATAGGCTCCGAAAATACCGAACCGATTTGAAAAATTCTTTAACTGTTGGGAAGCTACGAGTACACTATCCCCGGGTGACATAGGCTATATTATATATATTTTTTTACTATTTTTCCCGAAGCGAAGCGAGGGCGATTTCCTAGTTAATAATATAAGTAATGTTCAATCATTTGAGTCAGTACATCGTCAACCGTTTGGTGTGCTCACACTACGAGTATAACCATTTCGGGCTCCGTAGTAATATCGTTTCGTATTAAATAAGTGTTTCTCACTGTGTAACCATAAATAAATTACCAATCACCATAACTCGGAACTTATTACGGCCCCGCCCAATCAAACCACACAATCACCACACCCCATTTTACAGTTCTGTCAGAATCAACAAACGAAATAGACGGATACCTAAATTATCAAAGATAAAATTCATTTCATGAAGGAAAAAACCGAAGAACTTCCTACTAATGCTGAACGCACATACATATATCCGCACCGTACGCACCGAACGCACCGCATTTGTATGAAATCATATGCGGCCGCATTATGTCATCCGCATCGGGCTCTCATATGATTTCATACCAATGATATTAAACTATAGATACGTTATGCCCTTACAAATCAACCAAAAAATCTGTTCCGACCGAGCTACAACACACACACGTTTATCTTTTGTTTCACTACATCAATCACTATTACATTGGTAAATTATGTAAAAGGGATGGCACACTCAGACTCAGCGGCAGCTATCAACTGTCTGAATTAAAATCGCTACACTTGTCTAAATTCGACTAACATAATTTAAGCGCCATCTTGGCATATTAGTACAGTCAATAAAGTAGTTGTAGAGTGCGTGAGCGGGAACCTAAGCGATTTCTTCAGAAACTTATTCAGGGTCACGGAACACAGAGACAAGAGGTGGAAATGGTATAAGTGTTGATTAGTATGGGAACCGTTCTAGCCAAAAAAACACAAGTAAATGGATAATCGTATTCCTTCTACTAAGAAACTTACATTTTGATTGGTTGTTAGTTGTCAACTACGAATAGTCCGAGAAACCTGCTATTTATGTTTGAAAATTCACTTTAATATTTGATGTTAATTCTTATTTTTCAATGTCATATTCAGTGAACTTAGTACCTTTATCAATTAAGATCATAATACTTTTCAAGTTCTGCTATACCACAGCTATACACCGCTAGATGGCAATATTCTACGTAATAAATAATTCTATACCTAGCATATAGTAATAAGGTTGACATTGAATTGCAGTTGGTTGTATTACAATGTCAATCTTATTGGAAAATGATTAAATAATTCCGTCTTCTGAACGCTAGATGTCGTGACTGGAATCTAATATCAACCTTAAATGTATAGCGGTAAGTTATATTTTTGGTTAATTAGGCCTAGGGATGTGCGTGGTGCTTTTACCGCGTTATCGACAATTATCGATATTTATCTAAAGTGGTATACTACAAGGTAATGTTGGTACTTTTTTTTTGTACAACTTGTGTGTGTCTATGTGAAAATGTGCTCAAAATTTTGAAAGCTTATATCTATTACAAGGCGTAGACGTGGCCGTAGCTTTTTTATTAACGTTAGCTAACTAAACAGTATGTCGATAAGTGAAATTTCAATGTAGCTCAACGTAGCTATAAAAACAATGATGTGAATTAGGATGAATTTCATGCTTAACGTTATACAAAAAAGGTAAAAAAGAATGCCCATAGCCAGTACTCTCAAAAAAATTATTGTGTCACAATGATTTTTGGACAAAAAATTAAATTAAAATATTTCAAGTATATACCGTATTTCCTTAAAAAATCCTCTTTGAGAATAATTTTCTGAAATTAATAAGTAACTTTACTTCCGTTTTACAAAAGAAAACCATTGGGCCATTTATGTTTGGATAAGGGCCAATCAGAAATATTTTAAGATCCTTCGGGCCAATAGGTTGCATTGATTCCATTATGATTATGATACAACAAACTAGATGACTTAAGGGGACTGTTAAATGAATAAGAAAATTATTATAATCAGCCAGGAGTAATAGTGTTCTGTGATTATAATACATTATATAAACTACATGGCGTTTTGGGACTGTACGCAATCGACTTTAATACGCCGGCATAGGCTCCATATTACTGTGAGCTTACTATAACATAAATCCAAACTAATTTTGTTGAAAATCTCGTACTTACTTCGTATTTGTTTTTTTCCTTTTTTATCATTTTTTTTCCTTCTTAAGTAGTTTTAACACCTGCCATCAGTGCTTTCCACATCCACCCAGGGTTGACTGGTGGACAATGCCATTAGGCATTAAGTTTGCCCTTTGTTCATCCTTTTTTATAAGGTGACATAAATTTTAAATAAAAATTTGTTGTCTGTAAAGTCGGTTTACGGACAATGGTTTTACGTGATAACGTCTATTTCGTAGAAGAATAATTAATGATATAAATAATGTAATGTAAGAACGTAATGGAAGCCCTACGCACGGAGCCGCGGTGCTACTCGCCAGTTGTGTCAGCTTGAACATGGCTTGACGCGCCACCGCGACCCGCGTATCTAGCTAGATTATAATATTAAATTTCGCATGTCTCACATTGGTTCACTATAAATAATTTACTTTTAAATGCAAAGAAAACCAAATGCTTAGAATTCGTGTTGCCAAATGTAAAAAAAGTAAATAAATCTCTTAAATTAAATAATGAAACATTAAATATAGAGGAATCCACGGTTTTTTTAGGTGTGACCTTGGACAGTAAACTGCAATGGGGCCCGCACATAGCATCTCTCACAACTAAACTTGCTAGGGCTGCTTATGCTGTTAGAAAAATAAGGCAGCTCACTGACGTCGACACTGCTCGGCTTGTTTATTTTGCATATTTCCATAGTGTTATGTCTTATGGAATTTTACTGTGGGGCAAAGCAGCCGGTATAGAACAAATTTTTGTATTACAGAAAAGAGCCATTAGAGCTATTTATAAACTAAAATCAAGGGAGACTGTTGTAATAAGATAAATTTATAATCTTTATTCTGTCTGCGCAAGTTCGTTGTTGCATCCCCATGGCAACGAAAATTGTTACAAATTGCTTGTAAAACGAATATGTATTAATATGGCGTTCTAAATAAAATAATAAAAGGTTTTCATTCTTTCATTCAATTAACCATTTTAACATGGTAGCAGAGCGTGGTTAATAAGTAAAACATAGTTTGATATGTAAAACATCAAGATACGCCATCATATAAAATTACGATTGAGGTCTACATACATTGTGACATATGAAACGGAAAAATGGCTAAACAAGCAAGAATAGAAGATATAATGTTACCTATTTTTGATGGTGCAAATTATTCAAGCTGGAAATTAAGGTTAGTAACTTTATTGGAATATAAAGAATGCAACGAGCCAGCAATTGGCGTGATGCCTGTATCTAGTAAAAAGGAAAATGCTGAAGCGGAATGGAAAAAGAAGGATTTAAAAGCAAGGACTATAATAATGAGTACGATCTCAGATAAACAGCTAGAATATATTAGTGAATGTAAAACAGCATATGAAATGATACAAAAGTTTGACAGGATGTATTTAACACAGTCTACAGCTATGCAAATAATATGTAGAGGAAAAATTGAAGAGATTAGACTTAGTAATTATAGTACATTAGAAGATTTTTTTGTTGATTTTGAGAAAACAATAAATGAGTTTAAAGGGGCTGGTGGAAAGATAGATGAATCCGAGAAGTTGAGATACCTACTCAGAGCGCTTCCACCAAGCTATAGTTATATTGGAGATTTTCTTGATGTAATTCCAGAAGAACAAAGAACAGTTGATTATGTACAGTCTAAAATAAAAGAGAAAAATATGACTAGTGACTCGGATAAGAAAAACAACGTGAGTACATTTGCAACTAAAACTAAAGCCCAATGCTTTATCTGCGGAAAGACTGGCCATTTCAAGAAGGATTGTTGGCACGCACAGAGAAATAACCAAAGGCAACAAAGCTACCAAGGAAGATCTAGTCAAGGTCAGAGAGGTTACAACAGAGGTGGATTCTACAGAGGTCGTAGCCGAGGCAGAGGTCAAAGTCATTCCAGAGGTGAATCATCAAACAATTTTTCATCCCAGTCATGGACAGCTGAGGTATGTAATCCGGAAATAAAACAGGTATATGGTTGTATTGAAAAGGAAGAATGTAATAATAAAAATGAAATTAACTGGCTTTTAGATAGTGGGTGTACAGACCATATAATAAATAATGATGTTTATTTTTATCACTCTATAGATTTGAAAATTCCTGTCGATGTTAAGCTACCAGACGGAAAAATGTTAAAAGCAACTAAACTAGGTACTGTCAAAATTTATTTCAAAAACTATTATAATGAAAAACATGTAGATTTAAAAAATGTTTATTTTGTGAAAGGCATTAAACAAAATTTATTAAGTTTTTCTAAGATAACCAGAAATTGCACAATAGTAGCTAAAAATGAAAATGCAAAAATTTATAATCAGTCCAGAGAATTAATAGCTGTTGCTGAAAAAATAAAAGATTTGTATTGTTTAAAGAGTTTTGTATTGAATAACTATAGAAATGAAATGTATGCACATTCAGTAAAATTAACTAATAAAGAGAAATGGCACAGGGCTCTTGGTCATGTAAATTTTCAATATCTAAATAAGTTAATAAATAATAAATTAGTAGATGGTTTGCCAGACAAGATTGAAAGCACGGATATGAAATGTTCAAATTGTATAAGAAGTAAAATGACTAATGTACGTTTTGAAAATAATAGAACAAAGACTACTGAAATTTTAGAAATAATTCATACTGATTTGAATGGTCCACATAACACAACTGGTTATGGTGGAGAAAAATATTTTTTGACATTTATCGATGACTATAGTAAATGTACAAGAATTTTTTGTATTAAAAGTAAAGCTGAAACTGCTGCTTGTTTTATAGAATTTGTAAATTTGGTAGAAAATAAATTTAATAAAAGAGTTAAGAAATTACAGTGCGATAATGGCAAAGAATATTTAAATAAGGATATTTATAATTTTATAAGACAAAAGGGTATAGAGTTATTACCATGTCCACCCTACGTCCATGAATTAAATGGAGTAGCGGAAAGATATAATAGATCTGTTATGGATATTGGTAGGTGCTTAATGAGAGAAGCTAAAATTCATAGAAGGTATTGGCCAGAAGTAGTAAAAACAGCAGCATATCTAAAAAATCGAACAATTGCAAATACAGTAGAAAATAAAACTCCGTATGAGATATTTTTCGGGATAAAACCAAATGTAGAGCATTTAAAAATTTATGGAAGTAGAGTCTTTGTCAGGGTTCCTGAAGTTTTAAGAAAAAGTAAATGGGATGATAAAGCCGAACAAGGAATTTTGGTGGGTTATAATGAAAATAGTTATAGAGTATTATTAAATAACAGAATAATTAATGCTAGGCATGTACAGGTAGTTGAAGAGAATACTGAATTAATTTGCTTAGAAAAACTTGATGATCAAATAGAAAAAGATAAAAATTTAGAAATTGACCCAACTTCAAATGTGTCAAATGAAATATGTAAAACTGATTATGAAAGTGATGAAAACTATGTAGATGCAAGTGAGACTAATTCTAATAATGGTATGAAAGATCTTGTGAATAATGATAATTTAAATGATAATAGAGACAAGTATGTAGCAGTAGGAACGCCAAAAAGAAAGAGAACTCCAGTTTCTAGATACGGTAATCCAGTTTCGCATTATATATATGTGAACTATATTGATGCAAATGTACCAAATACATTTGAGGAGGCGATGAACTCCCATGAACATAAGCAATGGCAAGTAGCAATGGACTCAGAAATAAATAGCTTAAATAAAAATAATACTTGGCAAATAGTTGAAAGGCCAAAAGATAAAAAGGTTATAGATGTTAAGTGGGTTTTTAGAAAGAAAAGCAATAATGTTTATAAAGCTAGATTAGTTGCAAGAGGGTTCCAGCAAAAGGAATACATTGAAAATGTGTATTCACCAGTAAGTAGAATGCAAACATTGAAAATTTTATTGTCATATAGTTGTAAAAATAATTTATTTATCGAACAAATGGATGTCGAGACAGCTTTTTTAAATGGTTATGTAAAGTCAGAAGTTTATGTTAATCAACCGAAAGGTTATGACACTGGAGACAATAAAGTTTACAAATTGAAAAAGGCTCTCTATGGTCTTAAAGAAAGTCCTAGAGTATGGTATGATTGTTTCGATGAATTTATCAAAACGTTGAATTTTGTTAGAAGTAATTATGATTATTGTTTATATGTAAATAGAGCAAGCAAAGATCCAATTTATATATTAATATTTGTTGATGACTTTTTAATTTGCTCTAAAGATAAAAACAAAATAGATGAGGTAAAAACTAGTTTAATGAAAAGATTTGCAATGAAAGATTTGGGAAAAATTAAAAGCTATATTGGCATAGATGTTGATTATAATGATGGTAGAAATATATTGACTTTAAATCAAACAAAATATATTGAATCTTTGGCTGCAAAATATGATCTGGAAAATACTAATAAGTTATATGATACTCCAATGGAAACAAATTTAAAATTAGAACAAGCTACAGAATTAGATGAAAATATAAAGTACAGAAATATAATAGGTGAATTATTGTATATAAGTTCAGGTACAAGGCCAGATGTAGCGTACAGTGTTAATTATTTGAGTAGATATCAGAGTTGTTACAACCGAACACATTATAAATATGCAATGAGAGTCTTAAAATATTTGTATAAGACTAAGGATTTAAAGTTAACATACTGTGATAATGTAGATACTGAAGTGTTAGATTGTATGGTAGATTCTGACTATGCCGGAGATAATGTGGATCGAAAGTCTACATCAGGTTTTATAATTAGATTATTTGGAAACTTAATTTTCTGGAAAACACGTAAACAAAATACAGTAACTAAATGTTCAACTTTTGCAGAGTATATTGCTATGTCAGAGGCAGTGACAGAAGTACTTTTTATTAGAAACTTGCTAAGTGAATCTTTTGATATAAAATTTTGTGAACCAATAAAATTGTATGAAGACAATTCAGGTGCAGTTGCGATTGCTAAATTCGGTAACTTTACAAAAAATTCAAAACACATTGAAGTGCAGTATCATTATATAAAGGAGAACTATGATCAGGGAATAATTGATATTGTGAAAATTGATACAAAATTTAACTTAGCAGACATGTTAACTAAAAGTGTAGATAAAACAAAATTTTTGAAAAACAGGTTAGAGTTGAGATTAATTTAGTATGTATATGTATGTTAGATTTGTTTAGAATATTTATTATGTTAAAGATTAAGATTATAAATTTAAGGAGGCGTGTTGTAATAAGATAAATTTATAATCTTTATTCTGTCTGCGCAAGTTCGTTGTTGCATCCCCATGGCAACGAAAATTGTTACAAATTGCTTGTAAAACGAATATGTATTAATATGGCGTTCTAAATAAAATAATAAAAGGTTTTCATTCTTTCATTCAATTAACCATTTTAACAAATAGTTAAAATACTTGCGTGTCAAATTTAAACAAATAGGTATACTTACAGTAGCTTCCCAATATATTTATAATAATTTAGTGTTTATACGGAATAACATAACTGCATATAAACAAAATTGTGATTTTTCAAATCGTCAAACAAGAAGGATGCATCAATTGGCTACCTCTTCGTACCGTCTTTCTAAAGTGCAACGTTCTTTTATGGGACTAGGCATAAAATTTTATAATAAAGTCCCAAAACAAATACATGACTTACCGGTGCAATCTTTTAAGAAACGTGTAAAGGCTCAGCTCTTAGGCAAGGGCTACTATAGCATAAATGAATATTTAAATGACAAGGATGCTTGGAAATGACTAGCTAGGCAACCAGTTCTGCACAGGTTAAAGAATACCTATTTTTGTAATAGATATAAGTTTTATTTTTAAAAGATGTGCTGAGGAGTTTCTTTACGGCTTTTCTTCTCCTCCATGACAAAGCACCTTTCCGAAAAGCTAGTAGATTAAAAAAATGACGTGCATAAGAGTATCAGTGATACCTACATGAATAAAGATTATTTCATTTCATTTCATTTCATTTCATTTCATTTCATTTCATTTCATTTCATACTAACTATACGATTTTAAACATATTTGAGTAGAAAATTTGGTTTAAATCGTTTTAAATATCAGGAGCTGCGCGACATCTGTGATTTTCTTGACTACAACTAAAGTCCGAGTCGATGTACTGTGTAAAGTTCTTTCAAGTAGTTCATACCTATAAACAGAGATGACGCTATTGTAGATTTTCGTTTTCATATAATAATAATACGTACGAGCTACGAGAAATCATTTCTTTTCAAAAGATTGTAAAATAAAATAAAAATTACAATTTTACATATTAAATTACAGATATATATTTCGTTTTATTATTATTCAGCGTATCTCTTTCTCGATACTTTGCGCGCGTTGTGGCTCGTGACCTTCCAAGCGGACCGATTACGCTTGAGTGGGAGAGAGACGGCCGGTCTAGCGTGCCTCTCTCTCTAATGCTGCGCGCGCTTCCGTAACGTTACTCCGGCCGTTACTCGGTTTTCGTGAATGCCTCTCAGGCTCATCGTCTTTATAAACGTTATCACGTTAATAAATAAATAATAATTAACATTGACTAAAGTTAGTATGTGTAATTTATTAAGATAACATAATCAAATAAAGGTATTTTTATCAAGACACAAAAATGTTAAAGTCAGTACAGTCATTTCTCCATACTAAATGGGCATTCTCCTTTTGTTCGACCTACAACGTTTAGTAGTAGAACCAATTGCGCCATCTAGTGTCGCCAATAGTTTAAACACCTTTATTTTCGTGGAATTATATTTCCTAGCTTTGAAGCTCTCATAGCCCGGCGGATTGCGTCGATCCTAAGCGATCGAAGAAGTTAAGCAACAGCGGGTGCGGTCGGTAGTTGGATGGGTGACCCTGACCGCTAGTCCAAAAATTTCTTGAGCGCCTTAGCAACATCCAAATTTAGAGCCTTTTTGCTTCTGCCCAGCAATGAGTAAGATATACTAATAGATCACCAGCTGATCTGCCGTGGCGGAAACCGTATTGACGGTCACTGAAACTATGAATTCTTCTTGTAAAAAATGCTCTGAGCATGGTACTAGATTTTACTGGGAACCAATTGATCCGCCCAATAGTTTTAACCCAGTCTTCTTTTCTCTATGCGTTTTTAGGAAATCTAAGAAGTATAGAAACCAAAATAAGTATAATATTCAAATAATGATTATAATTATTCATATTAATATTATAATATTGACCAAGCTGACTGTTAGAGATTGCCAACTGGCATTAACTATTTATATGTATTAACTATAGATTATATAGGAAGATATTTTCTCTATAAATAGCCATTTAAACCATAATCAGTCTGGTCTTGGTGGTATAATATTACATCGTAAATAAAATTACAACACACCGGTATCGATAAATTCATCCCATCCCTTCCCGAGTAGCAAAGAATGTTTTCAAAGAATGTTCTGGAAAACAATAGTCGAGTAGCAATACCATTTAAAACATAAAAATAACCTTATTGCGATGTAAATAGAGTAGCTTTTTGATCATAAAAATATATTATTTACTTTAATTTTATGTTTTGAATTTGAATTAATACAAAATAAATATAAAACTAGGCTTAGCTGTGGGTAGCTGTGGTATGAAACACTGCCATTAAATAAATTCTTAGCTCTGCTATCATTTTTGCACCCAAAATTGCACAATAAGTCATATTACCTATTATAATTTAAGTCAAATTTTAATTTATGTAATGCACAACCGACGCAGCTCAGTGACAGATATGTTATGCGGGCAAGTAAGCGGAGCTACGCTTACTGTTAGTCGCTGTGCCCCGCCTACTTCGCACTTCCACCTCTTGTCTCTGTGTTCCGTGTTCAGGGTGCTTAGGGGGATAACATACTAAAAGTCCCCGCGTCTAGGAGGTGAGCCGGAGGGAGGGGGGGGTTACAAAGGTCTCAATTTTAGGTTTTTCGCCAATATCTCAAAAACGGTGCGTTGTAGCGAAAAATGTTCTGAGATGAAATGAAAGCTTATAAAATTCTCTATAACTTTAATTCTGTACACTTTTTCTATATCTCCAACCGTTTTTGAACTACACGCTCCAGAAATGTCGAAATTAAAGTAGTTCAGCGTGATAACCATTATCTGATGCGAAAATTATCTTAAAATTTATAGTAACCTAAGCTGGGAGTACCTCCACGTAGTAAAGGCAGTAACAGTAAGAAATCGCGTTTTTTATAACAGTGGATAACTGAGCAGAGGCGGGAAAACAATCATGATTTTGATGACGATTTTTTTTCGCTCAATATCTTTAATGCTCGCTGTAGGAAACTCGACCTTATTGGCTAAAACTCCTATTGATATTGTATACTTGCCTTCGGGCTTATGTTATTATAGGTTTTCGCAATTTTATTTTGTCTGGTACGGTAGCCTAGCCGGTAACGCAGGGGGGCAGCCACAAAATATTCTTCAGATATACATACACTGTTATTAGTAACACAATTAGGTTATCCAACATGAGTACTAATAAGAGTCCTGTATGCATTTTGTATGACGAGAATGTCGTTGAAGGAAGTAACGATGTCTCTGAGGGAAAGGAAAGGGAATACTGGGTCGTATTAAAGCTAGTAAGGAAAGGAAAGACGGCAAATATCGAAGTTTCCTTGACTTGACATCCCTTTTGATTTACATCAGCTGTCGTAAAAATGACACCCGATTTGATACCATTAAAAAAGACGTTAGGCAGGCATCTTTATCTAATGAAGAGGCAGGGCAGTCGCACCTCAGACCTTCTGCTCCACCATTTGCCTGCAAGAATAATTGTTTTTTATGTGCATGTTGCCTTAATGAAGATATAAAAAAGCCTTTTAACAAAAACAAACAAAAAACGAGTATCTCATCGTGGGAAAGTAATCCATGTAAGCAAATATTTCTTCCATAGCCTCTACGACATGGGTATCTCTAGAGATCTCAGTTTTGTAGAGTTTTGGGTAACTGACAGGCTTCACAAGTGAGTAATAGTGTCTTCGTGATATTTTGCTCCTTCAGCAACAATATCGGTAATGCAGGAAAAAATATCAAGAACTTCGTTACCCCAGGCATCATTTTTCGAAGAATATACCTGCTTGATACAATATTTAGCAGCTAGAGTCTCAACTGAATGTACAACCCGCCTTTTGTTCAAAGGCTTTTTTATATCTTCATTAAGGCAATATGTACATAAAAACAATGATTCTTGAAGTCAATTGGTGCAGCAGAAAATCTGAGCTGCAACGGAACTGCCTCTTCATTATATAAAGATGCCTGCCTAACATCTTTTTAATGGTATCAGTTCAGGTGTCATTTTTACGACAGCTGATGTGAATCACGCTGTTATCACGCTGAATAACTTAAATTGCTACATTTCTGGAGCGTATAGTTCAAAAACGGTCGGAGATACGGAAAAAGTGTATATAATTAAAGTTATAGAGAATTTTATAAGCTTTCATTTCATCTTAGAACATTTTTCGCTATAACGCACCGTTTTTGAGATTTTGGCGAAAAACATAAAATTGAGACCTTTGTAACCCCCCCCCCTCCCTCCGGCTCACCTCCTAGACGCGGGGACTTTTAGTATTTTATCACCCTAAGTACCCTGAATAAGTTTCTGAAGAAATCGCTTAGGTTCCCGCTCACGCACTCTATACCCTCTTTTGAGTCATTCCTTGACTGGACTATATCTTGTATATAATATCATTGTTTCATACAAAGGAATTATTTATGCTACACCGTGCCGACACGGACGTCGCACGGTGTAGCATAACTGCATAAACACTCAATGTCCGCGTCATATAAAATGTTAGTACCGTGCGTCATCCGTGCGTCGTCCGGCGCACGGCTCGGTGTAGCATAAATAATCCCAAATGCGGCGCGTTCGGCGCATACGGTGCGGATATATTATGTGCGTTCACCATAATTCTACTACACTAATAGTAAATTTTTTTTGCTGATCCAATGGGAAGGTTTATTTCGAATTTTGTTTTCTTTTTTTTGCTCCTCACCCCAAATCTGGCGCCCCTCCAAATTTGGCGCCCTAGGCCGTCGCCCAACCCTGCCCCCACATTCGACAACACTTATACCAAATATGACAACAATTTGCAATAGAAGATATAAAAAATATATTATCTAAAGATGATTTTTCTAAAATTATTATTGTTATTTTAATAATACAGTGCAAATAGAGATGATATGGATGTGGTGCGACGCGATGAGGACATGATGAGAGGTGACGTAAGGAATATTTTCAACTACAGATAAAATCCAATATTTTGAATATAATTTTTCCCTCTTTATTTTCATGCGTACAAAAAATATATACACATTAGGTATGTTTAATATATCAGCAGATATTTGCAAGAATTGCACTTATTATACGAATTTACATTTTTTATCAAAGAGCAATAAGCAATGTATTTACCTTTCCATTTATTATTTATTTAATACAGGCTTACCGATAACCAATACTGGACTATGAATGAGCTGTATATACAAATGTAACTTAAATAGAAATGACTATAGTATACTGAAAAGCTGATTATAGGTACAAGATTTGACAGACAGCATAAGTCCTGCATCATGTATACCAAAACTTACTAATTTAATACTAGTTTTGACATTTATATTTGTTACCACTAGGATTGACGGTTGACAACTTAAGTTGTCTACCTATTAAGTAATGGTAACACAGACAAATAGGTTTACAAACGATTATATATTAAATAACTACACTAAATGTATACTCAAACCGGGTAACGAAGAAGTCCAGTGTAACTTTGAACCATTAATTCTCTTTAGCGGAATGCTCGGTCTCAAGAAAACTAACAAAGGTACACTTAAGTTTGGTAAAATAAACACAGCAATAAATTAACAAACAAACAAAACAGCAATAAGCAATAAATAAAAATAAAATAATAAAAACAGCGAAATTCAGTTACACTGAAATTCAAAATTATTCGCTTTGACCATACTGTTTATAAAAAACAATCCCAAACCAAACGTCATTTGAATAAGCGAGGTGTGAAAATCGATTAAGTAGATTTATACGTATTAAGTACAATACAATACAATACAAATACACTTTATTTGTACACCAAGTAGTTAAAAAGCTAACTAAATTTTAACTAAATTTAATAATAATTAAAAATAATTTTTAGTGTGCGTCCAAACGTAATAATTTAGTAAAGCTCTTTAGTTCATACAATTCTTCACAACCTACTTAATTACTTTAGCATTTCACTGAATTTTAACTAAAAAGTGCCTGTTAACTGAAAATAGAAATTTCTAAATTACTTGTTTACTTGCGTACTAAATTTTAACTACTAAATTGTCCATTTACACGTATAAATTCACTTAAAATTTAGTTATCTACTTAACAACTTAATACGTGTAAACCGAATATTACCGATGTTAATTAGAAAAAAATATTACAATGTTAACTTTCACTTACCTGCAACATAATACAATCTTGAACACTTGTGGACCTCAGTGTACTCTTTTCTATTAGCCTCTGTTCATTTAAATGACGCTTGTTTAGATACACCCGTTACGTACACTTAACTTATGTATTATATAATACAAATATAATAATAATAAAACTATAATCCCGGACACTAGAATCGATCCACCCACTGTTCGATGATAAACTTGAAATAGAAAAAAGTAAATTAAAAAGTAAAATTTACAAGAACGTTCGTAAAATACATGAATTAAATACGCGACTGATGGAATAGATTAATTAAGTCAATTTGTTTTAACTTTTTTTTTATATGTTTTAAATCATACAAGTAAAGATGATTCGATTCAGGTGTTCGGGACTGTACAGACTACAGACTAGACACACACAGATTACATAGCACGGTACCTTCGTGGTCGTAAGTGCAAAAAAACAATATTATATCGTAGCTTAAAAATACAAAAGTAGATTTTTGTAACATGCCAATGGAAAAAATATAATGTTATGTTGTGCAGTGGGCTCAAGCAAAGCACTGATTGTGTGATGATTGATGATGTAATGTGAGCGCCGTGCATGACTTATAATATTGTTTACACACTGCACGGGAGCGAAGGCGGTTTTTTATCGTTCTAAATGAAGAACTATACACAGAAAGACTACACACAGAGCGCGTACAGCCCAATTTTTGACGAGTCCTATTTGTTAAACAATCTTACGCCCCAACTCAGAGTCACTAACGGTTACTTAATATCGCTCCTTAGTACAGAATTTGTATGGTGATTCTTTACTAAGAAGCGGTTAAACTAACCGTTAGTAAATCTGAGTTGGGGTGTTAGTCTTTTTATCGTAATTTGTGATTCAAAAATAAGGCTGACACAAAATGAAAAGAATTTAAAGACTAATAATCATTTAGTGCCAAAACTAATTTCAATTCACTATTTATTATTTTTTATACTCTTATGTAACTTAATAATAACTAATTTTTGAAGTAAAACTTCTTTAGAATCGTTGTGATTTCAAACCGGATGCAACGGAAAAAACGACAGGTAAGAGACACAAATACAAAAATGTGTAGGAAAGAATGAGACAGAAATATACTCGGCAAGCATGCATATAATATAACTGCTAATGTCGTCGTTGAATCTAACTTCTCCGTAGCTCAATGGTCAGGACGTAGATACACAATACCTGATGCGTAGGTTCGCGTCTCTCAGTATTTCTCTTTTTTTAATTAATATTCCAATAAAAAGTAAGACTTATCTAAGAAAGTGAACTATAGATCCCCACCTCCGCTTCTGTGCAGTATGGATACAACTCGGCCAGTTTCAATATCCTATCCATGCCATGCTACCGACACCATGTACTAGTAAAATTAAATGCTTTGTAAAATTAAACTAGAATTTATTTGTTAAGCCTACGGAAAAACCAAGGGGTAAGAGAAATAACAGAATTGTTCTACCTTTCAATCCGAGAACAACGCTGTTCTATAAAATTGCTATGCGATGTGTGTAAAAATATTTAATAAGATTCCAAATGACTTAAAAAATTGCCGGACAAATTATTCAAGCAAAAATTAAAAATTGATAAATGTTTTTATAATATTAATGAATTTTTGAATACAAAGTAAAGGACTTAAATATATATATTGAAAAAATTCTAAATGGTTTTATATTTATTGATGTTGTTTTTTTGCTTTAATGTAATAATAATTTATTTATATGACATGTATAATAATGATCAACATATTATATATATTTTTTTGTTATATTTGACATATTAATTTTAATGTACCTTTGTAATGCATATAATGTTAGTTACATTATATTATTAATGTAATTTAATCAAAATAACGAATATTTGTACGCCAGTAATTGGGAAACAAAATTCTATTACAAATAAAAACTAATAAACAAATAAAAATGATTTAATTTTTAGCTACCTACCTACAGCTACCTACGTAAAATCATTCCATTGAATTATCGTATGTGTGTGATTGGAGCGATATAGAGACAGAAGTAGAAAAGAGAAAAAGAGAAAGGAGGAGGGAAGAGCGAGAAAAAGATATAAGGAAAAATGGCGAGATGGGTAGTGAGTGAGAAAGAGAAGGAGAGGGAGAAATGAGTAAGAGAGAAATAGGGGGAGGAGAAATGGGTAGAGGGGGCAAGAGAGTGGCGAGAAAGAGAGAGAAACAAGAAACGACAGTTACAGAAAACGCGTCCACTTTCATTAAAAAATATATTAATATGCACGTTAGGTGCATGACAAGAACGTCGAATGGGCGTTTTCATTATGGAAATATAGAAAAAGAATCCCTAATTCTATACAAGCCGTGAATGCGTTGACAAGTCACCAATGAAAAACTTGATAAGCGATTTATTATATTAATTTAAACAAGTAATTCCTAATATTCTTACTTACAATCAAATAAAATTTACCACTGACTTGTCAAAGTATTCAAACTTTGTACGCAACTTTCACTCACACTGACACAATATTTAATTATCATTGCACGTACGACCACGACAATACTTGTAAACAATATTACAAACCAGAGATTCCCAGACTTTTTTTCTCATAGACCACATTCAAAATTTTACTGATTTCAGTAGACCCTCTGAAGCTACACTTCTACCATATTCCCAAAACTCGACAAAAAATGTGAAGATTAGATCTACGTATAACTATGGGAATTTGCGTTGCGACTGAGTTTACATTATAAAGATTAATAGTTGTCGAAAAAAAAGTGAGAATTGATTGGTTAACTATTAGATTTTTTTGTCACGCCAACGAAGACCTCCGTCGAGTCTCCCGTGGAACCCTGGTGGTCCTTTGAAAGTCCCCCTCCCTAAAGTAGTCCACACTTTAGGAACTAAGTCTTTAAGCAGTGGGTTCAAGCTTACTCTTACACACGTCGAGTAGTTGGCTGAGCTGCAAGAACTTGCTCACGGCTTCTTGTAGCATATTCCTGGAAGATAACACGTAATATAGCCTTTGTCAACGGGTTTATAATTAACTAAACCTTTTTAATGTAAAATTGTGTGAAAGACGCCAGAAAAAAACTAAGATAAAAAATGCACATGTTTTCTACGATTCCACCGATACAGCCTGATCAAATATAGCTAAATCAGAATTCGAAACCATCTAATTCGTTTATTTATTTAGGTGTCACATTATACACATCATTTCTGAAGCCTTCTCAATAATTATTCTCAATAAGGGACCCCGTGCTTTGATATAATTTGTCTATGGAATTCTTACAAAGTTATACTCTAAATAGGTTCTTTCTTTCTATTTCTTCTCTCTTTCTTGGCAGGCAACGCATCAGCGATGCCTTTGGTGTTGCTGATGCTCATGGACAATGATAGTCACCATAGTTGATTTTTTTTTTATTACAACAACTTATCTAAGAACACTTGGGTTATCAAGACAAATCTAACGACATATTAATTATAGAAATCCGTTCAGTGATTTAGAAGATAATAATATGAGGTAACAAAGAATATACATACATACATACAAGATACGTGCGAAAAACATAACCCTTCCTGACAGTCAGATAAAAAAGCATGAATTACCTGTTGGCTTCAACCCATTAATGGCCCACTACTGGGCACGGGTCTCTCCTCTTGAGGTGGCCTAGAGCATACTCCACCACGCTGCTCCAGTACAGATTGGTGGAGGGGTTAGTGGCCAACCCGAGTGTCGGAAGTTTTCAAACCGTCCGACATGGCTTAACGACTGTTATCTCATGATAACAACCGGGACCAACGGCTTTACGTGCCCTCCGAAGCACGGAAACGCTCAAGAATTTTTTTGCCACTAGAGGTCACCCACACAACTACCGACCGCGCCCGCTGTTGCTTAACCTTAACTTGGGATCGACGCAAGCCGCTGGGCTATGAGCGCTTCCTTCGAAGCGAATCCTTGTTTTTCCTTCGAATTACCTGTTAGTGAGACAGAAAGTCCTCAATTCCTCCTTCGTGGGTGGTGAGTCGTGCCGCGTGAGCTGCAAGCACTCCCGGAACGCGGCCTGCAGCCGGCACAGCTTCTCCTCCAGCGATGACGGGTCTTGGATGTTCAGGACTCTGCGAAGCACGCGGACACATATAAACATACAAGTATAAAGATCTATACTATAATAAAACTCAACTGTCTGTTTGTCTGTTTGAGCATCACATGAAAACCCTTGAACGGATTTCGATGAAAATTGGTAAAGTTGTTACTAATACTCCGGGCTATATTTTAAGATATTTTTTATCCCGGAAAATTAAAAGGTTTCCCGGGGAAACAGGATAAAAGTTTGAATAAGTAAAAACATAATTTCCGTATGCAAAGCTGCGGGCAACAGCAGTATTTAATAATTAATTATGCATAGAATAAGAGAAACACTGTACTAACATAGAACTATAATACTCGTACTACTACTACTATTCAATATTACAATGTTAAGATCGATCGGTCTCCGCCTACAAACTGTTTTATAGTTTGGCGGGTTATTTATAAAAGAGTTATGTTTATAATTATTGATATTTAAGTAAATTTAAGAAAAAACATTGTCAGTGTCATTTATAATCATTGAAGTAACTGGCGAATAGAACCGACACCGAGAACACGACGTTTGTCCTAATGAATTGGCGCCAATGGGCTTCAATTTTCAACGGATTCGTTCGATTTTGAAAATAAAACCTCCCAGCGGGACACACATTTTGATCGAGATGTCTGTTCTGCTACTTTAATACATTATACTTCAATTATAATATATCTATTTAGAAGTCTTATTTGGTAAGCAATCTTGGCACTACTTTTTATTGAAATATTAATTTAAATTATTAAAAAAATACATGTATTTACTGTAAACAGAAATTATTTTTGGCATTAAATGATGATTTGACCTTAATTTCTCTTTATTTTGTGTCAGCCTTATTTTTGTACTAGCTGTTGGGCAACAGCTTTACAGGAGAGCAGTTTAAAGTTGGAATTTTTAGAAAAGTTGTTGTTTATGCCACAATATAGATGACAAAATAAGGATTCCAAAACAGTAAGAATAACGTCGTTATGAGGATTACAAAAATTTTTTTTTCTAAAAATTCCAACTTTAAACTGCTCTCCTGTAAAATTAGCTCAATGTCGCTTAGACAATATTTCCTTCATCGATTTAATTACCCTTCAATAGTGGCAATAAGGTTTCCGATAGAGCCGTTGAACACCCCGAACTTGCCGGTGAGGTTGATCAGCGTCTCGTTGACCGGTATGGAATCTTCCACGCTGTGGGGGATGCCGAGTGCAGTCGCCAGCTTTGCACTGCAGGGTAAATCATATCAAATTTATTATCAAGGATATGTTTACATAATACGTACATGGTGTAGGGGATTTAATTTAATAGGAGGTTAATCAACATAACCTTTTTTAAGGAAATAGCCGGCAAACGAGCTGACGATCCACCTGATGGTAAGTGGCTATCGTCGCCGCGTCCATGGAAATCAGTAACACCAAAGGCGTCACTGATGCGTTGCCGGCCAAGAAAGAGAGAAGAAAACGAAAAAAAGAACTGGCTCTCAAGCCCCCAGCCGGAACACGACGAGTCGTTTGGCGGCTGACTCATGCTCAAGGTAGCTATCTAGGCGAACCCCAAAACTATCTTCTTTATAATATTAGTTAAGACTTCACCAACCAGTAACTAGACGCAATGTTCCACAGCGCCTCGAACGCGCCGACGACCGTCTGTCTCGCTCCCTCATCGTCCGTCCCACTCGCGCCACTCGCGCCGCTCAGCCGGCCCACCGTCAGCTTGGCCAGCTCCATGTACTCCGGGATGATCTGACACTTGCCCGCCACGTCCATGCACAGCTCCTTGAAGTTCGTCACCTCGGGTTCCGTGAGCGTTGACGGATCTGTGACGAGATTATCGAATAAGCGTAGTGCGTAGCTAACAAACCTTATTATATTTTGAATTCCAACAAAATAGTTATTATGTGTTGGAAGAGAGTCACACAGCGTCGAATAGATGTCTTGTGAAGTCACCTATACCTTGTGCGCTGTAGCATGGAGCGGGTGACAGTTTCAATAACGTTTCGTTTCACTCTTGAAAGTTACAGCAATTTACAAATTATGACTTAGTATTTCAGCTGTACTATATTCGTAATATATGAGATAATTAATTATTGAAGTAAATTAAATTAAACCCAACTAGAATGTTCTAATCTACAAATAAAACCTATTGGAAAGAAAAATTAAGCAAAGTCTTCTGCGTATAACGTAACGCCATAGACGTATTTAGTATGGTACTGACAGATGGTCAACGTCATATAGACAACTGTCACCCGCACCGTGTCACGCGCACAAGGTATAATGGTACTTTACCTGGTTGTCACTGGTAGACTGCGCCAATTTCATCGCCTTTTTGTCTGCGTAAAGTTGTGGTAACATTGTAAGCGCACAAACATGTCATAGTATCTTCACTAGGAAAGTATTGCTTCGACGCTGTGTGATTTTTAACAGACTTCAAAAAAGGAGGAGGTATTCAATTCAACTGTATTTTTTTATGTTTGTTACCTCAGAACTTTCGACTGGGTGAACCGATATGGATGATTCTTTTTTAATCGAAAGCTTGTGTTTGTCATGTGGTCCCACTTAAATTTGAGCGAGATCTGACGCTGTTTTTAAGTTACCCCTAATTTTGAAGTCGGTAATTTTTTGTCAAGAATTATCTTTCAACACATAATATAATTTAGGTTAACACTCATTGGGAGTACTAACAAAGACACCGTAAGAACAACACGTCTTATTCTTTACATTGTATTGCACATGACATCACAAACAAATCTCACCAAAAATATTCTGAACACAAAAATAAACGAAACATGTACTATGAGAGCCATAGGCTTAGTGTTAAGGAAACAACGTGTGTTATGTACGTGTATTATGTACACAAATGGAAGTAAAGGTTAGGGTTCGCTTTTTTATTCACAGGAGAAAGGAATCCCGCCCGTAGGGGTGCCTTCGACATGAGCCTTCTTCTTTCATGTAAATAGCCGACGACGATCCTGCCTGATGAACTTACAGACATCAGAAACGCTAAAGGCATCATCAATTCATTTTATTCAATCCTAACTAATAAATTAGTTCACTCACTCTTGCTCTCAATCCGCTCGTTGACATTCTTGAGGTCAGTAATGAGGTGCTCGATCCGGGGGAAGACCTCACTGAAGACGGCGATCCAGTGCTTGAGGAGACACGCCAGCACGTCAGCCAGTTGCCAGGGCGGCGGCTTGAACAGCACGTGGAGCCACAGGTTGTTGTACTTGGCACGCATTTCGTTCTGGGAAATATATTACTGATTACAATAAATGTCAAACAAACTTGGATAAGTGTTCGTTGGATTAAAGTTGCTCGTTTTGTGGTATTACTGTCTCCATCCATCCTCGAAGGCAAGCCTACCCAACTGATAGTGTACCCAAATGAACAAAGCAGAAAAGACGAGCCACCTGATAATAAGTGGTCACCTTCGCCCGGGAACCCACACCACCGGGGACCCGCCCTCTGTTACGGTTTTTCGACACTCTGACAATTGAACAGTGTCAATTAGTACGCGGTTAAAAATTCTCTATGACCACACTTGATAATTTTCGGCATTAGACTTAACTGAAAAGAGCCCATTGCTCACCAACGTGAGGAATCTAATATATATTAAAGAATTTTTCCTGTATATCTATATGTTCAGTCTGCTGGCAGTGCTACTCCTATTCACACTCGTGTGTGTTGCTCGAGCTCGCTTGTATGTATTATCTTTGTGTGTGTATGGACTAGGGATGCACGATATACATCGAAGTTCGATGTAACACTCGATGTAAAGTATGGAATTTTGTTGTATGAAACGTTGCATCGAAAAAAACATCGATGTTTTTTTTCAATGTGCTCCCTAGTATGGACTGTGTTTGACTGACCTCTAATATAGTAGCGAGAAGCTGGTATACAGTCCGCTGACAGTGGCGCACCCTGGCGAGCAGGTCTGTCGCCGCGCGCGGGTGCTCCACCAGCGGCCTCAGCTCGCCCACACCCAGCCGCTTGATACCATTCACTGATGCCTTGTTGCAGAGATTCCTGTCGTTCGATAGCAGCAGCTGGTATGGTGTGACAGATTATCGTATTTTATGGGTGATGATAAGTTTTTTGTATATTTTTGTTATGTTTAAACTGTGTACATATCATAGAACGAAGAAATTTTGTTCCGATTGGATGATTTGTGATGTCATTTCTTTTTTTCTATGTTAATTCTTAATCTCCAAGTTTAATAATTTTTTATATTCCTGTTGAGATATATACATTCATTTATTCACTCATTCGTTCACTTATTCATTCACTCATTTGGTTATTCATTCATTCTCTTTTTTATTTATAAATAAATTAGTTCCTTTTTAACTAGTTACATTCGACGTACCACATTTTTGCCTCTCTCAGCTTGTTGTAGGGCGCAGTTCAGTATCTCATCGTCTGGCAACTCGCACGGATAGATGTGGGAATTGGCATCACGTAGGGATTGTCCTGGTAATAAAATATACTTATACATTGCTAGAGACTACATACAATAATTGAACGGACTGACAAACTTTAAAACAATAATTAATAGAAGAATTGTTATTCTTGAAATTCTTCCCAAAAATAGGGGGTATTAAAAAGGGGGATCCAATAACAAACAACTCCACCAAAGATCTGTTGTGAATAAATGAATATTTCTACTATCATACTAATATTCAACGTCAACGCAATACTACAAACGAAGTGCTGGTTTTCCATCGGTGGTAGGACCTCTCGGAGTGATTATATTGGTAATATTGATTTTAATTGTTAATTAATACCATTATTTAAATCAAAATTGAAGGTACTTGAGAGCCAGTTCTTTCTTTTTCTTCTCTTTCTTGGCCAGCAATGCATCAGTGATGCCTTTGGTGTTGCAGATGTGCATGGGCGACGATAGCCACTTACCATCAGGTCGTCAGCTCGTTTGCCGGCTTTTTTTTATGGAAAAAAAGTACAATGCTCACCCTTAATTCGATTATTTTCAGGCAGTGACTTGTATAAGTAATCCATAGCAGCTCTCGCTCGCTTGCACAGTGACCCGTTGCCGTTGTTGTTGTCTTTCAGTCGGTCCAACTCATTGATTACTCTCCACGGAACTAACAACATTGGCTGCTCGCTATAACCTTTAAGAGGAGAAAGTTAGAGATATAAATAGATGCAAGACCACTCCCAGCAGTCATTATATTGGGTTTCAATGTCACTGTCAACTGTTATATTGTCTGGCTTGAGTGTCACCTCACAATCTGAAGGATAAAGAATCAAGCTCCTTTATTAATTTACTAGCTAACCCGGCGAACTTTGTATCACCTAACAACCAAGGAATGTACTTTGTTGTTACTTTTAACTTTTATAGTTTTGGTAGGTTTAGCAAATCAGAAACCATTAAAGACCTCTCCCTCTCCCTATCCGCTCCCTCTCTCTCCCTCTCCGCTCCCTCTCTCTCCCTCTCCGCTCCCTCTCTCTCCCTCTCCGCTCCCTCTCTCTCTCTCCCTCTCCGCTCCCTCTCTCTCTCCCTCTCCGCTCCCTCTCTCTCCCTCACCCTACCCCTCCCCTTCCCCTCCATCTCCCTCTCCCTCTTCCATCATACATGATTTTTGCGTAACTTAAACCGTTTACGCAGCGCCGTTACTTTTTATGTGAAAAGAAAAGTATTGTTTTTCTATTGTCCACACAATTAAAGTGAAATTTTGAAGGGAAACTTCTTTAGAATCGTTGTGATTTCAAACCGGATGCAACAGAAAAAACGACAGGTAAGAGACACAAATACAGATGAAGCCAGGAAAGAATGAGACAGAAATATTCGTCATTTAAAATAAATAAAAATGACATCGCGACAATAAAAATGCTAAGTTGTATTCATAGATGGCCCGAGGAATAAGATAGAAGATTCGTTTTATTGCTAGATAGATGGCGCTAGCTGCTCATTTTACTCTTCATATTATGAGATGGCGTTAGTTACCACTGTTTTCTTTTTCTTATGTTCGTGGTTATCTTTTAAAAAGTGCTAAGTTGTATTCATAGATGGCGCGAGGAACAAGGTAGAAGATTCGATTTATTGCTTTTTCATCTCATTATCTTGAAACCAAAATTTTGGAAAGTTTCACTTCTACCACGTGTGAATTGCTCACATTATAATATTTTTTATTATTATTATTATTAAAACCTTCCGTGTGCCTTATGGAACATACAAAAAAAATTATCCAAATTCGTCGAGCCATTGTCGAGCTTTGCGCTTAGCAACAGTCATGTTCATTTATATAGATTTAATCTTTAATGAACCGCAAAAAGTGGTAATGTAAAAAGAGGACTGTGAATGTTTTTATCAACTCAACAGCTTCACACACTCTAGAGCAACATATTGCCTCTCCCCTTTGTCTGACTTTATTATTAGTATCCGGATGACTGAGCTTTGCCCGGTTTAATATTGCTTAACAACGCTATCTACTAAAGTAGCTTTAGTGGTGCTACTCGCCAATAGATGTTAGGAAGAGCCTATTGTAGTTTTCCATTACCTGAAAACATGGATAAAACCACATTTTCTAAATATGAATCCTAGCTAGATCGATTTATCGCCCCCGAAACCCCCTGCATACTAAATTTCATGAAAATCGTTAGGAGCCATTATCGATCGAATGGATTCAGAAATTATATATATACAGTACCCGGATGACCGAGCTTTGCTCGGTTTAGTGTTGCTTAACAACGCCATTTACTGAAGTAGCTTTAGTATTGCTACTTGCCAATAGATGTCAGGAAGAGCCTATTGTAGCAGTTTTTCATTACCTAAAAACATAACGATAAAACGACATTTTCTAAAAATGAATCCTAGCTAGATCGATTAATCACCCCCGAAACCCCCGCATACTAAATTTCATGAAAATCGTTGGAGCCGTTTCCGAAATTCAAAAATTATATACACATATATACAAGAATTGCTTGTTCAAAGGTATTAGATTATAATTGTTACAATAAGTGAAAAATTACTTCCACATAACCTGAATATTACCTTTAATATGTGAATTGAGTACAGTCTTAATGAAATCTAGCTCATGTATGAATATGTTAGTATCCACAACTAACACAACATCACCATTGTCAGGGTCCTTTTCTTTTGGTTGAGAACTTGGTTTTGGAGCCTGAAAAATTACAAAATTGAGCATATTATTACATTCAGTATACTACCTGATACCACATAACTTGCAGACTTAGGCGGCTATTGGCAATGGACAGGCCACATCGTTCGAAGGACAGATAACCAATGGGGTCGCAAAGTCCTCAAATGGCAGCCACGTCTCGGTAAAAGGAGTACTGGTCGCCCCCCGACCAGGTAGACTCATGACCTATAGAAGACCCCAACTGTCTTATCTAGGTCATCAGTCCCTCTAGTTTCAGCTTCTGGATTCAGAGTGCCCAGGGCCGGTCGGAGTGGCGCCAATAAGGGGAGGTCTATGCCTAGCAGTAGACTTTAATAGGCTGATAGATAGATACCATCTGATAATAATAGGATAGTAACATAATTATAAAAGCTATATGCTAAAGATATGGCAATTTGCGATGATTTTACGTTAGCAGAAAAATGAAGCTTGGTAAACATTTTCAAATAATGTGTAATTGCTGTACTTTGTTGGCAACAGTGATATAAAATCACAGTTTGTTTCATGTATTTACTCTTGCTTACATTAAGGATAATAGAGTTTTGGAAAACATATCATATCATACAAATAAAATACCTCAATGGACTCCTTTACTTCCTCCACTTCCATAGCTTCACATTTCTCAGGTGTCTGGGGAACATTAGGTACAACGCTGTGGGGTCTTTGTACCACAAAACTATAATTATTTGAATCGTCTTCAAGATCCTGCTCATCAACTTCTCCACTGAGTGAAGCTCTGAATGCTTCCATCCTGTCCTTGGCTGAGGAGAAAGTCTTAACCTCCTTCGGTGAGTAGCTGAGCTTTGATTTGATAGCCGAAACTAGTTTACTTGCTTCAGAAAACTGAGGAGGAGTTGATGGGTGCTTTATAACAGGATATTCTGTCATCTGGCTGCAAATACCCTGCTCAATATCAGCGAATGTGTCTTTAGGTTTTTCCTTGTTGCAATATTCATCAGGCAGCTGTGCTTTCATTGCACTAATTATTTTATTCGCAGCAAAGAACTGTGACGGAGACGGAATGGAGTGCAGGCTGTCAATGCTTGGGGATATAGTTGTAGTGGTCGCCGATTCACTCACATTGGTGCTAGATAACTCGGTCCTACGTCTAGCATTTGCTGCATTTGTATCAGGTTTTAGAGCAGCTTTAGCTCTTTTACGCGATGGTTCATTCTCAATTTCATTTTTCGCTTCATTGTTAAGCTGATCTCTGAGCTGCGAAAGCCGTTTACTAGCAGAATTTTTTGGAGTGACTTTAGGAGAATTTTTATTTTTCGTAGGAGTGGTTTGCTTTGAATCATTGAACGATAATCGTTTGGCTGGTGATTTGGTTTTGTTACTTGGTTTTGCTTTTGCTCCCGATTGCTTTGGACTAACCTTTTTGGCAGGTTTTTCTGGAGTCTCTGTAAATTTATCATTGATAATATTTTTAGATTTAATTTCATTTCATTATAAACAAACACATAAAATCTTTTGTTGTTATACAGGGTGGATTTTTGAGACGGGTCAGTAAGGGTAGGTACCTTAACCGTTATAGTTACAGGAAAACGTTCCTAGGAGACTATCCATAACTTTTTAAGATATTCTGAACTACATTCACAGATTTTTGAGAAAATGTACGGTCAGCGAAAAAGTGCTGAAATCCAAAAAAAAAAATATTTTTATGCATATCGATCCTATTTCGTATGGGGATCAAAATACATTTAGTTGGTTGTTTTAATCTTAGAGGTAAAAACAAAATATTTACATAGTGACAATATTCGTGAGTCGATGCAGTAATGGAGAAAAGTAATAGTTTTAAAATTAGAGGAAAACAAAATATGTAGCTAAAGCATTAGAAATCGAAATATGGATTAGGTAAAAAATACAAAATCTTTTTATCTTAAAATATTTGATTTGATACTGCATCAATCCAAAAATCACTTGGATTAATACACTAAATGCAAAGCATTGCGATCTAGAATATCAATTCAAGGTACCTGAATCGAACATCCCTACTGCATTACAGCTCCTTTGCTATTGAAATCTGATAACCTACACATACTTGCGCATTCGTAGTTTTTAAAAATGCAAATAAACCTAGTTCATTTTCTACCTACCATTTTTGGGTCTTTTCTTTGAAGATCCTGCCTCACCCTCATTGCTTTTACGTTTAACGGTTTTATTGCGTACTTGTTCTACTTGATTTTTCTGAGGATTTTGTTTTGGAAGCTTCTTTTTTTTACCTCTTTTAACTAGTTTTTCACCAGGCTAAAAACATAACACAAGTGAAATGCTAAACCTATCTGTTTAAATTTATCAAAAAGTGGTTCGAAAAAAGTAACACATTAAACTTATGTAAAATTACAAAACTACCTGCGGCTCAGTCCATGATGATTTCCCGGTTTTCCGGTTAAAGAAATATTGTCTGCCCGGATTGGATTTGGATCTACATCTCACCCAGCCATCTGTTAGCTCTTCAATTTCCTTGGCGTCAGAGTCCATGATGATTTCACCTCAAATCCATTTGGAGTCGAATAAATTCGATTCAGTTCCAACTTCGATAGTTTTACAAAATTCAACAATATTTAATTTTATTGAACAAAATACTCTGTGCGTATTTTTGACAAATGACAATGACAAACAACGACAACAATACAAACAAAATGTATTTGTCAAAAATGTCAAACAAAGGATGGTGTTACCTGGTTTTAAAAAATGTCGTATTTTCTATATATTACATAGAAAATAATTTTATTCTGATTTCTTTCATTAAATTGAGCCTTGCTTATTTATAAATATCATCACAAGGTTAAATACATTTATTTTAAATATATTGGATTGTTACATGTTATTTTTTTTATTTTAATATTCTGTCATAGAATGACAAACTTAATGTGTTCCACTTGACACTCACAAGGATTGAAATAATTATTCACCCGTTCCATTCCACTGGCCACATGAAGACCATGGTCGTTATGGTCGTGGCGAAAACGTCACTAATGACGTCATTAATTTCACTCATGCCGAGCTCATAACAAATCTTTAACGACCCATCAGCCCCGGATCTAAGGGGGGGCAAACCGGGGCACTTGCCCCGGGCGGCAGTTTCATGGGGGCGCTAAATCCTTGAGACAAGAATTCGAAATATCGAACAAATGAGTTTTTATCAAGTAATCGAATCTTAATATAATATGTTTGAAAAACAAACGTGTATCAATGATACTTATATGAATGAATTTTGAATTTAATTTTTTTCTATTTCATAAATTGCATAAATTTTTATCTACTCTCTTGGTGGTCTTGCGTCTTCAAAAGGACGTTTCCCTTCCATCCATCCATCAGCCCTTGGAGGTCCACTGCTGGACATAGGCCTCCCCTAACTTGCGCCACTCTGACTGGTCCTGAGCCTTCTGCATCCAGCGGATGCCCGCTGTCTTCTTCAGGTCGTCAGTCCACCTGGTCGGGGGGCGTCCCGACCAGGAAAAATACTCTTTTTCCGAGATGTGGGCGCCATTCGAGGACCTTTCTTCCCCAACGGTTCTCGGTCCTTGGCACTATGTGGCCAGCCCATTGCCACTTCAGCCGGCTAATTCTTTGAACTATGTTGGTTACCCTTGTTCGTCTACAGATCTCCTCGTTTCTGATGCGATCACGTAGAAAAATACCGAGCATAGCCCTCTCCATAGCCCGCTGTGCTACTCTGAGCTTGAAGGTTAGGCCAATAGTAAAGCACCACGTCTCGGATCCATATGTCATCACTGGCAACACACACTGCTCGAACAGGTAGTGTTTTGGACGACAAGATATGACGCAGTTTCCCGAACGCAGCCCATCCGAGTTGGATTCTACGAGTGACTTCTTTCTCGAAGTTGGACTTACCCATCTGGATCACTTGTCCCAGGTAATTGTATTCGTCTACAACTTTGAGAGCAGCGCCGTCAACAACAACCGGTACGGGTGTAACATGGACATTCGACATTCATCTTAAGACCCACGCGTTGGGAGGCGCTGTTCAAGTCCCCGAGCATTGTACCAAGTTCTTCCAGGGAACCCGCCAGGATGACTATATCATCGGCATAGCGCAGGTGTGTGATGTATTCGCCATTGATGTTAATGCCACGTCGTTTCCACTCTATCAGCTTGAACACGTCTTTCAACGCAGCGGTGAACAGTTTTGGGGATATAACGTCCCCTTGCCTGACACCTCTCTGCAGTTGGATGGGGTTCGTTGCTGTGTCGTGTACTTTGACGGACATGGTGGCTGATGCGTACAAACACTTCAACACCTCGATATACCGGTAGTCGATCCGGCACCGCTGAAGAGAATTGACTACTGCCCAGGTCTCGATAGAATCAAATCATAGTCCACATAGGCGACACACAACGGCAAATTATACTCCTCGGTCTTCTGTATAATCTGCCGCAGTGTGTGTATGTGGTCTATGGTGCTGTAGCCTTTCCGGAATCCTGCTTGTTCGGGAGGCTGGAAGTCGTCAAGCCTGCGTGCATTGCGATTTGTGAGCACCCTCGAAAACAGCTTATAAACGTGGCTCAGAAGTGCGATTGGCCTGTAGTTCTTCAAAAGGGCTTTATCGCCCTTTTTGAAAAACAGAGTCACCACACTTCTGCTCCACGCTTCCGTTCCAGTATGGATGACGGTATCAAACAGTTTTTGAAGCGCCACTAGGAGGAGTTTCCCCCCAGCTCTTAGCAGCTCGGCGGTGATACCGTCATCTCCCGGTGTCGTGTTGTTTTTAAGCGTTTCCCTTAGGCTACAACAATAAATAGCAAAATTTGAAATATTTTTGCATCTATTTAAACAAAATATAGTTATTGTTCTCGAATTAAACAATAAAAACTTAGGTACCCCTTTTGCGCACAAACACTTCAATAACCAATATAGGTATATGATTTCCGTAATAAAACTTAGTTTAATCACAGTAACTTTATAGCTGTTCCTACCATCTCCCAATACGCCACTGATTATTACTTTGAAGTTGCGAATTTGTCCTACCGTATGCTACAGCCTATCAAACCAAGTTTATTTATGATTACCCACATTGTATTATATTTTTTTTTTTCATATTGCGTGGCGATGCGTCGCCACGGCCTGTATCGCCACGCCAACAATCAGGTTTACCCCTCACCTATAGATGTTTCACATCAAAAGTTTTAATTTATTACAGGATTATTATTTTAACAAAAAAAAAACAAATGGTCACAAAAATGCTATTCATTGGCATTGAAATATAATGTCATAGAACAGACATCTCGAACAAAATGTGCGTTCCGCCCGGGAGGTTCGATTTTCAAAATTGAGCCCCCGTTCTCCTTTCAAAATCGAACGAATCCATTGAAGATTGAAGCCACGTGGCGCCAATGCACTGGGACATACATCGCTCACCTAGTAATATAATGGCACATCTGCAAAAAATACGACATTGAGTTTATATGGTATATATATCTACGTGTTTAAAAGAGCCTAATCTACATAGTGGTAAATACGAATATGTATTAATGTCTATACTGGTAACCAAACCCATACAATCTGTAAAAAACGTAAACAGAACCCATAAATTAATTTTAAACATTTTTATAAAATTTTTGAAATTCGTTTCTGTAAAATATGAAAAACGTAGATGTGCCGTCGTATTACTAGGTGAGCGATTTAATGGCAATTTCTGGCAATTTTAATAGTTTTTTTCAAACGCTGAAGCGAGGGGGCGCCACTATCAAGGTTTTGCCCCGGTTCAAAAAATCGTAGATCCGGGGCTGCGACCCATCTGAAAAGCTTGGTTGAAGTAGTGAAAATGGACGGTGAGAGAAATTCAGCGCGATTTTTAAAAGTTAAAGATGGCAACATAAAAATTACTTTGTATGATTCAACAAGACATATTTGATTACGTTTACACACTAAAACAAAATATTTTTTTTAGTGATAAAATTGATAAATAATTATTAAAGTTTATTATTCAGGCAAAGTAATAAGGCTTAAAAATTATAATTAAGTCTGTAAGTTTCTGACTTTTTTCAAGTTCGCCATTTTTAATGTTTACATCAATTTCAATTCAATGGCTAAAACGCTTCATAGCCCATTCCACTCGGGTTTATGACTGTAACGTTCAACTTCAGTGTTCACAAGCTAGTGGAACGGAAAAAACCGCGGTCGTGAGCGAGATGAGTGATTAGGGTTCCCAACTAAGGTTTTTTTCCCTCAAAATGTAAGATGGGATTTTTTAGCGGTCTTATATGTGTAGGGTGTCCTATTTTGATATGGTTCTTTAAAATGTTTTCTATTGGTAATTTTTCTAGTTGTAAAATATTATAATATAATATAGTGTTATTATTATATTGAAATAAAACATAATCATCATCATCCTGCCCATTTCCCAATTTTATTTGGGGTCGGCGCAATATGTTTAAATATGTTTATGTAAATATGAAAAAATGATTGTGTGGTTTTATGAAACCACGGTAGGTATAAGTGAAACTTTTTTTCATATTGTAGACATTTAACTAAAATTTTTTGGATAAATATTCGATTTAGGGTATTAAAATGGCATCATCCTCGTTGATCAGTTTTTCGGACTGACTAGCTGTGTCGTTTATCAAAAGCAAGAAATAGCAACATTTACATTAAACACTGATAAAAACAAACAAATAGCGTGGAGCACTGACACAAATGAGTAATAGTCTATAGTATAGACTATTTGTTTAGACTATATACACACTACATGGTCAGCTGCGAACCATCGGCGTGGCACCGCCATATTGGCCTCAGCTGCTCCGTTGAGCGCCTTTCACTTTACCCCCACTCCGCGGCCGACCGTCACGCGACATGCGACACACAGACCAAAAAGTTTGAAACGATGTAATAAAAGTTTCACAAATAAAACTTAATACAATATTAAAATTTCTTCAAAATTACTGAATTTAAAATATTGCAATTATTTTTATTGTAATTTTCTCACTGATAATTGTTAATACAACAAAAGCACATTTTAAGCAACACAAACAAAAACGACGACCACAGCCTTCACAAATCCCCGATGAAAAATTGCATTAAGTTTTTGGCGTAGTGTTGCAAACTACCACACAATTACGTTACTTATAATATTCATGTTAGATGTTTTTATATCATTACAAAAAATCATAATTTAATGATATATCCTGGGACTATAGATAACATGGACACAATAGAAAAATGGTCCTAAGGCTATGACGTCATCCGTCCTCAGGTAACTCTACAAAATTACTTATGCAGTTAGAGTATACATCCATGGTGAGCATCAAGTGGAACGCACCCACTGTCTGTAATGTCAGTTGTCAGAGTCAGACTTGTCAGTTGTCAGTAACAGCTGAAATCTTAATCCTAACCTAACCTATTTTGTGACTTCTGTTTGTTTTTGTAGTTTAATTTAAACTTTAAACCCAATACTAAATTAATTGAAATCCATAAATCATGGAAAGGATAATAAAAATTGGAAAAACAATTCGAAATAATTGGAAGAAGTCAGTATTAGGAGCAGTTGTATTTTATTATGGTGCAGCTACATTAAAAGAAAAGTTAGAGTAAGTATTTTATTTCGAAATATAATTTTTGAATTATCTCCATACTCCTAATTTAGTCATAAGTCTATCTCATGAATAATATCTCATAAATAGTATAAATATCTAATTGATGTGTTGAATAAATTTCAGTTTTACTCATTGTAAGTATTTTAAAAATCGAATAAAACCGTGTATCCCTACCTTATTAGTCAAAATTTCTGCTGCAGTGCACTGTGCGGCACATCACTAGCCTGGGATTAATATTGGATTGATGTATTTTACAGAATTAACATAATAATGCGAGCAGCCTGCAAAGAGGCTGCTCAATACGGAGATGCACTAATTCCAATGGAGCGGAACCCAACCTTAGTCACCGTTATCCTCAATCCTGTGGCTAACAAAAGAAAGGCGAAGCAGGAGTACGAGAAATACTGTGAACCACTGCTGCTTCTAGCTGGGTTACAAGTCGACGTCATACAGACTACATCAGAGGGGAATGCTAAGGAAATTGTTGAGAGCCTAAAAGGCACTGAAGCAATAATTGTAGCTGGTGGTGATGGGACATTATCTGAGACAATTACAGGTAAATCTTGACTTTCAATCTACAAACAGTATCTATACTCGTCAGTGCCTTAAAGGCTAAGGTATTTGAACAATGTGTTGCCACCTACTTACCTTCTGGACAATGACTGTTGGTCCTATTGGTATTTACAGCTGGGTTGCGGGCTGTTATATTTAAATTTTAATTATTGCAAGGAGTATGGAAATGTGCTATTGATTATGTTGAAAATACCTCCCTTTCTTTTTTGGAGGATTCTATTCAAATAAGCTGTAGGTATTGATAAGGTCCATCCCTATTTTCAAAATCTCTACACAGCCTTGTCTCATGAGAGTGATAGTGGTAAAGCTATCCTTAAATAAGGTGTAACCGAATCCATCCATCCTTGAGCCCAAGCGTCGCTCCCCAAAACAGGATCGCCTGCCACCCTAAGGCTGCTACTATTTGTGCTTCTTTTCCCCCGAAATTAGGCAGCGTAAGATGGATTACCCAAACAAATCAATAAATATACAGAGCCTGATTAGGGCAAACTACGCCACTGCTTTGTTAGGTACCCATCAGTATTTTCGTTTATGGCCGGCAATGCATCAGTCTGGAGTTCCCGCTGTCCACGGGTGGCGATAACCACTTACAATGATAACGATTTCTTTTTCTGTTTCAGGATTACTGAGACGCAACGATGACGCAAACCAATTCCCACTCGGCATCCTGCCGCTGGGTCGAACAAACAGCGTCGGAAACAGTCTATTTCCTGGTGGAGATGGAGTCGAGAAGGTCAAACAGCTGATCAAAGCCTGCAACGCCATCATCAAGGGTCACACAGTTTGGAAGGACACCATGAAAATCGAACCGTTACCCTCAGAAAACGAAGCCCCCAGTCGACCTATATACGCCATGAATTCAATAGAATGGGGCGCTTTCAGAGACGTAAAGTCTAGGAAGGATAAATATTGGATTTATGGATCATTGCGCGACTACGTGTCTTACATCTTTAACGGATACAAGAATTCTCTTAACTGGAACTGCAGTGGGACTATAAAATACACGCCTCCATGCGCTGGTTGCAGTAACTGCGTCGAGAGAAAGCCAGAGGTCAAGCGAAAATGGTCCTTCTTCATGCCAACGCCGCAAGTTAAACAGGAGTCTGATCAGACAAAGGTCTCAAATCCGGAATGTTCTGTCGTCCATGAGCTATGTTTCAAGGCCGCAGAGTTCAGGATACGCCCGCGAATGGACGAGGTTCCATCGCTCGGCATTATGGTTGGTAGGCCCAACTATACATACACAGAGTTTGTCTCGGAGGGCTGGCGACGAGTGAAGTCCGAGGAGCTACCAGATGTCATCGAAGCGAGGACGGTGGAAATGCACCCTAATGAATCGGGCACCGAGATCCTCATGGAGATTGATAAGGAAGAATTTGAAGTGAAACCCATCAAAGTCACAATACTACCAAAGATGGTCAAATTGTTTTGTTCATAATTAAATAAAATAGACAATTATCGCAACAGAATTTTATTCCACAAAAATAAGTATCAAATACTTTTATAAATAATAACAAAATAATATTTCTGAATATTTTTTGAATTACTTATGTATATAGATTTTATGTTAAAATTTTATCTTTAGGATATATTTAATTATACAATAATTATAAATTAAAATTACCATTCTGTATTATTGCAAGTCATGACATATAAATAAGTATAAATTACTAAAAAACTCATTTTGAGTAGGCACTAACTTAACTCACTCAGGCAGGAATTAAATTCTACATGTTAACATAAACTTATTCTGACATAACACTCCTTTTGGTACAAAATAATAAAGAAAATTGAGCTTAAATCATCTTACAAAATAATAGTGTATTACATTAGAGACAGCATTAAAACATCTATATTTGATCTGAACCTAGCAGTGGGACAGTTATGGCTAATGGGTTGTGATTATGTTAACAATCTGTTGCGTAACTATTTTTTAATATAACATTGACACACACACACATATAAGATTAACGTTGACACACAGATACATATAAGATTATCATTGACACACACACATAAGATTAACGTTGACACACAGATGTAAGATCATGATTGACACAGATACGAGTATTAATAGTAAAATGCCATAAGATAGGTACGAGTATAATGCCTGACTTAAGTCAACTACTAAACATTATTTTATACCTAACAATAAGTAGTACAAGTTTGTTGTACTTAAAAATATAACTATTAAAGTCGGGTTACTTCTCACGTTTTAGCCTAAAATTAGGTAGATTTGTAATCTACTAGATTACTACTCAATAATTTGTTTTAAAACAAAGACAACCAATGAAGTTATTTATCTGATTGTTATTAGGATTTTACAAAAATATGGCAATTTCAAACAAAAATCTTCTAATATTGCATGTTCTCAGTAACGCAGCTCGCCCTTAGCAGGTTCTATATTATGTTGAGGGGCCCTTGCTATAGTTAAACTGTCAAATTCCAGAGAAAAAAAATCGATAACGAAGCTACTAAAGGGTCGCCGTTGAACTACAATACTAGTCGGGACCCCTATAGGCTGGGGGCCCGTATATTTGATAATGCCTGATACGGCGGTAGTTACACCCCTGTATGTTATAAATAAAGCTGAAGAGTTTGCTTTCATGTTTGAAAGCACTAATCTCTAGAACTGGCAGTCGGATTTTACAAATTCTTTTTGTGTATGATAATCACATTCAAGTAATGGCTACAGGCTACATGCTTTGCAAAAAGAAATACACTATTATACGTACGAGTATTGATACTTAGGTACCAGAAAGAAGCGAAGCTGTAGTAATTTATAAGGATTATCTTTGAATAGGAACAGAATTTGAAAAGTATTTTTGGTACTTACTGTTTTAGTATTTATGTTAATTCATTACTCTAATAATATTATAGCTAATAGAAAGTGAATAAATATTTTAATTCTTACATTGTATATTACTCCCTAACTGTAAAGACATACAAAATATCAGTAGTAAGAGAAATCACGTCGAATATTATAATAAAGTAGACACTTACTTAATTTCTAGGAACTTAATAACTATTGAGCTATCGGACTCATCTTAAAATAACACGTGTTTGCACGTGAAGTCAGTACAAGACAGAAGTTACTTCCATCGATTTTGTTTCCCGCATTTAGATAAAAACACAAAAACGAGATCACAATAAAAATTATTCAGTAAGCGTAACTAAAATTTATGCGCGTATACAATATTTCTCGATAATTGGCTGTTGCTGTCAGACAGCATTAAGTCTTACTTTTGTAAGAGTTATAAAAATAAAGTATTAGAAATTATTTTAAACAATTCAAAAAGCACCTAAATATATAGTGAAAAACGCATCATTTTTAATAACGATCTGCGGCAATTTGCGAAAAACGCATAGGCTTAGTGTTCGCGATGGTTAAAGTTTAAAGCCTTCATACAACCCTTGGTTATATTGTCAAGAATCTATATTATATTAATACGTGCAGGGAAAACCTTTGCAATTCTTTTTAAGAATAACTATTAACAAAAAATAACCGACTTCAAAGAAACAGTCTTCGAACAAGTACTAAGAAGATTATTATTAAGAATAACACAAAAACTACTAATCAGATCTCGCTCAAATTTAAAAGGGATCACACGACCAGCACCAACTTTCGATTAAATAAATAATCATCAAAGTCGATACACCCAGTAAAAAATTATGAGGAGACACATAAAAGAAAAAACTTGACAAAAGCGAGCTAAACTCGCTTGGAGAGGGTTCCGTACGTTGATGACAAAAATATATTTGAGATGCTTACAACAAGCCCTTTTATTTGACATACCACACGATACGGTTTGCAAAACAGTTTTTGTTTAATTTTTATTTCGTTAATTTTTTTTTCAAAATTTTGTTTTTTATACATTCGTCTTTGAGTCACAAAAAAGTATATGACTACCTTTCAAGTCATTTGGATCAGTAGTTTCGGAATAATTTGACTGTGAATGGTGGTCGCCCAGACGCACGAGTGATCCTATAAGAGTTCCGTTTTTCGTTTTTTCGTACGGAACCTTAATACGGTCGAATCGAAAACCTCCTCCTTTTTTTGAAGTCGGATAAAGTTAACACTAAGAATAAATGCAAAAACATTTATTTACGACTAGCTGACCTGGCGAACTTCGTATCACCTAACAATCCCCAATAACTTCTCCCTCTCCCGCTCCCTCTCTCTCCCCCTTTAAGTTAATTTTGGTTTTTAACTATAAGCTACATATTAATTTTCACATTTCTGAGTTCGAAAATAACGAAGTTTCGTACAAACTTACATCCCTGTTTTTACCCATTAGGGGATGAATTTCCAAAAAAAATATTACAATTAATTTTTGGTTCTAATTATAAGCTTACATATTAATTTTCACATTTTTGAGTTCAAAAATTACGAAGTTCCTTAAACATTTACATTTTTAGTCTTACCCCTTAGGGGATGATTTTCCAAAAATGCTATAGCCTATGACACTCACAAATAATGTGGCTTTTTATTGGTAAAAGAATTTTCAAAATCGGTTCAGTGGATCCAGAGATACAACCCTACAACCTCACACGTCGAAAGACCGACAAAACACGGGAGAAAATGTCATCGAAACGATCAGGGTGGCCTTGGACCTAAAAAGAACGGGAGCTGAGGTGGATCGGGTAAGGAAGGCTAAATATCAAAAAGTGATACTAAGCTGCAGGACAATATTATGTCTCTGAAGATGTCTCCGATCCAGAGCAAAGTGGCCGCAGATAAAAATCTCGAAGTCAAAGTGGCTAGGACCAATCCAAAATAAAAGACCTACCAAGACCTACTATCCTACCATACCGACGCAGAAATCGTTGATCTAGTCGCTATTTATTTAAATAATTTTTCGGAGTGACTCTTCTGTACCAACAGGTACAGTCACCTGCAGAGAAAAGTAACCCATCTGTCTATTAAAACTGTTTAAACAGATGGGTTACTTTTCTCGGCAGGTGACCGTACTATAGGGATGTTGACTAATTTTAGGTTTCAATTTAATTTTATAGATAGGACCTTAATATTCACGAAAAAAATATCATAAAAATAATAATCCTCAATTTAAAAACAAAAATTGATAAATAAAAATCATTATCAAATTTCCCACCAAAAACGTCACGTGACGTCACTAAACGATATTCAATACTATCTGTCTGCTGAAGTTAGTTGAATTTGCATATAAAATACTTTCAATGACGTCATAAGCTCAAAATGGCGTTTGAGGTCACGTGACAGTGAGTACAATTTTAACATTTTAAATTAATGATATTTAATTTGTTGTGATTGATTTCGATAAAAGAATCATATTTTAGGCCTTTAAATGTTACCACTAGTATTTTAGACAAAAAATTATAATAATTTATAAATAGTGTAAACATCCCTATTATGTATTCTGTGGCAATGTGAACCTAGCCGCGTGTGAGTGACGGGCCGGTAGCGTGCTGCCTGACGTACTCCCAGAGGAAGATGGAGGCGGAGACGTGCACGTTGAGCGAGCGGATGACGCCGCGCTGCGGGATCTCCACGCAACACTCCATCAGCGGTAGCAGAGTGGGTGGGATGCCTTCCTTCTCGTGCCTGGGGAACGATTTATCTTCGTTTACAAGTATGTACTCTATGCGTGCGTGCAAGTATGTACTCTGTGCGTGTGTGCGTGCGTGCGGAGATTGAAAATTTGGAGCAAATAATTACACCAACTGTCATACACTCATACCCAAGAACATTTTTAGAATAATTTTAGGATTTAATTTTATTTTATTAGAACCTTAATATCCACGAAAAAAAAATAATAATCTTTACTTTAAAAACAAAAATTGATAAATAAAAATCATTATCAAATTTCCCACAAAAACGTCACGTGACGTCACTAACCGATATTCAATACTATAATTTATGTCTATTGAAGTTTGTTGAATTTGCGTATAAAATCCCTATTATTAATTATATGTACATCTGGAGGGCAAGGTTGAAGTACCTGAGAACGGATCACGTGACATTGAATGAACAATTTCGACCAACCACAGGCCTGATTGACGTTGACCTTATGACTCGTAGCCACTCGTAAGATGTCGGTGTGTACCTTCCACTAATAATGAAGCGCAGAAGCAGATATTCATCCAATGCCAATCCTCTTCGAAGTTTGTCCTCCAGATGTATACAAACTTCTTGCTCATACCCCAGAAACAATTCCCTGTCCCGTGTCTCAAATAGACTACAGTAACCCATGCCTTCGAGTTGTTTATCCTTCATCAATAGGGATGTTGACACTAATTATAAATTAATATAAATTTATGTCTAAAATATTAGTGGTAACATTTAAAGGCCTAAAATATGATACTTTTATTGAAATCAATCACAATAAATTAAATATCATTAATTTAAAATGTTAAAAATTGTACTCACTGTCACATGACCTCAAATGCCATTTTAAGAATATGACGTTATTGGAACTATTTTATATGGAAATTCAACAAACTTAGTTGACAGATAGTATTGAATATAGTTTAGTGACGTCACGTGACGTTTTTGGTGGGAAATTTGATAATGATTTTTATTTATCAATTTTTGTTTTTAGATTGAAGATTATTATTTTTATATTTTTTTCGTGAATATTGAGGTTCTATCTATAAAATAAAATTGAATCCTAAAATTAGTCAACATCCCTATTCCACAAACAAGACATCAACTTCGAAACTATTACAAAATCGTACACCAAGCCCCATAAAAGAACGTACGTAGCTAACTTACCCGAGCACGAGGACAGTTTTGTCGGGGAACGTGAACTCGGTGAGGTCGCGGCTGGTGGAGGTCTGCTCGGCGGCCACGATGCAGTAGCCCTCCTTCTTCTTCTTCGTGAGGTAGTCCTTCAGCCGTCCCGCGCGCACCTCCTCGATGTCCAGCCAGCGGTCGGCTGATACGCTACAGGGCGAATGAAACGCTTATACCTTACACATACCTCCGCAGTAGGTTATCACCTGTGAACCACCACGTGGGTGGTATGGACGACATAACACAATAACACCCATGACCCGAGTACAAATATTTATCTGTCACACAGTTATCTGCCCCAGCCGGGAATCGAACCCGGACCCCTCGCTTTGCAGGCAGGATCGCTATCAACTAGGCTACAGGGTCGAATGGGACTTATTGTTATTAATAGTGCCATACCAGTAAATGTTATTTTTACGGACCCACACAAAAATCTGATTTTAGTAGGAAAAAACCTCATATATCATTTTATTAGAATCTACGGTATTTCACGGAAGAATCTATCGTCATCCAGTTTTTGGACCTGGCAACAGTATATTAGTTCATTGGGCAACACTGATTGGAGTAGATATGTATGTACAGTACCTACGATCGACGTAATTTGGCGCGTCTGAAAATAGGCTTTGCTAACGAGTGACTGAGACATACTCGTAATACGCCGCGTACCGAGCATTGCCCAATTATGTTACTGCGCATCCTTCTGCGCGCAGTTCAGACGCAACAAGATACAGCGGCCGTACTGTATAAGGTTGGGATTTACTGACGTGTACCGCTCTTGGACATCACTCAGTGAAGTCACCCAGCGGATGCTCCCTAGGGAGTGCCGCTAGCGCCTCGCCTCTCCAAGCGGGGTTGCGTCTGACGTAGGC
Source organism: Thymelicus lineola (assembly GCA_963932265.1). Lineage (NCBI taxonomy): Eukaryota > Metazoa > Arthropoda > Insecta > Lepidoptera > Hesperiidae > Thymelicus > Thymelicus lineola. Next base: position 16,393,252 of record OZ010690.1, read on the forward strand.
TTGGAGGTCCTAAGACGAAAGCCACTTCTTCAGGCTGTGTTTAGTGGGTGTGAGTCCCACATACCAGCACAGACGGCTGTGCTGGTATGCATAAAGCATTCACAGCCTCCCTCCCGTGAAGGGGGAAAAAATGACGTGTACAAATAGCTGAGAAGCCGTCAGTAGCGTAGCGTAGTGTAGTTTAGTAGTGTAGTGTAGTAGCGTAGTGTAGTGTAGTAGTGTGTTACCACTGACCACAGCGACTGGAACTGCCTGTCGTGCACGCAGCGCAGGTTGTCGAGCACGAGTGCGCGCGCGCCGAACACCTCGCACGTGCGCGCCAGCCCGCCCAGGTTGGGCGCGCGCGACACTAGCGACGCCACCACTATCACGTCGGACACCGCCTTCGACTGGAATACCATGTCAATGTAATATTAAGCAAAACGCGTGGAGGATGGCTCGGGAATATTCAGTTTAGGGTTGTCACCCGTACTACAGTGATAAAGTTGCAGTGTTGCCAACTCGGTATCAGGTTTTCGGGCTAAACACAGTTTTAAAAAGGGCTAGATTCGTCCAATACATTGAAAATAGGGGCTATTGCTTAATTAACAGAGGTGTGGGCGAAAAAAAAAGGTCGTCAGACGCTCTTCAAGTATGATAATGGTAATTTTTTCGATAATGTTTCACTACTTAAATTGGTTTTTTCGATCGATTGCATCAAAATGTTCGTGGAAAACCTGAATTTATCCCTTATTTTCAGGATGGCGGAAAATGATTTTGGGGCTAGAAATTGGGCTAGGTGCTAAAAAATTATTTGAGGGGCTGAAAACCCGTAAAAAGGGCTAGATCTAGCCCCGAAAGGGCTAAATTGGCAACACTGTAAAGTTGTTTCACGACTATTTCTATACCTTGTGCGCTGTAGCATGGTGCGGGTGACAGTTGTCAATATGACGTTGACATCAGTCAGTACCATACTAAATACGTCTACGCGGCGTTACGTTATACACATAAGACTGCCTAATTTCTCTTTCCAATAGGTTTTATTTGTAGATTAGAACATTCTGGTTGGTTTTAATTTAATTTATTTCAGTAATTAATGATTTAATATATTACGAATGTGGTACAGTTGAAATACTGAGTCTTATTTTGTAAATCGCGGTAACTTTCAAGAGTGAAACGAAACGTTATTGAAACTGTCACCCGCACCATGCTACAGCGCACAAGGTATAAGTTCCAAACAAACAATCCAATATAAACTTACATTGTGCCTGTAACTATCCATCTCCATATCTTCCATATTCCTCGACGGGGTGTATTTCTTCTGGAGCGTGCACAATTCGTCATCGACATCCATTTGGCTGGCCGACGGCAGTCCCTGGTAGTGCGAGAACGGGTGCCATCGAATCATGCCCTTCCACTCCACGAAGAACGAATCACGGTCTCCCGTAATGAGCATGTCCTTGATCTGATCGAATGTCTTATTTGCGAACGTGGTATCTATGTTTTCATTGCAAGTCTCGCAGCGTCTTTGCAAGCTATGGAATATAAACGTGGGCGTCAAGTCGCCGACGATATCGAACGCTTGCGTGAAATAGTCATTCCTCAGCGCATTGAACGAGTTGTCCTTAGACGCGACGAGATCCCCTAACGTTTTCGTGAGAATCGATATCATGCCGCCGTATTTATCGTTATTTATCTGCTTACTAACCAGCCCGGTTTCGATCAACATCATTGAATAGTACTGTGCCGCGAGACGAACCGAGAACACTGGGCCCATAGTGTTGGACAGTAGGAAATCGAGAACGAATTCGATTTCGGCCACCGAATGCAACCGCGCGGCTATCTTGTGCCGCATCACGTAGTACAGGATATTGAATTGGGATGTCACCGGTACACCGTTCTGTGATAAACAGTGTAGTAAGTCGCTGTTGATCTTTAGGTCCTAAAACAAATTATAGTTTAAATATCACATGTAGAGAATGCTGTACAAAAAATACAAATATTGCAATATGTAGGAGATCCAAGATACAATAGACACAATACTGAACGAAAGGTCAACGATGAAATAAAAATCTAGAATTAGATGATACGAAGATCATCTAAGGTCGCTATTTACTTGATCGTCAGGAATTGTAGTTTTATGTGAGAACTTTCGCGTTCGCCTTGATGACCAACTAAACTCAACCGTGTAGATGAGAGCTATTTAAGAAGTGAGAAAAGAACAAAAATTATATCTTACCGATGAATAAATATACAAGGCTATGTACCAATAGATACATATCTTAATACTGTTGTCGTGAGAGAGTTTTAGGAGATTCATGCACCAGAAAGCAGTTTTTTTGACATCAACCTGCCGTGTCTTCAGGAATATGAATAGTAATAATTGCATTGCTCTGAATAGCTTCCTGTAGACCTTGTTGTTGTGATAGTAGCGAGGTTTGGTCTTCAGTAGCTGGTCTATCTCAGACATTATGTGGTCGGAGATCTCATTCAGTTGGCTGACACCAGTTACCTTACTCAATAGGTATATAGACAGAAACTGAATGTGTTGGCTGTATATATGCATGCTGAAAAAAGGAGAAATACCGATTCTACAGAAGTTCAACTTGCAGTAACTAAGGTGGTATTCAAAGGCTCTTGAGGCAATTCAAAATTCAAATATTTTATTCAAAACTGGTTTGTATTACAAACATTTTTTGAAAGTCATGCAAGCTACGCCAATTTTTTAATAAGGCCCTACTGTGAAAGGGCCCGGGAGAAGAAGCAGCAAGAAACTACTCAGGTGTTTTTTTCCTACTCACAGTTACAGATAGCACTTATTAATTACTTACAATCTATATTTATAAAACTCATGTCCAAGCAGTCTTGTCATTAAAATAATCATCTAATTTGTAATAACCTTTCGTCATAAGAATACTTTTAATATGACTTTTAAAAAAGTATGGCATTTGCGTCGTTTTATTGGAATTATAATATGGTACTACTATGGTTCGCGACAATATGTTTTTTACAGTTATATGACGGGCCCATCTAGAGCTTATAAGGGCTTGAATCTAGACAATGTCCCCTTCATGATGCACTCTGCTGTACAAGTGTGGTGGAAATTCGATATTAAGGATTCTGGTGGAGGTGAAAGATTCTGAACCACCTTCATAATTCCAACTGTATTTATGTAGTGGTGTTAGGGTGTTTTACACATAACAAACAAGCCAGCCTGACAGCCTTATAAAATAGAGTTTAAGTACGGTGACGGCAAGTTAGGCAATGGCAGCCCTACCTAAAGCCTTAAAAATACCAACTTACACCCCAACTCAGAGTCATTAACGGTTACTTTAATTGGTCCTTAGTAAAGAAACACCATACAAATTCTGTACTAGGAGTGATTTAAATAACCATTAGTGACTCTGGGTTGGGGCGTTAATGTTGTAAGATCTAGAAATTAAATCACAAAGTACTTACTCAGCCACCACTATCCCTTGCATTTTAGGGAACAACTCAATAGTTAGATTTTCTTGTATCCTAAAAAATAATAAGAGCTTTATATTAAGTATTTACGTGTATACCTATACAAATGTTTTTATATTTTTCATTGAATCTTAATATTTTCAAAGTAATTGCACTTTAAGGTATTTTTTGTAGCAGGATCTTTAATATATGGAATGGACAAAATTGGATTTTGAGCAACATTAGTTAAAAGCAACAAAAATATTACTGCAACTTGATGATGAGATTGGGAAGAACAACTGGCTTAGAATAGTATTATATTACATAGGAATTCCTTACCTCATATCTTTCCTAGGGACAAGAGCAAAAAGTAGAATATCACAGAGCACATTAACCATATTGTCATAGACCATAACATTTCTGTTACTTAAATGCTTCACCAAAAAGTAAAGCGGCATTCGTTTTGTGGCCGCTAGATCAATTATAGTGGTGTAGTGACTGATTACAACACCATTGTGCTGTGGGTGTCTCAGCAGCTGATCTTGAGTAATAAGCTTCACATAATCATCGACACACACTATATATTCCTTGTTTGTCTTAAGCTCGCATATTTGCATCCATGTTTGGTTTAAGAACAATGAAAAATCAAATGTAACACTCTCATTATCAATCAGCTTGGGCAGAATCTTATTGATTATTCGAAGTACAAATTTCAGGCACCCATAGCCACCACACTCTAGAACATCCTCTATAAATCCAAACACCTCTATCACATCCCGGGCAATAGGTTCCTCCTTCAAATGTGAAAGTACAATTTCACACGACTTTTCATACAAAGTATTCTTCAATTTACCACTTCCTTGCTTGTCCATATCCTTCCCAATATCCTTTACCATTACCAAAAACTGTTCCAAAGTAAGCATTTCATTCGCTTGTTGTTGATTCATCAAATTGTTATGTAACAAATAATTCATAATAGACATTGCGATTGTTTTTTTATCCATTGGTGAGCCACTATCATTCAATAAAAGGACACTGGACTTGTAAAGTTGGAGAAGAATGTCTTTTGTGGAAACATCAGTTATTGGCATAGCATTCAATGTATCATACAAGCTGATGATACTGTCCACATCAGTGGATAATGTGCTAGTCAACAGACAAGATAAATACTGCAATATAATTTTGTGGTGTTTCATGACAGCACCATTTATAAAAACCATGTATGGTTCTGACCTTCCAACTGTATAACTGTACACGTTAATCAAAAAATTAACATCAGCTAAACACAGGGCCTTGTTTGCATATGGTCTGTTACAAATATCCAGAATTTTGTCTACTTTATCGTTTATAATGTTTAAAAAATATGGAATGCCATCTTGTTCGTGACCACTTACATATATCAAGGCGATATTTATATTTTCAAATGAAGAAGCCATAGCTTCAGCAAACCCATTCTTATCAATGTCTGTCAAGTATAAGTTTTTCTTAATGTGTGCAGCAAGAGCGGTCATGAGATATGATGAAATGGGTGTTTCTACATGAAAATTTGGGTAGATCTGGGTGTAATCTTCCCAAGTAAAACCCTTGCATGAGTTTACAATGTAATTAGCTATATTTGCAAATACAGCCTTTTTTATCACAGGACTGTTGCACGGTATTCTGAGTATCTCATTTATACATAAAGAAATTCTTTCACGCTTCTCCTTGAACAAGGAGGGTGGAAATATACCTTCCCCTAATGTCTCGGTTAAATAATAGAGTGGAACAGGTGTCCACTTAACACTTGGAAAAGCTTCTAATATATTAAGCATCGAGTCCTTGTCGTCCAGAGCTTTAGATATATTAGAGGTCAATTCTTTGCTGTCTAACGGATTCTCATATAAATTTATATCATTAAGTGCATTTAATAGTGCGAGGGCTTCAGATTTACTCTCTACTTTTATCTCAAGTCTATATTTGATACAGTTAAGCCTTACCGATGCGTTATCATGCTGCAGGCCAATGTTATAGGCACAAATTAACCAACAATGCCCTAGATGTTTCACAGACTCAAATAGTTTCAATGACGGCAGTACAATATTACTTTGCATCTCTTCAAGACTCTCCAGTAATACGAAGAAATGATCCCACATAGCTTTGAGAATCTTTTCATTTTTTTGGTCCCATACCATAACCATATCGGGTCTGTTAATGTTTATGTCTTTCTGACTCCCTGTCAAGCTTTCCAAGGCCCGTTTTATCAAGTACACAGCCCTTTTACGGACTGTGTTTTCATTAGACTGTAATCCAAATAGAACAGTCTCCCAAAACTCAGAATCTGCAGCAATACTGCCCATATCATGCTGTTTGTCGGCTTCCAAAGGTAAATAATAATCTGCTAGAAAGCTCACAGCTTTTAGTGTGACCGGCCTATAATCTTTTGCACCTTTTAAGCAAGCCCAAAGTCTATCTAAAATTGAAAACCCAGTGACTCCAGTTTTAAAGTTATGAATGGTACTTGTATAAAAGTAGTTAAGAATTTTTTCATTTTCACTGAATACCATATACTCCAGTGGAACTGTGAGAAAAGGCAGTGACAACTTTTGTTTCTGAGTTATTACTGCCTGCAGGATGCAGCTGCTAAGCTTCAGGTCGAGTAGGGCCTTGGGATTATCTTCTTCAGATATTTCCGATACAATCTGCATTGGAGGTAACTCTATTTCGTTAAGTATTTGTTGCAGGAGATGTTCCGCTTTGCTAATAATCGTTTTGGGATCCAGCTGTAATACAATATTAGTAATTTCGCATACCAGATTCACGTTCTCGGGATTTAATTCTCTAACCAGTTTACAGACAAACTCATATTCTCTTTCGTTGCTGCAACTAAGCGTTTCCTGCTTGTTCACTGCTAGTTTATATTTTAAGAAGCGCAAAGCATCTTCCATATGCCGATTTGTGAATGTGTAACGTGTCATGATTTTTGCCAAAAGTTTATCGATGAATTCTTCGTTCAAATCCATCGAGTCGATCAGGGACATGAGCTCTTGCGAATCCATCTTGTTCTGCAAACCTGTCGATATTATAATAACATTTAAAGGCAAGGATATTCTGATAAATAACAATACAAAACATTACCAGAAAGGAAATTATAAGAAAAGGACACAGTCAGGACACAGTGCGTTTACAACGCCTAGACGACAGTAAGTTAAATTATTATAGGTGGATCATCTTACACACTCGCAATGTTCTTTTATCAGTTATATAATTAAAACGTAGTGTATACGTTCTCTTTATATTATATATTCATAAATTATAAAAATATGATTTGATTTCTTTCAAAGCAGCTGTCTTTAGCGAGTCCACGCGGTTTTGTTTACCAAATAAATTAATGTCAAATTGACATAATGTCAAATGTCAATCTCCTTAGTGAGCTATTGGCTAATTCTCAATGACAGTCACAAAATGACACTGACACTTGATCTGTGGGACAGCGACATTTGTCGGCTGCCATGGTTAAATTACACTATCTGGATTGCTGACCTTGTAGAGATACGTGAAGCACAGAATAGTTCGATGACGTCATATCTTAAGGACTATTCGACCAATCATAGTCCGCATTGAGGTTGTCCTTCAAAATTGTAGGGCGTCCACACTTAGAAAAATTGTCCTATTTTGCTATGGTTCTTTAAAGTTTTCTATTGGCAATTTTTCTCGTGGTAAAATATTATAATATTGTGGTATTATAATACTGAAATAAAACATTGTACTAAAATTTCTCCGAAATTATTAAATTTTAAATATTGCAATTGTTTTTATTGTAATTTTCTCACTGATAATTGATAACAGTACAACACCACATTTTAAGCAACACAACGAAAAACGACGACCACAGTCTTCCCAAATCCCCGATAATCGTAATTGCCACATTAAAAATTGTTCACCATCTTGGACTTCATCGCCACTTACCATCAGGTGGGATCGTTGTCAAGCATTAACTTATTTCATATAAAAAAAATAAAAAAAAATTGCATTAACTTTTTGGCGTAGTGTTGCAAACTACTACACGATTACGTTACTTATAATATTCATGTTGATGATGATTTATATCATTATAAAAATCATAATCGAATGATATATCCTGGGACTATAGATATGGACACAATAGAAAAATGGTCCGTCGGTTACGACGTCACCCGTCCACAGGTACCTCTACAAACAACATTACTTATCCAATTAGAGTAACACATCCATGCAGGCTGCCATGCCATGGATGACAGTTGCTGTGTTGCCAGTTTGCAACAAAATCAGAAAAAAACCGACTACGTAAAAACTATAAAGAAAAAATAAACCCAGTAGTTTAGAAGTTGTTAAAAGTAAAACTGAACAACTACACCATTTGGGAGTAATCGATGACACCACAGAAGGATTAACAGTTGGAACCCATTCTTAAATCAATTAAATCTTGTTTGTTTTTTCCCAAGCAGCATGTAAAATTTAAATGGGTCCCGACTGTTAATCCTTCTGTGGTTTATTTATTTAGTATTACTTTTAGCAACATTGTAAACTACTGGGTTTATTTCATCTATTTAGTTTTTTTTACACAGTTGGGTTTTTTTTGTTTTTTGTTATATATTTTTTATTTAACACTTTTTGGTTAGGATTCATTGTCTTCTATATTAGATAAAAAAATTCGCAATGTTGTCATTGCATTAATGGATTTAATAAATTAGCAAGAATGGTTGTTTAAGCAAATTTAAAACGTTTTATATATATATATATATACTAAAAAATACATAGTGCACCGAGTGATCGACACTTCATACTGGACACGACCTTCAGCATTGAAGATAACGAGTAGAATGATGATGATGATATATATATACTAAATTGTTACTTAGAATGAAAAATGATGAAGGAAACCTAAAAATCATTTTTGAATGCCCCACTCAATAGGTTTTGAGAAATAAAATTTTGAAGACACAATACTGCGCCATAAATCGAGCATTTAATTATTTTTTTTTAAATTTTGATATATTCAGTGTCACTCTCACAAATTAAGACGAATCTAACGGCACCTCTCAAGCTAAAATCGATCAAGCAGTTTAGGCTACAGAACATGTCAAAGAAATATACATACATACATCCATGCACTCGAAAAACATACTTCTTAGCGCAATTATGTAAAAATAAATCAATGACAAAACCTGTTTTTAGGGTTCAGATTGCTCCGTTGTGGCTCTAGTATGAATTGGGCGACATGGAACAACTAATTAAACTAGGCATTATGTTCCAATTCAGTTGTATCTTTTTATCTTTTGCTACCTCAGAGCTCCGATATGTTAGTGGGACATGGAATAATTTCAGATTGGGCCCACATTAACAAAAATACACTTCTGATTTCGGGATCCATGAAGAATTGACTAAACTGTTATGGTGAATTTGATTTGGGTTTTCGAAGACTGTTTCTTTCAAATCAGTAAGATCACGTATAGTTATAAACATGAATTACAGTAATGTTTATTCGATTATTTACGATGTAACACATAACAAGCCATAGATAGATCAGAACCGTATTGGAACGGCTTAGAATAAAACCCTAATCCCACGCGCCCGATGGATGTCGTAAGAGGTGACTAAATCCGGCCCGCTGGTGGTAGGGCCCTCGGAGGGATTATATTGAATTGTTGATTAATACCATTAATATCCGGATGACCGAGCTTTGCTCGGTTTAGTGTTGCTTAACAACGCCATTTACTGAAGTAGCTTTAGTATTGCTACTTGCCAATAGATGTCAGGAAGAGTATATTGTAGAAGTTTATCATTGCCTGAAAACACCAATAAAGCGACATTTTCTAAAAATGAATCCTAGCTAGATCGATTTATCGCCCCCGAAACCCCCTATATACTAAATTTCATGAAAATCGTTGGAGCCGATTCCGAGATTCCAATTATATATATACAAGAATTGCTCGTTTAAAGGTATTAGATTACTATTATTATTTCTTCATGGGTTTCGCCTGGATAGCTACCAGGCCTACCACCCTTGAGCATGTGTCAGCCACCAAACTACTTGTCGTGTTCCAGCTGTGGACTTGAGAGCCAGTTCTTTCTTTCTTTTTCTTCTTTCTTTCTTGGCTGGTAACGCATCAGTGATGCCTTCGATGTTGCTGATGTCCATGGGTGACGATAGCCACTTACCGTCAAGTGGATCGTCAGCTCGTTTGCCGGCTATTTCCATAAAAAAAGATCGAATCAAACTTAAAAATATCCATGATATGGAGTTTAAAAAGTTAATAAAAAGCATTCAAGTATGTTAACTTGTTCTAAACTCCATTAGAATCTGACTGAGTGACTGCGGAGACGCGTAAGTATCTCAGAGTTTCCCAGTGTAGTTTCTTTTGGAGGGAGGAGGAAAGTTATTACAATAATTATGGTTTTCGAAAACACTCCTCCCCACCCTCCAAAAAAATCGATGCAGTGGACAATTTGCCGAGTCATAACTATTTCTTTCAGACAGAACAGCTTTTATTTTATAAATGCATGTTCTTAGTTTCTATTCAAATATTAATATTCAATGTTATAAATCACAATCACTCACCTATCCCTAATGTGATTGGCGGAACATTAAACTAATTATTATGCAAAAGGTACTTATAAGTCGGAGAGTTATGAAGTCTCGTAAACTAAACCAATCAATCAATAAAATTGTAAGATAATGTTGCCAATGTCTTTAAAATTTTCTTCTATTCCAAACATAGATTCCAAATGAACGTTGCTCTAAACTGATAAATCAACATACATGTTTTTTACAAAATTCATTCCGTTTATCCAGTTTTCTTGGTTTGTTTAATAAAATATTTTGTTTTAATCGTTGACGTACTTTGAGAAGCTAGTTTTATGATCTATGGTACTGTCATTTCATTACTGTCAAGAAATATTCTGTAATCTGTGTTGTCAAGTTAGAAGTGTCATTTCATAATTTTTTTGCCAAAGCAAAATTACAGAAAAAAATAAAATATCTCCCGTTTGTCTATCTAAACTCCTTCATTTAGTCATCGAAATCAAAAATTAGGAGAAGTTAATAAGCGCTGATCTACTCGTATTATCATTTCGCACATTATGTTTGAGATTGTAAATCGTGTAAAGTAACATTGGATTAAATTTTCAATTTTTGACTTGTAGATTGAAACGTAGGTAAGTCGCAATGGAAGATAATTCTTCGAGCGATGACGAAATAAAGGATTCACCTGCGAGTCCTAAAATGGGTGGAAAGAAGCTGAAGTTAAACGATGGGAGTTCGCAAGACAGTTTCAAGGAGACTGGTAAGTGTCGTGATGGGATTTTGTATTAGTGAATGACGTCGATGTTGGATCCATTTTGTTGTTTTTTTCATTAGCTTCTGGAAGTAAGGAAAAAGAAAAGGAAGATAATGTGGATAGCGGGTTGTCTGCAGACAAATCTGAGAGCACCAGCAGTGAGGATCGCGGTGCGGGCCCGTCGGAGGCGGTGACGAGTGAGATAGTTCACGTCGGTCCTTCGAGCAGCAACGTCCGTGCCATCCTGCTGAACATCAGACGTCCTCGCCGCGGGAGGAACTACAGGAAGCGCAAGACTCCCGACAGGGACTCTGACAGCAATGACTCCTCGCAAGATTCTGACGACTTGTCCCCAGAGGAAGGAAACATGTCAAGACATGCAGACAACACATCAGATGCAGAAACTGCGACCTTCTCTGATAGGTCATCTAGTGTGTAAGTGATTTTGGTGCAGTTATCAATAGCCACTAACACTCAAGTGTTAGTTAGCTACATATTTTTGACCGCAGTAGATTGGATTCTGTTTGAAATAAATAAAAAATTAATGAATACATTGTGCATCAGCTTTTAGACTTGCAACATTAGGGAAATTATTTACTTGCTGATAAAAACATGTTGTTGATATAGATATATTTAAATTAATGTTGCTTTAAGTAGTAATTTGTTTAATTAATCATAATGTGGTATGTATTGAAAACATTAATCTTTCTCATATATAGGAGCAGCAAATCATCTTCTGACAGCAATTTTGATAGCTCCAGCAGTGACAATATGTTACGCATCAATACTGAGGAGCCAGACAGTGATGATCCCATCTGGCCTAATGATATAGATGACATTGAAGACGACAAGGGGGTTCCGCCTGCAGTGTTGTCCAAGACCCGGCCTAAACACAATTATTTCATATTGAGAGGTTTGTATTTGTGTGTTTATTTTATTTTCAAGTTTAGTTTATAGACTAGTCTTATTTGGTTACCAATCTTGGCACTACTTTTTATTGAAATATTACTAGTAAACAAAAATAATGAATAATAAACAGACATTTGTTTTGCCATTGAATGATTATCTGTTTTTACAATCTCTTCATCTTGTATCATGCTTTTAAATTACAAATATAGATAAAGTGACACTGTAAAGACACTGTAACTATAACTAAAAAGACAAAGAGGCTCGTGACGAACTGCATTATCATGAGTGTGCCGTGGACTGCTCCCCCGAGCCACAGCTCTCTTAGTTTTGTACGACCATCTCCACTGAACACACAGCTCTCACTGAGGCGCCTTTGAGCACGGACGTTTACCGACATGGGTTGGCTCGCTGCGCAGTCGCATCGTTTGATTCAAGTCGCGGGAAGCCTCCACTCGCGACACGGTCTCCATTTGCTCTGCTGCGTCTCAAGGCAGCTGCCTCAAATGGATATGCGAATTAAGGTCATTTATCAAATGGGTCTCATCTAAAAAAATAAATGACCAACTATCCTTAATCAACATACTTCACTACATTTTAAACATGTCTCTCTTTAAAATAACTCTATGTGCCCAGCTCAGTACTGTTGTTGCCTATTGCCGCTCTTTTGCAAGCACGTCCAGGGTTTTTGCAGTCTTTGTTTGGCAACAGCTATTAGATGATGGCAGCTCTTAAACCAGTACATTTCACATGAGATCTCAGTACTTTCTCAAATATTTTAGATGAGGGGATTTTAGTGGACAAGCCTTTCACTTGTCCCAGAAGCTTCTTTTGCATGCTAAATATGTTTATGAAAACTCAACCTCCCAGATCCTGTTATCAAAAATATCCTCGCGTGCACATACTTAATTGACGAGCATCATTATCATGAGCGGAAAGACCTAGCACATAAAGCTCTGGCGTAAAGCCGCGTACAAACACGACGTTTTCAAAGGAAATGTAATCAGAGCTGTATATTTTTACCACAGACGTGTGTGTGTTGTTTACGATATGACGCGGACGCCTGTGGCCAATCAGCAAGGTGCTTTACCCGCTTGACCTGTATCCAGCACTTTCCGCTTCATAACACGCAAATTGCGACTGTACAATACGACCGACGTATCTTGACGCGTCTGAACATAGGCTTTGCGAACTTTGGCGCATGTAAGACAGAGATGGCAACATGAACATGATAAGTATGACTGAGAGATAATACGCCGAGCATTGCCGAATTATGTTACTGCGCGCAGTTCAGACGAGCCAAGATACGTCGGTCGTACTGTACTTCACAATAATCTGAATGCAATGTCAACATTTTTATTATTTATTTATTTCTTCCAAACTTACACTAATATTACAGGCAAAGCCTAATACGTTAGCATAATTAACTAAAATAAATTGTATTATTAACATTAAAAATGGGAATATAATTTTTACGTCAATACCTATCTTAATTAATAATTATTTAATTATTAATGAAGTGATAATTATAGTTACTTAATTATTAATAATTAATTATTATTTGGGATATCGGGCTTGGCCCTTGGGACAGCTATCCCAAAGGCCACTGCGATCAGGTTTGAACTATTCTAGCCGTACCCGTTTTGGAGCTTAGATCTGGTCGCCAAGTCCTACTGTTCGGACAGAAGGACCGTTTTCAGTTCTTTGACTTCGTTGGGTAAGATTAAGTAAGGGAACATACCAAAACCACGTGCCTCATTTAGGAGGGGGAGGGGGGTCTTCAAAACACCACGATTGGTCACAGAGGGAAGGGGGGGGTTTAGGTTTTTGTCACGTAGTCAATATTTTAGCAACCATTGCGCCACAAAGTCGTCAAATATAAGCAAAATTATTATTTTTTAACTCTGTTTTTGCAAAAAAGTATTGAAAACCGTATTTATCAATTACCACGTGAAAACTAGGGGGGAGGGGGGGGTCATCTCATATACTACGGATGGTTACGAAGGGGGGGGAGGGGGGTAAAAAGTTGGATAAAATGGGTTACGTGGTTTTGGTATGTTCCCTAACCTCCTAAAATGCACCTTCTGTAGTTAACTATTGCAGGGCATTCACAAAGTATGTGAATAGCTGCTGATGATGCCAGATTTTGCAGTGTTGCTCAGGCCTATCATCTGTAGGTGTCTATTGAGCCTGCAATACAAATAATAATGACGACGTAATTTATCGTACATTAATGTATTTCCAGAGATAATCAACAGAGAGATGGGTCTGACATTGCCGTGCGGCAAGGCGACCAGGAGCGACGTGATGTTCGAGCAGCGGTTCTATGGCTCTCTGCACGCCGTGTGCCGGCTGAAGAAGCTACATAACCTCATGAAGCATCGAGGCTGTGTTAACTCGATAAATTTTCATCCAGAAGGTATGTAACATATTTTATATTCTACTAATATAATACATGTGAAAGATTGTGTGGATTTTTGTTACTCTTTCACGCAAATATTATAAGAAATATTATAAGAAAAAACAAGGCCAGTAGTTTAGAAGTTGTTAAAAGTAATAGTGAACAACTACACTATAGAAGGATTAGCAGATCAATATTACAGGGACCCATTCTTCATCCAATCAAATCTTGTTTGTTTTTAATTAATTTATTTATTTATTTAAACTTTATTGCATTCATACACTGAATTACAATGGGCGGACTTAATGCCAAGTGGCATTTTCTACCAGTCAACCCTGGTGATGATGAAAAATTGTGGTAGGTGTGGTGGTTTTTTCCCAAGAGCAGCCCTGTAAAATTTAAATGGGTTCTGACTGGTAATCCTTGTATAGTTAGTTGTTCAGTATTACTTTTAACAACATTCTAATGGGCTTGTTTTTTTTCTTTACTTTCTTTTAGTTAATTTTACGCAGTCCGGTTTTTGGTTTTTTAATTATTATTTTTATTACTTAATAAAATCTTGAACACAGGGATGTGTTGCAGGTGACATGGACTTAGGCAAATTACGACGACTTACGCTCAGCACAGCCAGGCTTCGTCGATTTTGCTAGATAAATATTACGTATGTAGTGTTAAAGCCAATTAAGGCACACAAAGCCACCTGTTGGTAATTGATCACGCGGGCCATTGACATCAGTAGAAATCAAAGCCTCCAGGCCAGTATGAAAGCGAGTCGCGCTTATACATTTTGTTTTACATTTTAAGTAACATTTAAAAAAAATTCAAAGTCAAAGTGACGTTGACGTGTCTTGGTGTGTTTCCTAAACAATTGAACCGTTTATGATGCGGTTTTTTCGCTTGAAAGCTGACGTGATCTAGATGGTTCTTAGCTGTACTTAGTGTAAATAAAACTTTTGGGGGTTTTTTAAATTTTAAAATTAATATGTATGTAGGTTAACCTTTTCATCTGTTTCCATCAGGCCAACTCCTAGCATCGGGCTCGGACGACACAAACGTGATCGTGTGGGACTGGGCCAAGAAGACAGCTCTGCAGACCATCAAGACGGGGCATAAGTCCAACGTCTTTCAAAGCAAGTTCCTCCACCTAAACGCCAGGAGCCAACTGAATATAGTCACATGTGCTCGGGATGGACAGGTAAGTGTTATATAGTATATCGCTTTTACACTATTCACTAAGATGGTGGAAGAATGTAAATGATAGGGTAACTTCGTGCTTATTCGCTTCACTTTGGGCGACTATCGATCATTGTTGTGTTTTTGCGCGACACAAAAAGACAGTTGTGTGACTCACGCTTAATTCCGCCCAAATACCCCAAGGTATTATAAGTTTGACGTATGTCTATCTGTAAATCTGTATGTCTATCTGTGGCATCGTAGGTTTCAAACGGATGAACCGATGTTAATCTAGTTTTTTTGTTGGAAAGGTGACTTAACCGAGTGTGTTCTTAGGGAACATACCAAAACCACGTGACCCATTTAGTGTGGGGAGGGGGGTCTTCAAAATACCACGATTGGTCACAGAGGGGGGGGGGTTTCGGTTTTTGTCACGTAGTCAATATTTTAGCAACCATTGTGCCACACAAGTCGTCAAATATAAGCAAAATTATTAATAAAAAATATTGAAAATCGTATTTATGAATTGTTTATTAATTAATTAGCTATGCTTATTAATAATAGCTTATTAATAATAAAATTGTCGGGGGGCTTAGTTTTAAAATGATAGTTACTGATATGACGTTGTATCCCCCCAGGTGCGCCTAGTCCAGTGCCCCCCCAGCGGCGGGCCGGCGGTGGTGCGGCGGCGGCTGGCGTCCCACTACCGCGCGGCGCACAAACTGCACGTGTCGCCCGACGACCCCCATCTCGTCATCTCCGCCGGGGAGGACGGCGTCGTCATGAGATGCGATCTGAGGGCCGATACCTCCTCCAAGTATGTGGCTTGTTGGGGCCGCCGCGTTGTGTTGACGGTACCCGGTTGTAACTTGTTGGTTATGGGAGATGTATAGATACACGGACGCGTAGTTAAGTTACGTTTGTTTACTAAACCACTGTTTACGTTTGGTCGCCTGAGTTAGTAGGTCCGCGCGTGCTGGTATTTAGGTGACGACTAATGTATAAAATAAAGTTAATGCTGTTTAACAATTTTTGGTTCGTACATGGCTTATTGTTCATGTCATCCTGGTGTCTATACTTCTATAGATGCAAATAGCAGATGGGCTGTTATGATTTTATGATGGTTATGATTGTAGCCCGTATGACAATCCATGTGATACAATTTTAATAAACTTCTAAAATTCAGATAGGGAGATAGGGAGTATTCACATTCATCCGACGCACTATGCCAGGCCTGGCGCACTTCGCACTTTTGGTACGATGTTACAAGTACGTGCCGCGTACGACGTGCCGGGCCAATTTCAGAACGGCTGCCACGCGTGTCATTCATTCGTAATCTGTCACACATGTCATCACAAAAAAAAGACCCTGACGTTGTCAGAGAGGATAAGAGTTATGATTATGAGAGGCAACGTCTAGATGTCAACGTCGCAACGATGCAAGAGTCGCTATTTATTTAAATGTTTTTATAGTGACTCTTTTGTACCAATAGGTTATTAAGTATTCATTACTATACTCATCTCCTACATCGTGTGTTCCAGACTGTTCCAAGTCCTGGAAAAGTTTCATAATTTTATGCTTTATTTTTTATCTACCTCCAAACTACAGTGCGAAACGGCGAGTCTGCGCGTGGTACTACAAAGTGTTGCCATATAAGCTCGAAGAATAATAATTTTTCTGTGACTTGACTTTACTCATCTCATACATCGTATGTTCCAGACTGTTCCAAGTCCTGGAGCAAGGCATGTACGTGCCGCTGTACAGCGTGGCGGGGCACCCCCTGAAGCCGCACGAGCTGCTGGTGGCCGGCCGGAACCGGTTCGTGCGGGTGTACGACTCCCGCAACCCCGCGCAGCCCGCCGCCCTCTACTGTCCGGGACACTTCCATGACGTCACTGTGAGTTTTGCTACATTTATTTATTTATTAAGGTTCACCAACAGTTTCTACATGAATAACAATGTGTAGGTACAAAACAAAATGTCTTATGCTACATGCGAAACCAATGACAGGTAAACACAGCTTTCACCGAAATTGATACATTACTGACGACTGTATTGAAGCGCAATAGGGATGTTGACTAATTTTAAGATTCAATTTAATTTCATAGATAGGACCTTAATATTCACGAAAAAATATTATAAAAAAATAATTTTCAATTTAAAAACAAAAATTGATAAATAAAAATCATTATCAAATTTCCCACCAAAAACATCACGTGACGTCACAATCCGTTATTCAACAATACAAGTGATTAGTGTAACATGATATTTCGATCTATCGTCTATACAATATTTTAGTTTCTATATTCTATACATATTCTGATATTCTCTTTTTATATGTATATATATCATTCTATTTACTTTTATACGACCTACAATATAAATATTATATATTTAGTTATTATTTTCGATGTATCTGTTTTCCCAAATGTCGGCTGGCAGAGAATGCTTCTAGCATTAAGCCCACCTTTTGTACCATTATGTTTGAAGGTATAGTAAAGATTTAAATAAATAAATAAATATTTGCAGAGCAAGTCAGAGTCTCGCAAGATGCGTTCTCAGATGCACCTGACGTGCGCCGTGTACAACCACGACGGCTCGGAGATTCTCGGCTCCTACAACGATGAGGACATCTACCTGTTTGACGCCACCACCGATGTATATAATAAGTGAGTGCTTTCTTAGTTATAGTTGCTAAACGACAGTGTAGCTAATGTACTATGTCCTATTATTTTTATCTTCGTGTTGCTGTCCATGGATAACATAAAAATTAAAAACCGTTCAACTGCGTGTCAGGCCACGTGCAATGTAGGTTCCGAAGTAGTACCTAAGTTTATCGACTATTACACATTAACTACTTATGCTAACATAACTATGATAGTTTTCCTATTAAAGGAGAATGCCCATAGCCAGTACTCTTAAAAAAATAATTGTGTCACAATGATTTTTGGACAAAAAATAAAATTAAAATATTTCAAGTATTTTACCCTATTTCCTAAAAAATCCTTATTGGGAATAATTTTCTGAAATTAATAAGTAACTTTACTTCCGTTTTACAAAATAAAACCATTGGGCCATTTATGTTTGGATAAGGGCCAATCAGGAATCTTTTAAGATCCTTCGGGCCAATAGGTAGCATTGATTCGATTATAATTATGATACAACAGTTAAGCCGGGTCCATACGCTTGGCAAACAATGGCAAACAACAAACACGAACATGTGGATAGGTGTTTGTACCTGTTTGCCTGTTGGTGTTTGTGTTCGCCAGTGATCGGCATCGTTGTCGGTTTTCCTTCACAAATCAAAGGATGTTCGGCAAACAGTTTGCGTTGTATCCAAACGCTTGGTAACAATCATTACTAAACGAGAGCTTGAGGGAAGCGGACGTAGAATCTAGTCTTTGTGCTAAAATAGAAAAAACAATGACTGATTGGTCTGAAGATATAATTCTTCTTATATAACGTTCTTCTTCTATAACGTTCTTAGAAGCATATCAAAATGAGCCATGTAGGTATTCGGAATCCTAAACATGTGAATCACAAAAATAGGCAAAAAACTAAAGATGCATGGACGCGGATAAGTATTATTGTAAATAAAAATAATTTTGGTCATCCACCACGGTCTTCGTTTCCTTGATTTTCTCTTTTTTATTTGATTTTGTTTTAATTTAAAGTAAAAGAAGGTAAACCCAAAAGCAATCGCTGCAACAAGTTCGTCATCCGCCATGTTCGTCTGTTTGGAATAGACTGACTATGAGACTGACATGTTCGCCAAATGTGAGGATGCGCTGTTTGTGTGGGTGATTGTGATCGGTGTTTGTGGTGTTGCTTGCTGTGTTTGATGTTTGCGGCAAACACCAAGCGTGTGGACCCGGCATTATAGTATAATATATCCATGACAACAAACTAGATGACGTAAGGGGACTGTCAAATGAATTTATTTTTTAATAGAAAATTACTATAATCAGCCAGGAGTAATAGTGTTCTGTGATTATAATACATTACAAACTTCATGGTGTTTGGGGACTGTCAAATGAATTTGAAACTTAAAAGATCGACATTACTTACGCAATCGACTTTAATACGCCCGCATAGAGTCCATATTACTGTGAGTTAACTATAACCTAAATACAAATTAGTTTTGTTTAATATCTCTTATTTCCTAATATTATCATTGACTAAAGTTAGTATGTATAATTTATTAAGATAACATAATCAAATAAAGGTATTTTTATCAAGACACAAAAATGTTAAAGTCAGTACATTTCTCCATACTAAATGGGCATTCTCCTTTGTCATATAACATATTTTTGAGATTTTTTCACTTGTCCAACTCCAACCGTTTAGCCGATACTGGGGGGGGAGGACACTTGACTGTAACTTCAATTAGCACTTTAAAGCCAAATACTGTCGTCCGTGACTTACCAAACAGGACACACTGAAAATCAGCGCCGTAGACAATACTACGGCACAATGCTGAGTGTGCTCCTTTTTCTAGGCCATTGGACACATGCGAACGTAATCTAGAAATAGTAAAAATTTTGTAAGGAGCTGCATGTTTTTGTATTATTCTTATTCTGTTTTATTCTTATTGTTTACTCTTTTTTGTATGTGTTCGTGGCCTTGAAATTAAATGTTTATTCTATTCTATTCTAAATATTTCGTAATAGGGCTCCTAATTCCAATAATGGTCGTCACGCATAGTATTTTTGAAAGATCTTTTCAACTATACCCCACGCTATAGGGTACGCGACGAATAAAAAATTCATCCTCACGTTACTTGTAGAGGAGGTAACCTGAAAAAAAATGTTTTTAAATATTTTATTGTACGATTCTAGTTTTAATGGGAGACCTATGGTACTATGCTTCGGACAGACGGAATATCGGACATGACGAAACTATAATATAATGGTTCCGATTTTATTTCAGAACCCTAAAAAGAGCTACTCATGATATCAGTTTTATGTAAGACTAACTTTTGCCCGTGGTAGAGATCGATTTTTTAGAAATTCCGCGGGAACCCTGAATTCTTCCGGGATAAAAAGTAGCCTATGTGTTAATCCAGGGTATAGGCTATCCCCGTTCCGAATTTCAGCCAAATCGGTTAAGTAGTTGTGAAGTGATCGAGGAACAAACATACAAACATCTTGACGAACTCTCACATTCATAATATAAATAGTGTGATGTGTGTTCCACCAGAGACAGCACGGCCATCACGGAGGGCTTCACACACCGGTACAGCGGTCACCGCAACAGCGCCACGTTCAAGGGCGTGGCGTTCTTCGGGCCGCGCTCGCAGTTCATCGTGTCGGGGTCGGACTGCTCGCACGTGTTCGTGTGGGAGCGCCGCAGCGAGGCCATCGTGCAGTGGATGCAGGCGGATTCTAATGGCGTGGTGAGTTCGCGTTTTGATTATAAACTAAATTTGTTCGACGCTTGAAAGGAAAATTTGACTAAGTGACATTGAGCTAACTTTACAGGAGCAGTTTAAAGTTGAATTTTTAGAAAATTGTTGTATATGCCACAATATATTATAGATGATAAAATAAGGATTCCAAAACAGTAAGTATAACCTCGGTAGGAGGATTACAAAAAATATATGATTTTTTTCTAAAAATTCCAACTTTAAACTGCTCTCCTGTAAAGTTAGCTCAATGTCGGTTAGTCAATTTTTCCTTTCAAGCGTCGAAATATTTTTCTTTCTTTCTTGGCCGGCAACGCGATTACTTAGGTGTTGCTGCTGTCCTTTAGCCACTTACCATCGGGTGGATCGTCAGCTCGTTTGCCGCCTATTTCCATAAAAAAACAAAGAAATAAACTTTATTGTGCAAATACTAAGAAACAAAAAAAAACAAAATTCTTAAAAGCATATAACACTACAGTTGGTCTTATCGCTACACAGTAATAATAAAGTCTTCAATAACAGTGGGTTATGGTATTTTTAGGTTAACTGCATAGAAGCGCATCCACGATACCCAGTGTTGGCCACCAGTGGGCTGGACAAGGACGTCAAGATCTGGATCCCCTCGGCCGACGAGGATCCTACCTTCGAAGGAATGGATAAGGTATGTTTTCACGTGTGGTCCGGTGAATTCGAAATTCGCGTTGTGGTCCTTATGAAAACGTTACAACGCTTGGTAAGCTGTTTTTTGATTACCGACGTAAAAACTGGGGTGTTATAAGTTTGAAGTGTCTGTATGTCTGTCAGTGGCATCGTAGCTCTTAAACGAATGGACCGATTATGAAGCGGTTTTTTTGTTTGAAAGCTAATGTGATCGAGATGGTGCTATATTTAGTTAAAGGAAATAAAACTGTCGGGAGTTTTTTTATATATAGTCATCGCCACAGACTTAAAAAAGAACCAGACGGAATGTCAACAACAAATTCAGTGAGGCACCCATAGTAATACCAACTCCTCTATTCGTACAAGTATCTCACGCACACATTGACACCGTGCTGTTATCAGTCGGCCGCCATTACCGCGTCGGATTGGTCGGACCGCACTAAAAATTACGCACACATGGTAAGCGGGCGGCGTCACTCGATAAGACAAGGTGACGTCCAGGTTTATTTTCACGTCCGTGGTCATCGCTCATTGACCGTAACCCACAAACGATGATAATGTTGAGGCACGGGAGTCGGGTAATTAATTAAACTCTGATATGCGCGATATAATATTATTTAATATCTCGGATCACTGTCCAGATTACAAAATATGCGACCGTCCGTAGCCCGACAATCCCGTGACTAGCGGTGCGGTGCATCAGTGTATTGTACATGCATATATGTAGTATACATAGTTATACATCTGTACTCCCTACAGTAGAAGCGCTCACAGCCCGGCGGCTTGCGTCGATCTTAAGTGATCGACAAAGTTAAGCAACAGCGGGCGCGGTCGGTAGTTGGATGGGTGAGCGCTAGTGGCAAAAAATTCTTGAGCGTTTCCGTGCTTCGGAGGGCACGTAAAGCCGTCGGTCCCGGTTGTTATCATAAGATAACAGTCGTTAAGCCATGTCGGAGGCCCTCGGGCGGTTTGAAAACTTCCGGCACTCGGGTTGGCCACTAACCCCTCCACCAATCCGTACTGGAGCAGCGTGGTGGAGTGTGCTCTAGGCCTCCTCAAGAGGAGAGACCCGTGCCCAGTAGTGGGCCATTAATGGGTTGAAGCCAGTCCCTACAGTATGTTAATGTTGGTATTGCAGGTGGTCCGCGAGAACGGTATATCGCCCCGCCGGCCGCTGTTCAGCGACTTCCTGCCGACGCTGTACAGCGCGTGGCGCGGGGAGCCGCGCCCCGACGACGACCACCTCGGCGGGAACATCGAGTTCGACGGGAACGTCTGCACCACCTTCTAGAATGTTCTAGCGTCGTTTGACACGAGACGAACGAGACCTTGTTAGTACTGGAAACTCTGCACTACTACTATCTCTATATAAACGCAAAGACTCGTGGCAGACGGATTAATAAAACGTGCAAGAGACGGCGCAACATCATTTTCTCTCTCGCACTTGCAATGTTTATGGACGACGTCACACTGGCACATAGATGCGAAACACCTAATTTCCATAAACAGTGTAAGTGAGAGAGAGAAAATGATGTGCGCCATCTCTTTTGCACGATTTATTACTCCGCCTGCCACGAGACTTTGCGTTTAGTATAGAATAGAATGTTCTACCGGGGAACGTCTGCTACCGTCTATAATGATTGAACGGTTTTTTTAGACGAGACGAGAGTTTATTTTGTAAACAAACTTACACTGTCCGTTTATCATTATTTGTAATTTCAAAATTAGGCAGACGAATATAAAGTAATTTTAATATTAGTCATTGAATGCAAAACTAATTTCTGTTTACTATTTATATTTCTGAAGTAATTGAAATTAATATTTCCGTAAGTAATGCTAAGATTGTTTACCAAGTTTCGTCTGAATAAATGGATTTTTAAATTACAACTAGACTTGTCTTGTAACCTTGTAAGTTATTTAGTATTAGTCCACTTTGCAACAATCTGCGGTTAACATGTATGATGGTATATACTTTAAAGTTCGGTTTACACGTATTAAGTAGTTGAGTAGATAAGTAGATAACTAAATTTTAACTAAAAAGTTACTAAATTGTCCGATTACACGTATTAATTTAATTAAAATTTAGTTAACTACTTAATACGTGTAAACCGGACTTAAGACATGTGCGGCACCTCCCTTCTACAACGGAAACATGCACTATAATAATCAAAATACACCAACCACCAATACACCAATATGTGTTTCGCCCCGAAACGGAGCATCATCAGGGTAAGTAAGTTGGTTTCCGTAAGATTTGCGTAAAGTTACCTACGCTTAGGTAACTTTCCGAAGTATGCATGTATAATAAGTGTGTATGTATGTATGTACAAGTTAGGATCACCATAAGCTACTGACATTGAGTGTGTGCATTGCAAATATACAGAAAATTAATTACGTAAGTTACTTACGTGAGTAAAACTTTCTATTCGTATTTGGTAAACAAATGTTGGTGGTACCTTTTATTGAAATGTAAATTTTTATAATAAACAGAAATTAGTTTTAGCTTTTAAGGACTATATGGTACTCATTGTGTGCCTCGTTTTGAATTATGTATTGCGATAAAAATACAATAACGTCCCAACTCAGAGTCACTAACCATTACTCAAATCGCTCCTTAGTAAAGAATCACCATACAAATTTTGTACTAAGGAGCGATTTAAGTAACCGTTAGTGACTCTGAGTTGGGGCGTAAGATTGTTTACCAAATAAGACAAGTGTGGAAAACGGACTAGACTGCTGTAGCGTGTATAGGCATCCTGAGACCCCGATTCTTGGTTTCTGTCTATCTGTAATCTCTTGTAAACTTAATTTTGACATCGTCAGGTAAGTTACTGTGGTATGGATAGATAGAATTAGCTAGACGATAGTCAATCTGCGTAACATTGTCCCACTTGTTTAATTGGATATTGTTTAATACAATACTGATAGGACTATGGGTATATTGTTTAAGGGTAATTTTTTCATAAGTCACATTACAAGATAATTCAAACGCTCCGATGAAGTGAATAAGTTTTGTTTTTGGTGTGTTTGGGAACTTAAATTTAGATGATTTTTCTTATAGCCACGTAAAAATCACTTATTGGCCAATTTTAAGCTGCGACAAATAACGTTGATTACTAATAAATAGTGTACTAGTCAGACAAAAACAATACTTCTTTACTATTTAAACATTAAAATCAGAATGATTGTGAGTGGGCTAATGTTACCTTACTAGCTTAAATTACCCAAATTGACTGTATGTATTGCATGTAACGGGTATAACTGGGTATGTTGGAACCGTGAAATGGTCTCGTCGTATGGTCCTTTTGACCGGATTTTTTCCGATGACGTCACTGGGATTCGCAAATGTCAAGGACAAGAATAGTGACCACTTATCAGATTGGTAGCCTTGTGGTCTATAGAGAAACGAAGATTGCCGAAGCCATTTATAAAATAAGCGCATTATATATGCATATGTTATTGTGATGGAGAAATATATTTGGTAGGTGTATATAACATCAAGATGGCGTAAAACGTAAAATTAGTTACACGAGACCAAATGTATATGCTTGTGTGTAAAATTTAGTATTAATATTGAAATAAAATTTGAGAATAGTTAATTTATTTTATTCATTCTTCACTAGTCTTTTGTTATGCTGTCTGATAAATATGTCTTGTCTGTTCGATCTTGTTTTATCATATTACAAAATTTTATTCCTCTTTTGTATAACTAATAGAGGCTGTTGGCGTTTTCCATTCATAAAAAATGCACTTGCCATCTTTTTTGCTACAGTCTACACAAGTAGGACTTACTATGTATCGTCAGTACCCGTTACATACAAATTATTGTATGTGCCATTAACATTAAACGTACGGTTTTGTCTAATCGGACCTCTGAATTTAATAGTTTTAATAAATCAAGCTCAACTCAGTAGTGATCTTGAGACAAAGGGATTCTTCATGAAACAAATGATTTTAACATTGAAGACAGTTCTCAAAGTTTGATTTATTAATTCTAACTCTAAAATGGACATTACATCTATAAAAACATTTGCAAGACATGGAAATATTTATAATATGTAATCTGTAAAGCCACGGAAACAGTCATAGATTACATCTATGGAAAGAGGCCAAAAATAGAACTTTGGACTTACTGTTGTATTGTAGAATAATCTGCATTTTATTATTGCCTCGAAAATGAAAATCGCTCAGCATTGGCACCTTAACATGGCAAGACCTAGCTAGACCGACATTTATTTAACATATTATATTGTTATAGAATAAGATTATCAACAGTCTTTCACTATATAAATATATATTTGATATTGATTCATGTACCAAACTCATTCGTCATTCGCAAAATCAATATTCCATTGATTAAAACTAGAGCTAAATCACTCTTTTTTGCCAAATTGGTTAGAATTTTTTAAGGTGAGAAGTAAAAATATTTATTATCTACTCGAAATATGGGATTATAAGGGATCGGTCTGTTCGAATTTCTCAAGACTATAATGATCAAGCAGAGTCAATATGATCTCATGATTGAAAATGTTCCTCGGATATTCGATATAACAAGTCGACTCAACAAGTCAACATGGTCTGGCATTATTTAGTGGGGAATTGACTGGTATAGGAATATCACATAAATTCCCCAGTGACAGTCAAGTTTATTTGTATTGTATACATCTTGTAGGCATTATGAATAGCCATTGTATAATGCCCTATAATTATTGTTGTTGATCAGATATAATGGATATAGCCAGGTTGGATAGGAAGCGAAGCAGCTGTGTATTGTGAATGAAAATCAAAACTAATTCAATGTATAAAGCTTAATTTGTCATTTGTGATTGGTTTTAATTGTATCAATATAAGTTACTTCCATATTTGCACCTATTTTGAAGTGTATTTTCCTTCGCAGTGGAATAGATCGTCGCCATAGCAACCCACACTGGCCCCATCATTTATAGTAGTTAATTAAAAAGGCGCTGAGTATAATTTAAGAGGGCTTTATTGTTATTGTATGAGAGGTTAATTTCTCATCTATGCTACTGCTCCCATCAATGTTTTGTCTATTTAATTATAAACGCCAAACATACCCATTTGTATTGTATTTATATTGTACATTTTTGTTTCTATAGTTGATACTCCTTAGATTTATATGATCTTGATTTCTATTAGATTTAGATTATCTTCAGATGTTTTGTGCAGTTATATAATATAGGTTTTAGTTTATATGCACTATGAGTAATGTGAAATGTCATACTATGTAATATGTATACAAGGTGTCTCATATAATGTAAGATAATTATAGTAGAAGCAAACAAGATGTAATATGACTCGTAGAATGAAAGTCATATTAAGTATTTGTTATTATATATTTTATTACATTTTGTTTTTATTTGCAGTGATAAGCACTGGTATTGGGTTTGACATGAATAATTTATACTTTTATAATAATTTAATTAATTGGCCACCTTGTTTGCTTTTTTATTATGTTGGGACATCCTGCATATTGCCTGTGATATAGTTGTGAATTATTTTGAAATTCGTACATAAATAAACATGGTATACGTTTTTTATTCCCTTCTATTTAATTTTTTCCTGAAACTCAAGTTATAAATAAGGGGATTTTTTTAGTAGAGTATGATTATTGAAAATAGGTAGGCTTAATTATAGACAAATTACAGAATTATAAAATATGTCTTTACATTGGCCATAGTAAAATAACAGAAACAGAAACATAAAATTATTTCTTAGTTTCTGTTACTTTCCTATTTAACGTATTAATCGAAACTTCTAAAAGATGTTTTTAAAATATGTGTAATGAGTAATATGAGTAGTAGTATTACTCTATTCTAGAATAGTAATTTTTTGCTAAAAATATTCAGATATCAAAATAAATTCAATAAATATACGAGTACCATGTCCAGAAGGTCTATAGGTCAACAAGCTACAAATAGAAAGAACTGTTGCAAGAACACCCTTTTGTTACCTACAATTACATTGATACTAGCACCTACACATTTTTCATTCAATTATTGTCGTAACTCATAACTGTTTTAGCGACTATATGTTATGCTTTCCACAGATGATTTGTTATTGTGTGAATCATGTTAGTTTGTAAATAGTAGTAATAATAAACGCCCAGTTTATCATGCGGGCAATTTTATTTGTGTTTTTCTACCAAGAAGTATCAACTGTCCCTTTAGCATACTTTTTTAACGCTTAACCACTCATTCCTTCACTAGGATTCTGTGTCGCTTACACTACGGCTACATTACATGTATTTTACTAAAATTGTTCGCTGCATGTTGCCATGGGGTGTCGTAACGTTGTGCGTTGTATGGGTTCAAATTAAAACTTGGTGATATACTTAACTTGTTTAGTAAATATTTTTGATCATTTTTGTTAATTTTACCTAACCGGCTATGACCTAACAATATGGCGCAGTCATTCCTATTCAGAGTTTGATTATTAAACCTAGTTACGTACCTACCTATTTTTAAAATATGTATGTATGGTTTTCAATATTGTAATTGTACTGCAGGCTGCACAACCTGCAGATTAAAACTGTGTGATGAATTGACAGGTCTATCCCTCTAATCACGTTGATTTGTTCCGTAACGGGACAACTGGCACAGCTTAGCACGTCATCTGACTGCACGTCGTCACTTCTATCGATCTAAAATTGACACTCAATATTTAATAATCTTTTAACTCGTATCGAACGTTTTTTCAAAGATCTTAAGAAATTCAAAACAATATTATTTTTGTCAGAATGCAGAAAAAATTAAGCCTTGTTGAACAATTAATGCACATAATTAATTCGTATTCGTATAGGAAAAAAACTTTTTTAATTAAAGATTCGCGTTTTTCGTCAAGTAAATCACGTTAAAGTAATACAGAAATTATTACCATATTTTTTTTAATAATCATATTTTTTACCATTTAAAGTACAAATAACATTCTGAAAAAGTCAAAACTCAATAACTAACATAAAACTTAAAAAAACTTTCATTTTCCCGCACTTTTTACCCCTTACTAGAACGCTATCTGGTGAACATATTGCGAACTACATGTGCCAATAGGTCTGCTTTATTATTATTTTCTCATGAAATAGAAGATAACATTTGATATAATTTTAATTATCGTTAAATTTATAACATTTAAAACAATTAACAAAAGTTATTTGATATTTATTTCCAAAGGTATCGAAGATAATTTCTAAGTAACATTACCCACATGCTGCTTATTGCATGTTAATGGCGGACATTTTAGACCAATCAGAAGCGAGGCGTGTGGAAGCCCGCGCCATCTTCGTTTTCAAACTCGTCTCGATCGCGCCCGCCCGCTCACTCGATCAGTCAGTCGCGCGTCGGTTTGGGGCAGTCGTATACCTAACTTGAATATTTCTAGTAATTAACATAAAATCAGAACAATCATGAGCACCAACGAAAATAACAGTGAAGTGGCCGTGGACAAGGTCGGCGATGAGAAAAAGGGAGACGCAAAAAGTGATCTAAAAGGAGCCAAAAGGGCAGCAGAGGTGAGTGCACATGTCAAACAGAATGTATTCATTTTAGTCGCTCGCCATTTTATCGAACGCTTTTACATGCCACAATTATTCATTCCCGCTGTATTCACTATCTCCACGTGGTCTAGTTAAGAGTATATTGCCCGAGTGGGAAACACTGAAGCCGGCGTATTTTTGGATGTCATTTCTGACGAGTTACACAGTTTAGCATGCATGAGGTAATCGATGAGTCAGTAGTTTTATACCATATCACTAATGTACAACTTATATCTCCTTCTAGTTTGTTCTAGGAAGAATTTAACATGGCTACATAGCGATTTCTAGCTTTGTTTACCCGATTTCGATATGGAGGCATGACCTTGGCAGAAAAAAAAACATGGCGCGGGAACGTAGGTACGCTTATGTCCTCGTCGATATGATTATTACAAATAATGTAGACTTCCATTGCGTTCATACGTTTTTATTATTGATTTTATTGCGTATCTATCGTCAGCTATTTTTGATCGTCTTAAGTCCGGCTTACATTCACGTTAGCGTGACGCTAGATGGTAACATGGCCGGCGAGCGAATGTCAAGTCAATAAGGTATCTGTCATAGAACGCACGCCGATAGATTAATTTTAATTCATACTTTTTAATATGCGTGTCGATTTCTTAATACGATACCTACGATTTACAAGTATGTCTTGATGTGGAACAATAACGCCACCGTTTGCACAATTGTGTTTTTAATTTGGTGGTTTCTAGCAACGCTTGTTAGTGGTGTTGCGTAGAGTAGTCAATGACCCGGCATTATTTGCATGTAGGTGTTTTTGTATGTCATACAGACTTGCCTTTGTCTCAATTGTGTCTAGGCGTAAAAGACTAAATAAACTTATCAAAACAGAGTTCATATAATGAAGGAGTATCCCAAAAACCTTCGCAATAAGCATTTGTAGTAGTAGAATATCTCTCCTCTCTTTCTCGCTTAACCTAAATTCAAGCTATCAAACCCATAGCGTGTACAGTTACAAACTTCCAAACGGCTTACAATACCGTACCAGACAGCAATTCTCATGGTTTCTTTGTAATGCGTACGTTAGTTTGAGCGTAGTGACCATTTTCTGTTGAATGTTGTCACGGTAAAATAGGCCGTACGCCGCCGGATCCACTTCGGTGCGTCTCTTTCCCCCTTACTAATAACCCACGCTTCTTTATTGTTACGAATCCTTGTCACCTGCGCTTCATTATCTTGCACGTAAGCCGTGGCTCGGCGCACTTCCCCGGTGTCGACAATATCATGTAAATCGTTGTGAACGTTCGTAGTTTACAATATAAACTAAAATGGCCCCGTTGTTCAATGGATTGATTAAGTTAAGCTTAACTCCACAGTGTACCAACTATAATTATTTCTGTTGTCAGTTGTAAAATGATATAAGTTTGACTCGTTTCCCGCCATTTATGTTTCTTGTTTGGTATATCTATAGGAGAAAACAACAGAAGCAAAAAAGGCGCGTAAGGAAGAAAACGGCGGTGGCGGAGAAGATGATGCTCACAGTGAAGAAGATTTCGAAGTAGAAGGAGAAGGCGAAGAAGATGACGACGAGGAAGTGGAAGGGGAAGAAGAGGACGAGGATGATGAGGAATTAGGGGAAGGAGAAGATGATGAAATCGATGGTGAGGGTGGGTTGTATCGCATTTAATACATTTTAAATAATAGTGATTTAACTTCTAGTTAAAATTTCAATGTGTGAAACTATTGCATGTTTGATCAAAAGTTGGTGTTTTTTCCAGTGTCACAAAAATTAGGTAAAACAATATGAAATATAGCAGTGTCCTTATTTTGACTTGAATTAGTTAGATCGCTTTTTCTGTAGTAGAAAAAAATCTAGAACTTATATTCATAGCTGAGAATAAAATATCATCAGAATGCTAAATTGTAGGAAACGTAGATGTTGGCGCGCAATAATATCATGACGTGAGTCGCATTGAGGATGCGTGACGTTCTGATATTGCATCAGGTGCGCCAAAATCGTTCATTGGACTTCATGAATTGAATAATTATTTACACAAGATATTCAAATTGTACGTTATAGGGTAACCAGATGGAGCATTGAAAATACCTGATGTTAATAGAACAGTACTGAGATAACAATTCTTAGGAATAAATAATTGAACTAAAGAATTTTGAAGCCTAACTAATGATTTACAGCAACGGTTAGTTTTGTGTACTAACCCCTCTTAAATCCTACACACCTAGAATTTACTGAAAATCCTAAGATTTCTAAAATTGTGCCGCACTTCTGATAGAAGCCTAAAAATCCTGATAACTTCGGAGTTTTCCCTACCACTGCGTCTTGACAATCTCGTAATCTACTTGTTTACGCTTTGACTTGACTCGCTTTATAACAATTTTAAAGCTCGGACATACAACGAAATTGTCTCGGTGTACTCTGTCGCGACATTCTGATAAGGTGATAGTGAGTGTAATCTCAAGTGTCCGACATGCTTTGGGGTTACGCTCTAGGGATCTATTTAGCTCAAGGGGATCATTAACACTTTGAACTTGCAGTGCTGTTGCAGCGCGATGCGATTTGTCGTGACGTACGTAGTTCAATACGAGTAATGCTAAGTGCTAAGATCCGCTTGTGAACCGCTCAGCATCCGAGTATGGCACGCGTTAGCCGCCATTCAAGCAAGTCAATAGCACTGATTACTTCTTTTCAGTTAAAAAATTTAAGTACTTTTTACTTGCACACCGTTTTCGTAAAAGTTATGTCACGAGTTGAGTAATATTTTTTATGGTAGTAATCAAGGTCTTTGATATTGTTCATACATGTTGATCCTAATTACGATGCAATTTCTTGATCATAATAATGAGCGTTGCTATCCAGTAATAACTAATTAACACAATAATGATCTGTTTATTAATCAATATATCTCCATAATCAACTAGTAACTTAAAATGATATTTCTTTACTACTAAACAATTGCAAATAAGTCGCATGGATGTAGTAGTTCGTATTCCATTAAATGCCGCTAAGGACAAATTTGACATGTATTAAATAATAAATTAAATGCAGTTATTTCAATAGCTAACCTATCTTGTGAATGTATTTTATCGACACCGACACAGAGCAAACTCGCTAAGATGAAGTTACTTGCGGTTTCTCCAGTAGTTCGATTGTTCTGAGTACGCGGGAACTATGCTCGGGTAACAACGAACAATTTTCTTTGTTAGGGATAGGTATCACTATGCTGTGATTATTTTTAGAATTCGCGATGGGGGTCGTACGTTTTTTATAGAATTATATTCAATTCAAATATTTGTAAATTTTTTATGTCCTAGATCGCAGAAAATAATCAGAATAACATAGTTTAATATATATCTACTTTGCATTTGTTTCTTATGTAACATTTATTATATTGAAACCTGTAATAACGCCGGTTGCTTAGTAATTTAGCACTAGATTAATTCGAATGCGGCCTAGTTTGTCATACAAACCTCCTTGGTATTTAAATTGCTATAACTTATCACACGTGTGTTTGATACAAACGTTATCTTTGTCTCGGGTTGTCTGGTTCGCGACAATTCGCGCCCGTTTAGCACATTGTTTCGAATTTCAAATAAGGCTTTTCGCTTCACCCGTCTTAGATAGATCAATTTAACGAACATGAATACCAAATATGCTGTTGATAATCATTTTCTCACCTTCCGGTTGCAACTACGTGCGATTGAAGTATAGAACTACTATTAAGTAATGAATGATACTAAGGTTTAAGAGTTTTTAAAGGTGACTATAATGTTTGTCTTACAGATGAGGAGGTGGAGGAGGAGTTATTAGACGAACAAGAAGAGGATGACGCGTAATACGTCTCGTGCTTTTTATAAGGACAATGTCACAGTGAAATTGTTAGTGCACGTGACGCCCCGGACTGGCGCGGCCTCGCCTCGCCTCAACAGCCACAGCCGCCGGCTGGGATGTTGGGAACATGCGGGGCCGACATTGCTCCCACCTAAAACGGGTGCAGTTCTATTTAAATGACAAAAAACGTAATTAAGTCTAATTTCAGAATGCAGAATTTTCAATTTTACACAATGTTTGTCAGGTACCCAATGTAATTTACCTTTCACGGCTCGCTGCGACAATTGAAGACTTGGTAGAATGCTGATGAATTTTGTCATGAAATGTACAAATGTGTTTTTGAAAGTAAAGTTATTCTAAGTGAATCCATTCTGTATTTACCTGTGAGCCCAAATGGTAAAGTTGTGATATTTTTCTACAATAGTCTCGCAATAATTATCGTGCTGTAACAAATTATAGAAGTAAACCAGTATGGCTGTATTTAGAATAAGCGTTTTAAGTCACAAAGCTCAATTCTTCATTTTCTTGTTGTCGATGAGAGTTTGTGTGTACATATTTAGCATAAGTGAAGCCTGAGATTTTATAATCAGTAATGTAACATAGTGTGATTAATGCATTCAGTCAGGTACACCTCGTTTGTTTTTATTTGTTCCAACCACCCAAACACATCGCGTTCGGTCACTGCACAGCTCCCGTGCCGGCTTCCGGAACGACTGATGAATTTTAAACTAAATTATTACATGTAGTAACGGTCCAGCAGTCCAAAGCGGCGTCGCAGTATTCTTGGCCGCCGGCCGGTAGCCGCCGCAGACGAGACGCGTTCGGTTCGCGCGCGACAATTTTATTAGAAAAACATCACAATTTTGCCATTATCTCGTGCACATCGCGCGCCCGCCGCCCGCTCCCCCAACGACTGATAAAGAGAGCGCGTCGGTCGTCGCGCCGCGATAATGAGGAGGACATCAAAAAACTGGCCTCTAATTTTTGTCCATAATATTGTTAATTAAGATAGGGCCCTCAGTTCGGTATTCCAGTGTTCGAGGTGTGGAATAAGAGATTCCTAGGTTAAAGTGATTTAGTATGTAGGTTGGTACGTTATATTTTATGAAGGGACGCCACGGGAGTTGCGGGGCGCGGAAGGCGCGGCCCCGCCCGCGTAGCGCGTGGCCTCGTTCGATTTGCCGGCGTGGCTTCCCCCCGCCCGCGCCCTCGCATGCCCCCGCAGCTACCGACGCGACCGGCTTCTGCCGCGACGCAGCGGCGCGGACCGACTCGGCCGCGTGCCGTCCATCGCCGTCCATTACCGCTCGCGTTCCACGCGCTTTGCCGCGAGCCGAGCCGACGCCGCGATGTATGGCGCGCGCCAGTGTCGCCGTCCCGCGACTTCATACTCCGCCGACTCCGTTTCCCACACACCGCAGTCTCTCGCTGGGCGCCGAACGATTCAATAACTATGCGATTGACTATTTTTTTACTTGATATCCGGCACCCAAGAGAGACTGCGGGTGCGGTGTTGAGGAGAAGCATTTAGCGAGTGGCTCACCGCCGGCTTCGGTTACCGTGGCGGGCGCACTCGTTTCTTTTAGCAACAATTGACATTGGAAATTCAATTTAAATTTAATTATTTTATGATTAGTATCCGATCGTCCCGCCTTTCTTTTACGGTTAGATCGAGCTGTCGCATATGGTGTACGATGTACGAATAGATGTGAATACCTTAGTACGATTTATTTATTTGTGATGTTGAACACTTATTGATTTTCTACAATGGACGAAATGTAAATACAACCGATTTTAAGTAAACCGAGATTTTGTTTGTTGAATTTATTTATTTATTCCTCCATGTCGAAGTTTAGTTGCAATTGAAATAAGATTCTGCTACAATGTATTGTTACCAGACAAAATACCATCATCGCCATATATATTTTTAGTTAATTATAGAAGAATATAGTTAACACTCCGGAATCGTTGGAAGATAGAGAAAAAGAAGCTGTCTGAATAAATAAAGTAATATTTAAAATCACGTGTTTGACGTAAATTGACAAAAGTAATTACCTACTATGGAACTGCCTTGGATTTAGATTTTGCGTCTAGCATCTAATAGTTCGGTAATAACCCATTAAGTAACCTAGTAACCATTTATGTTTTGTCAAAAACATTCCCAAAGCATTTTGTCAAACTGGAAGATTTGAAGAATGGAAATAAAATCTCTAACGTCTGTTCAGTTGTTGCCGGCCGGGC
Source organism: Thymelicus lineola (assembly GCA_963932265.1). Lineage (NCBI taxonomy): Eukaryota > Metazoa > Arthropoda > Insecta > Lepidoptera > Hesperiidae > Thymelicus > Thymelicus lineola. Next base: position 16,428,112 of record OZ010690.1, read on the forward strand.
GGCCTCCTGTAGTATGATATAAAGGTGAGTTCACCAACTACAGTAACAAGTCGCGGATCGGCAACATTTTTAACACATTCGCTGCGGCACGGCAACTATTTTGCCGTACAGCTTGTTGTCCTTGTCTTGCGCGCGGCCCGCACCGCGCCGCAGCGAATGACAGCGGAATCGATCGAAAAATGTACTTTTCCCATGCTTCACGGTTCACCCAGGTGGGGAAACTAGATGATGGGGACCCTCTTTTGAGTCAACTAATTAACTGAAGTAGGGTTTGTCGGGGCAAAATATGACAGCTATTATTGCAAATGTCATAATTTCATATTGTACCTCAATCCAGCCCCCAACTTTACTAATAGATAAGTGTTGCCCCGTTTTATAATTTTTATTAAAATTTGACATGTATTCTCATTTATCTTAATAGGTACAATGCATTTACAGGAAAAACTAAAATTCCGAAGCAGTGTACGTTACCCTAGCCAGATATTTTCGAATTTCGTCGTCTTGACAATTCAAATGACACCAAACCCAAGTGATAATTTCTAACAAATACTTTAAAATAACGGAATTTTGCAAAATTGGTTTAGTCGCAACGCCTTTCCAAACTTTTGATCCCTCAGAAGAAGGAAGGTTGATCCACTGTGGTAAAGTATCTCGATTGATTATTACCATGGATATATTACTCTATAATACATCCATGACTATTACTAATCAATTTAAGACTAATACAAATGTAGTGTATCAAATGAATTGCATATTAATTAAAATAAAATTAATTTACCTGTCACGATGTGCCCCACGTATAAGTAAACAGAAAAGCTGGCATAGAGTTTCTCGCATTGCCATATCACAATATGTTTTAGAAAGTACTCGCGTACATTAACTTAATCGACGATAATGTTCTAATCTACCAAACGCAGTTTAATAATTTTAGAAAATATTCCGTTAGGAATGCACCCATATATTACGTGGATGTAAAATTAGCAGGAAAATAAATGTCTCAATGATAAAGCAAGCAATATGCCTACGCTGCAATAGATAGGTATTATGTGTACACGACTTTATTTTGAAGTATGTAGTGCATATAATGTAGTGACATCTAGTTAATTTTTTTTAGACTCGATAGTTTAGATAGGTGGCGTTGTTTTCCATTTCCTAATGTACCGGTATTATAATAATAACATTCCTTCTTTTACTGCGTTGTTCATCTCGAACTACGAAACGAACTCGCAATGGCGGGAAGTTCAAGCTAGTTAGAATTTTTTATTTTGTTCATCCTTCCACAAAGATATTATTATTAAACATCATTGTCCTTCCATAATTAAACGTGCAAAATTAATATCGAGTTTCATAACCAGGATAGTAGATCGATCAACTAAAACACTGAAACAATCAAATGTTTGGATTTTGACTAAGCAACAAAGTAAACTCCAATGAAATCGATAATAGTCAATTAGTTACTATCACCACTTCAACCACCAGTCAAGATCTCTTTGTTATCAGAAAAAAAAAAGAACTAGACATACCTACCTATACAATTTATGATAGCTTTGTAAAATATGGTGGCACCACTGCCTACTTACCTACCGATTTAGCTTAGTTAGTTATGTCAAGCTAAATAGTGTGACTAGACTTTCGGGTATTATATAGTGTATAATCTATGGACTAGACTAGTCTGCTGAACTAAATTGTGAACAAAACAACGGTGTCGTTCATGATTCATGCACCGTCAGTAGGTACTCCAATACAAAACAAACAATACTAGTTTCGATCTACACGCGTGGCGAGGTGTACGTCTTTGCTGCAGCCATAACCGAACACTTCGCGTGCGCGAATTTTAAATGAAATCGACCTTCCCAAACTGTTAGGTCAACAATTAACAAAGATAGCACCGTTTTAATCACGTCCAGCACTATTTAGAAAAATACACGCCACAAAATGTGACATTTTCCAGCATAGCGAGCCAACGAAATTAAATAAAGTTTAAATTTATTCGTGGTGATTGTGATTTGTGGACAATTGTGACAACAGTTGCAAGGTAAATACGAAAAAGTCAAGTGACTTTTGACTAACCCCTTAGCATTAGCTATTACTTACTAGCTACATAATATAACATCTATAAACTAAGTATAACTCACTGATTTCGTTTCACTCCGTCATACGGTAAAAGACTAAGATACCCCTTTAAATATTCCGTATAAAATTACAGTTTGATTGCACTTGCACACAAGTCACAAATTGAAATTTAAACAATATTATGCCCTAACTGCTATAGCGAAACACGAGTCTACTGTTGATTTGCTGAAGCAACCAGGACTACAGGTAGGGTTGCCAGATGGCAAGACTGAAATATCTGGACAAAACTTCAAAAAGTCTGGATTTGTTGGGACAAAAAAATTTTTTTGGAAATAGCCGGCAAAGGAGTTGACGACAAAAAAATGATTAGAGCGTATGTGGCGAGCCGCGGGCACGAAGCCGGCAAACGCCTTCAGTTGAATCGAGTGAATTGTCAGGACTACTAGGGACATTCTGTATTTTGTCGGGACTTTGGACATCATGTGAAATGTCGGGACAATCCAGACGAATCCCGACCATCTGGCAACCCTAACTACAGATGTGGAGCTGAGCAAAAAATAAGTGTTTAAAAAATACAGGCAAATCTGAATAAAGGGAAAAATATTCCAACTGTCCAAACCAGTCTTCAATAATTTCACCAACAGGGAAAACTGGAAAATTCTTTATTAACAGTAATAGATAATGGATAGATAAGACGTGCCTTTGGGGTAGCATCGACCATATTAAAATGTTGATAGATTACGATGTGTATGGGATGCATGCTGAAGATAATTCTTATTGGTGTGCAGAAGAGTTCGTGAAAAACCTGTAGGTACCTAAACCTAACTCTAAAGAGTACCAGCATTTCTTGTCGAGAACAATAAGATTTTTATATTTTTGTACGAAAGATCAGAGACAACACATCTGTTCCTAAACAATATTGTGTAACCACAAAGATATTTTTCTGAGATTGCTATCAAACAGTGCCTGATTCGGAAAGCTGGATTACTCGTAAACAAAAGTCAAGTCATACATAACAAAATATGGCCGTAAAAAGTTCAGATATCGCCACAAAGTAAATAAAGTGTCTAGCAAACATTTAAATCTATCCTCAAACAACGGTGCCCATATTATTCAAAAGTTTGTTTTGACGAAAATCCACAAGGTTTAGAATTTGACCTTCAATTATCTGGCAGTGACCACTCAGTCAGGAATACTCACGAATAATTATAATATAACTTCGTGGCCAGTGACGCATAGCATGAGTATGTAAGAGAAATGAAAAAAAAACACAAATAACTCTCATCACAGTTGATTAACGATCTTAACATTTCGGCGCACATCAATTTTAAAAACATTGCCAAATGATGTCACTATTCTTTGTTTCAATTTGCACACAAAGGCCTCTTATCCGGCAATCAAGTGTTGATAAGTACAATCATTGAAACAATCAAAAATTTCCTCTAATAATAGCCAGGCGTCTGTTTAGTGCTATTGGAATCAACATGTGGTGATAAAATTTATCTATTGTAATCTAACAAAGTCGATTTTTGGAACGAGTATTTTTAGCAATGATATTATATATTATTTTTAGGCTTGATGAAGATGACCTTATTTATAAAAACTACTGAACAAATTAAATATCAATTCTAAACAAAATGTATAATATATAAAATTGTAGAAGTTAACAGATTCTGTGTATTAAGAATGGGGCATGTTTCACGCCAAGTGGACCTCGACATAGCCAATTATTATACCGACAACAAACCGACAAGGACATGGCGATGTCATGACTCGTGTCGTAAACACCGAACATCTATCGTACAAAATAACAATAAACAAGTTAATAAAGTAAAGCACTTGTGTTATTTCAGCGAAATAAAATGTCTGTTAGTCATACAATTCATTAAAATGGGAATATGGAACGGCAGTTTTTACTAAACATCTCTTGTAAGTTGTACTTGTAATCCCATTTCTGATAATTCAGTTCAAAAGTCTAAACATCCTACTCATTTTAGTGAATTGCTGTTGAAAGTTAGACCTCCGTCAGAAGATAGTTGAGCCCTGTACCAAACATCGTGTGAATCGACGTTATTCACACGTGGTGATAGGGTTTCTCTCTTGCTACCTCGGTCAACCTTATTAATTGAAAGTGATGCAGTGTCAGGATGATAGGTTTCCTTTTCTGAGCCTCAGTGAATGAAATCTTTGGTGTTTTGAAAAAGGATACAATCGATACAAGGATATCGCACCCTCAGTGGAAAAAAAGCATAGTCGTTTTACTTCGAATTTTAGTTATTAACATGATTGGAAAGAGGGACAAAAGATGAATATTATGCTCAATTTTTTTCAAATTTTTATCATTAATCTTGACGCTTTATGCAAGAAATCGTAAAGTAAATTCCTTTGACTACATACCTACTGATATTTCAACAGTTTTTTTGCTCTCTTGTAAAATTGCAATTTTTATCTTATGCCATTTTTCCACTGTGGGTGCGATATCTGGCTTTGCTATTCCGTCCCATTCCAATATAATATTATGGGTACGAATTATTTCACGTAGAATCGTGTATATTTAGTATCCAATGCGTTCTTTATGACAGTGTTGCTATCTTATTACCACAGTATCTTTACCATGTAACAGCATGTAAGGTATACTGCCAAGTATGCACTATGACAGTATTGTAGAGACGAATCTGTAATACCTATTAAATACTGATAAGTTCAAAGGAACGGTTCTCTAAAGAAACAGAAAGTATTGGTGCGTCGTGCGTAAAGCAGCTTACCTTGATACGGATGTTACGGAACCCGTTACGTGTGGTAATTTGCAGGACGGGCCAATGAAATAGGTTAGGAAAATAAGGTTTAAAAATATTAAATAACTAGGCTAGGAAATCGCCCTCGCTTCGCATCAGGAAAAATAGTAAAAAAAATACAATATAGCCTATGTCACCCGGGGATAGTGTAGCTTCCCAACAGTGAAATAATTTTTCAAATCGGTTCGGTAGTTTCGGAGCCTATTCAATGCAAACAATCAAATCTTTCCTCTTTATAATATTAGTATAGATATAGCTATTCCCGTTAGTTCTGAAAGTCCTGTTTGTATAATATACGGAGTAGATTCTACACCAGTGAATGCATTACTATTAATTAGGTACTACTCATAGTAGATATTTCTGCTGGACTCGAGTTTGCTTTTATTGTGTGTGTCCTTATTAGCACTTCTGTATGATATCTGTAATATAATATTACAGATCAGTATGGACTTCTCTTTTGTAGCTATAGGATGTAGAAGGTTGCTGAGGGCTGAGAAGTTTCTTTCATCGCTTGTTCTTACACAACTTTGTTTTCAAGCACGGATAAAAGCATGTTTTGTACAATTCCTAAATCGAACAAACTTTACAAAGAAGGGAGAAACATGCTTGGAATTTGGAACCGAACCGACACTGAATGTAGCGAAGTTCAAACGCCAAGGGTATTACTGTATATATTATATTAAATGACAGAATGATGAAATAAAATTTATGATATACTTTTTAAAAAGAAGCTTCTCGTCTGGATACCTATTTTTCCCAAGTATGGCCGGGGAGAACGGGCGCAGGCAGGGGAAAGGGGATCTAGTGGTGAGTCCATAGATTACTAAATCTATGGGTGAGTCGCACCGCTCACGCGCACCTCGCACGGGACTCGTATTAGGTATAGTAGGGTAGTTCTAAATCAGATGGACCGCTAAGTTAGTTGTGAGTAATACCACGGTAAAGACTGTGGTAATACATGTCCATTGTAACATTTATAATATAAATTTTATTCTTCACTGTAGGTACCTACCGATTACTACTGATTATGTATTTTGACGCCTCCATTGGAAGTGGAAACCTTGCAGAACAGAGGAATAACACACCTTGAATGAGGCCTTTATTTAGACCAAACAAAAATGCTGCGTAAATGATTCAACGATTAACCAGTTTAATATTATTTTATATCGATATTATTCAGTTGTTGTAATGATAAGTTTAATTAAGTAAGTACCTAAATAGTATTTAATTTGCCTCTGTATAATTGCACGTACTTATTCATGAATTAACTGCTATGCTGTTTCTCCTTCAGTATCCAGTTCAAAGTCGTATTGCTCAAAAGCAGAAAACCTTAGTCAGTGATTTATATAATATAACATATAAGATCTTTTATCATGCCACGGATCACTGCGAAGTTCAAGGTATCTTTCATAATATTATAAGACGCTCGACTTCCAAGATCCATAATTTATGTAAGGCACTTCTCAACAGTGGGTTTCCAAATAGCAAAATGGTGCAAAGTTCAAATGCTACAGTAAACCGCTGTAAAAATGTATTTACCTTAGGGAACATACCAAAACCACGTGCCTCATTTAGGGGGGGGAGGGGGGTCTTCAAAACACCACGATTGGTCACAGAGGGGAGGGGGCGGTTTAGGGTTTTGTCACGTAGTCAATACTTTAGCAACCATTGCGCCACAAAGTCGTCAAATATAAGCAAAATTATTATTTTTTACCTCTGTTTTTGCAAAAAAGTATTGAAAACCGTATTTATCAATTACCACGTGAAAACTAGGGGGAAGGGGGGTAAAAAGTTGGAAAAAATGGGTTACGTGGTTTTGGTATGTTCCCTTATTTATGTTGCAGGGAAATGAAGGAATCCGTGATTTAATCAATTCCCTAAGGGAATTCCCGGCAGGGGGGGGGGGCACTTGTCTGTAAATAAAATTAGCACTTTAAAGTCAAATATGTCACAAACGAACCCCTAAATCCAAAACTGGTCTTAGAAGACCAATAATAATATTTTTGAAAAACCTTTTCAACGATACCCCATAAGGGAACATACCAAAACCACGTGCCTCATTTAGGGGGGGGGGGGGAGGGGGGTCTTCAAAACACCACGATTGGTCACAGAGGGGAGGGGGGGGGTTTAGGTTTTTGTCACGTAGTCAATATTTTAGCAACCATTGCGCCACAAAGTCGTCAAATATAAGCAAAATTATTATTTTTTAACTCTGTTTTTGCAAAAAAGTATTGAAAACCGTATTTATCAATTACCACGTGAAAACTAGGGGGGAGGGGGGGGGTCTTCTCATATACTACGGATGGTCACGAAGGGGGGGGGAGGGGGGTAAAAAGTTGGAAAAAATAGGTTACGTGGTTTTGGTATGTTCCCTAATATAGGGTACGCAATGAAAACAATTTCAAGCTCACGTTACCTGAAAGGGAGATATAGTTCGTTTCAGCGAATAGTACCTATGGCGTTATGTTGGCTCCCCTGTCTGTCAAAGTCATTGGCACGAAAAGACGCTCCCGTAGATTTCGTTTGTTTTCATTTGATTTTCGACTGAAATCATGCCCAAAACTTTGAAAAGTGGTGAAAGAATGATGGTGTTAAAGGTGAAAAAATTTTGTGAACGTGAAAAACGTAATAATGCCCCATTAATTCCTTTAAGATGTGTTCAGGCTCGTGTCTCTGCCATTACAGGTTAGTCAAATAGGGTTACCAGTATCTGTAGCAGATAATAATTTCCACACTTGAATTGCCGTTTTTTTAAAACGGTAGTTATTTGTAAGACCTAAGCAAGCATGTGTGACTGTGACTATTATTGGTTTATGTATGACTTTGACAATAGACAAATAAACCGAAATATTTGTTTTAGGTGTATCCGAAAAAACCGTGTCTAAAATCACCAAAGAAGGTGAGGTCGCAGCCAGCACGTCGACTAAGGTCACAACACCACGCAAAAGCGGTCCTCGGCCTAAAATAATCGAACTGGATGACTTCGAACGGTGTGCTATAAGGCATAAAATACATGAATTTTATTCCGTAAAAAAGGAATTGCCTACTCTAACAAAGTTATTGCATGAAATGCGAAGCGAGATAGATTTCAAAGAAAGTCGTACCACTTTGTGGAGAATAATGAAAGATATGGGGTTTTATTTAAAAAAATGTAGATCCAAAAGGAAAGTCCTAATGGAGAGATACGATATTGTCGCCTGGCGTTATCGATACCTGGAAGAATTGCGAAATAATCGTCTCGGATACCAGCGCCCAGTTGTATATTTGGACGAGACATACATACACGCAACATATTGCGCCGGAAAATGTTGGCAAAGCGAACAAGAAGAAGGTGTATTATCATCAGACTCCAAAGGGCCACGTTGGATTATCGTCCACGCGGGTGGTGCAATGGGTTTCATACCCAATGCTCAACTGATCTTCAGATCTCAGTCACAAGCGGCCGATTATCACGATGATATGAATAAAATTAATTTTAATAAGTGGCTTAATGAAAAGCTTATACCGAATCTGCCTCCCCAATCAATTGTGGTGATGGATAACGCCTCATACCACACAGTACAGCTTAACAAAGCACCAACAATTTCAAGCAGAAAGGCAGAAATGCAAAACTGGATAACAAGTAATGGTCTTTCTTATTTGCCATCTATGGTAAAAGCCCAGCTATTTCAAATAATAAAGGAGCACAAACAGCCGCCCGTATATGAAGCCGATATAATGTTGGAAGCGCATGGGCATAAAGTGGTAAGGCTTCCACCTTACCACTGCGATTTAAACCCCATAGAGCTGATATGGAGTGTCTTAAAAAGACGAATTGCTGAAAAAAACGTAGGTCAAGAAGCAAATAAAATAGTCCAAATCACAGAAGAAGCCTTTGCAACGATCACCGAAGAAGAATGGAGAAAAGAATGTGAGCACGTGAAAAAAGTGGAAGAAAAATATTACGCCGATGGCCCAGTTATTGATAGCGAGATGGACAGGTTCATAATTGAAGTGGGAGACGATAGCGACACTTCTGATGACGAGGATGATATGGAAGATGAAGATGACGACGATCTCTCGGGTATAAGTCCGTTGGATGAGCATTTTTTGTCTGATCATAATTATAATAAAAAATGTTAAATAATTTATGCTTTTTATTACTGTCCTGACTTTTAAAATGATAATCGAATATTTTGTAATGAAACAACTTTTACGGATTTTATCGCGATGGTAAAGTGGGGGCGTAAAAGTTGTTTCATTATAATGAGTGAAATTTGCGTAAACACAAGTAAACAAATATTGATTAATTTGTAAATATATAAGAATCTAACTAAAAACCCCACCCTTACTTTGAGGTAGGTTATTATAGGTATGTGACAACACTGGAAAACATCGCTGCCAACATAACGCCATAGGTACTATTCGTTGAAACGAACTATACCCTGAAAAAAAATATTTTTCAATGTTTTATTCCACGATTTTGGAGTTTTAATAAATATGTATGTATATCCATACCAAAGGTGCCGTCGACTTTATTCACCTGAGTTAATTCACCCAGGTGTTTTAAGTCTACTTTTAGTGTACTTTATTCACCTGTGCAAATTACAGCTTTCTAGCACTAAGGGTCTCTATAGGGGAAACTATAACTATAACTATAACTATTTACTTCGGAATCCTAAAATGTAATTAACATAACCCGATAAGTTGGTTAAGGTTAAAGTTTAGTTAATTACTATTTAAGCTTCTTGGCTGCAACTTTATTAACCAGCACAAATATTGCATAAATTAAGAACATTCCCGCGCGATACGGCATTAGTGGCATTGCAGATTAAAATGACATTTTATAATTTTCTCAAGGTTTGTGGAGTGTTGAGTGTGGACCGATTACGATGTGCAGAGTAGACTGCAGTCCGTTGACCGGTTGCACGAACTCTCGTAGTCTTAATAGTGTTGTGTCATCTACCGATACGTTATCGATTCTCTTTGTTCTTTTATCGAAGGAAAATTATTAGATTAAATAAAATTGGGTGAGTTACTTTTGTAAAATTTTAATTTATTTCATTAATTCTATAGATATCAGTATTCGTTCAGAGCTTGATTTTCAATAATATGTAGCACCTACTCGAATGACTATGCTTTGCTCGGTTTAGTGTTGTTACTCGCCAATAAATGTCAGAAAGAATGTCTATTGTAGCAGTTTTTCATTGCCTGAAAACACGGATAAAACGACATTTTCTAAAAATGAATCATAGCTAGATCGATTTATCGCCCCCGAAACCCCCTACATAGTAAATTTTATGAAAATCGTATTGGGCTTAAACAAAAATTGCTCGTTTAAAGGTAATAGACAATTGAAATTACTATGAGAAATCTTTCGCGGTTGATTCTAAGAAAGTCTTACCTGACTAATGCATAGGCAGGTAAAGAATCTTACCTCGAGTAGATACCGTCGGGAACTGGAGATTAAATAGCATGGTCCTTTTTTACCCTACTGCCAGGAAGGGCGTATCTTGTAATATTCTTTATTACCTCGTATCTTCCAAACCACTAAACGAATTTATATAATTAAGAAATCTTTAAATTCGTTTTGATAACCCAAGTTTTTAAGATAAGTGAAATAAAAAAAAAATTGGTAGCTGGAAGATACCATTGTTTGAAGTATTAAAAAACATGAGAGGTGTCAAGGGACACCCGGATGGAACGAATTTCCTTTCGATTTAAGTATTGTATTGTTGTACAGCGCCTGTTCAGACTTAAGATATTTAGTTTGGTTAGTTGCGGATAGATGGCGTTAGTAAATTAATTCTGAATCACGCTATCAACTTATACTTGTAACATACGTAAGTTCAAGGAAACTATTAATTTTTTTGAATTCGCTCTGGATACTTAGTTTCATTTACCTTATATAGTTACGCAGTTTGTACAGCGCCATCTCTGTAAAACTTTCTAAATCAGGCTAGCGTGATTCAGAAAGTTGTACAGTACAGCGCCATCTCTGTAAAACTTACTGAATCACTTCAAAAAAAGTGTCGTCATTCTTAAAATCAAAAAGTGTCGTAATTTTCCGTCTAGCCCCCCTTTCACAACGCGCGATAAGGAACTTCGTTCCAAAAATAAATCAAATAATGCAATAAAGAAATTAAAGAGCTCACCACATTCCTCACCATGAGGATTTCGTAAAGGTAGGTTTTTTGTAGCAGGCAGGTTCTTTTAAACTTTTAAAGGACCCCGCAAAATCTCTATGGGAATTGGCTCTCGGCTAAATTAGCTGAAATTTTGCACAGAGGTAGCTTTCATCATGCTGATCAAAAGTCTCAATGGGCGCAACCCCCCAAAATCAAACCCAGACCCACCACTCCCCCCAAATCTCAAAATACTCCCCAAAGCACATTGGATGAAAATCAATGCAAAAGGGATATATTCATATGAAACTTCGCATAGAGGTAGCATTCATCATGCTGATCAAAAGTCTCAATGGGTGCAACCCCCCAAAATCAAACCTAGACCCACCACTCCCCCCAAACACCACCTGGCGTAAACAGGTCGGGTATCACCCAACACCTTGTCTTCATATGCATATATTAGCCGTATATTTTATTATATTTTAACCGTATTGGGGCGACTTAGAATACTAACCCCATTCCCACGCCGGAAGGGTGTCGTAAGAGGCGACTAAATCCGGCCCGCTGGTGGTAGGATCCTTGGAGGGATTATATTGGTAGTATTTATTTTAATTGTTAATGAATACCATTATTACTATTATTATTTCTCCAGGGGTTCGCCTGGATAGCTACCACCCTCGAGCATGAGTCAAACGACTCGTCGTGTTCCGGCTGGGGGCTTGAGAGCCAGTTCTTTCTTTCTTTTTCTTCTTTCTTTCTTGGCCCGCAACGCATCAGTGATGCCTTTGGTGTTGCTGATGTTCATGGGTGGCAATAGCCACTTACCATCAGATGGATCGTCAGCTCGTTTGCCGGCTATTTCCATAAAAAAATGTCCCTTATGCATTCCATCGTAATGTGCTTTGGGGAGTACTTTGAGATTGGGGGGGGGAGTGGTGGGTCTGGGTTTGATTTTGGCGGGTTTCGCCTATTGAGACTTGATCAGCATGATGAAAGCTACCTCTGTGCGAAGTTTCATATGAATATATCCCTTATGCATTGATTTTCATCCAATGTGCTTTGGGGTGTGTTTTGAGATTTTTTGGAGGGTCGGGGTTTGATTTTGGAGGGTTGCGCCCATTCAGACTTTTGATCAGTATGATGAAAACTACCTCTGCGAAGTTTCATATGAATATATCCCTTATGCATTGATTTTCATCCAATGTGCTTTGGGGAGTATTTTGAGATTTGGAGGGGAGTGGTGGGTCTGGGTTTGATTTTGGGGGTTACGCCCATTGAGACTTTTGATCAGCATGATGAAAGCTACCTCTGTGCAAAATTTCAGGTAATTTAGCCGAGAGCCAATTCCCATAGAGATTTTGCGGGGTCCTTTATACTAGTTTACCAATCTAGTCGACAAACGAACAGAAGATCAACCTGATGTTACCATCCTCACCCAGGGACATCAGCATTACCACAGACATCACCGAGAAATAAAAAATGTCGATATTTTCTTGAGAACGTTACTATGTAAGGTGCACAGTAGCAATTCGCAATACGTAGTGATGAAAGTGCTAGTGCAGTGTCGTTGTGAAACGCGCGTTCATCTCTATGCCAATTAATATCTATAAAAATATTTTACACTTCATTACGGCACAGGTAAACGTACCTTAAAATTATTGCCATTTTATCCGTGTTTCAATTTATTTACTACATGGAGGTTTGGAAGATATGAGGTAATAAATAATATTACACGCATACATACAAGATTATTTTTATTTTTTATTTATTTTACATACAAGATACGCGTGAAAAACTGTGAAAAACATGACCTAGAACCCTGTCTGTCGGGAAAAAGCACCTTTAACGAAACACGTGTTATGTTTAGATTGAAATTTACTTTTTATTGTATTGCGAATGCGATTATTGTTTCTCGAAATACGAACAATTCCAACTCGTTATTTAGGTGTTTGCAGGGTAAGCAAAATGTAAGATCTAGGTATCTAGGAATTAAATACCTATAGGTCATTAGTCAAATCATAAAAAAGCAAAATAAATACCCATTGAAATTTCACAGTTCAGTGTTCGTCACATAATATTATATGGACTAGTGGGGTAGACTCGTAGAGATTTAAAGATTAGAGATATGTCTAACTTCAAGATTATCTCTACAACATAAGAATTGGGCTCCTGGATTTTTGCACTTTTCAACCAAACGGTACGATTTATCTATAAAAATTTTAGTTTTCTATAAAATAATATTGTTCTTACACTTTTTTTTCTAAGAATCACCATTCTGTCTGAGCTATAGCGATTCGAAAAGTTCAAATACCTACTGGGCTAGCTGCCGCCGCCAGAACAGAAATGCCAGATTAACGAAATACCTACGACACTGCACTCACTGCACCTGTAAATCCCGTAGTAAAAATATTGGTGTTGAGGGTCCTAAGGTTTGGTAATCATCTAAAGCAGCAGTCAAGTAAACAGCCTCAGATTAGGGAACATACCAAAACCACGTGCCTCATTTAGGGGGGAAGGGGGTCTTCAAAACACCACGATTGTTCACAGAGGGGAGGGGGGGGTTTAGATTTTTGTCACGTAGTCAATATTTTAGCAACCATTGCGCCACAAAGTCGTCAAATATAAGCAAAATTATTATTTTTTAACTCTGTTTTTGCAAAAAAGTATTGAAAACCGTATATATTAATTACCACGTGAAAACTAGGGGGGAGGGGGGGGGTCTTCTCATATACTACGAATGGTCACGAAGGGGGGGAGGCGGGTAATAAGTTGGAAAAAATGGGTTACGTGGTTTTGGTATGTTCCCCTATAGACAGCAGACAATCAGACATATCACGCAGTAAACTGTGAGCTAGAACATTGACATTGACCATTCCCCTGGTCCGCTTCCGGGGACGTGTGTGACGTGAAACGTTTTGTATGCTCTCCGTGCGCCACTAGTAGGTATCACAGCCATAACACGCTTCACAGCGTAGCGCGTCCAACTGAGGAAAGTCGGTTAGACAACATGACCTTCGACGGACGGAAACTATTACTAATGCAATAAAAAACGTTCATAGACCCATATCCATACGAAGCGATTACAACCAGAGTTACAAATATGCTGCCGGGACCGCATCGATATGCCTTTGGTGTCAGTGCTGACCACAGCCTCCACAGGTGTCGGGGACCACTCACCATCAGCAGTCGACTATTAACATAAACACACTCAATTGGCATTATAATCATACTAAGTATTATAAATCAATGTAGCACAAATATTTAATTCGACATTAAACTGGTTAAGATATTCAGTCCGCGTTGTTAATGAATTATTTATTACATAGTTCTAATATCGCATTGGGCACATGGTGATACTTGTGTGACCAAATCATTCAAAAAGAACTTCCGAATTGAGGTGTTTGTTCCGCAGATGTCCGCGGCGCTGGCAGTGGCAGCACTGTGCGTGCTGAGCTGCGCGTGCGCATCGCACGGGCTGCGCGTCGGCGTCGGCATCGCTGACGTGACGGGGCCACCCGCCGAGATCGGCTTTGTGAGTTATCCAGAGTTCTTTATCTCTATTGAGGACAATGATCTCATTATAAACGAACCAAGGTGCGCTACTTCACAGCTTTGTACAGCTTGAAAACATGCTACAGATTGGTAATTGTATTATATTGTTAAGAACATACCGGCACGGACCTAGAATTTTTACGTTCGTGCATACCGCTAATTTGTTTTTAAAATAAGTACGAATCTTTATTTAGTCACCGGCGAATTGATAATTCAAAATGTGATAACAAGTAGTACCTATTTACCTAGTACAATTGATTTTCTTACCAATAAACTTATTATCGAGCATCTATCTGAAAGTTTATTTTCAAGACTTTACCTATCTGCTGATAAAAGAGTAACACTCGAAGAAAGGAAAAATAATCGTTGGTCACTCAGACCCTAAAATGCTGAACACTCAACGTTTTAATAACGCTTTTCAATCTTGAATTACACTTTAACGAGTCTTGTTTCCCCAGATTGTTTTAAAAAAATCAATCGACAACCTATTTGAGGTAGGTATTTAATAACGTACCTATAGTAGTTATTATTAATGTAGCATCTCACTTCGTATAATTAAAGTGTGGTAGAAAGTTGGCAAAATCAACCTACAAGCTGATACACCTCACCTACATCAAAGATACATCTACAGTGGAATCCGTTTATAATGACATCGAAGGGAATTGACAAACACGTCATACTAAGCGGACGTCATACAAAGCATTTTTGTGAAAAAAAAACAACCTTATTTTTTTTAGGTAAATAAATACTTATTTTAATAATGAAACATACCATATTAAATAAAAATTAAAATTGCACGTAATAAATGCACGTATTTTCATTTTTTAAGATTCAAAACAAATACAAGCCACGTGCCGAACGTCGGGAACGTCGGGAATCAATGAACATTGCCGAAGGTGTAAAGAATCATGTCGGTCACTATAAACGGGCAAAATTTATTAAAAATGGGTCATAATAAGCGACATGTCACTGTAAGCGAAGTCATTATATCCGACTTTGTTAAAAGAATTTTATATGAAAACCAAATTCGTTGTGTAATTACGTCATAATAAGCGGTTGGTCAATATATGCGGAGTCATAATAAACGGATTCTACTGTACATCAAAAAATAAAATAATCATTATTCATAATACCTATTGCGTGGATGGATCATTGGCACTTCCAGTTCAATCAACAGCGAGCAGAATTTTCCATATGACGACAACAACACTGCCGATTCTACCAACAACATAATCAGAAGTAGTCCATTGAAATGTTACATTTTTTAGGCCTTACCTTGCGTTTTTTAGAGGACGCAATTTTATTTTTTTGATGTGTAGGGGGGGTCAGTGTAAAGCTAAAACCAAGTTTGTGGGGTCGCCACCCTTGTCCCACGGCCGCCATCTTGAAAATAGGGGTTGGAATGGTTTTTACGGTATATCTCTTAAACTATTTATTTGAGAAAAAAAATTTGTTAACATTTTTTGTTGCTAATTAAATTCTCTACAACTTTGGTCCAGTAACTTTTTATCGTAGAACTATAAATAAAAAAGTTATAAGCGAAAATCTTCAGAAATCTTCATAAATAAAAAAGTTATAAGCGACAACTTCAACACAATGTTTTGAGAGCTATTCTTACAATAACAGAGGTTAGGAATAATAATAACAATAGCAGGCAGCTGTTCTTTTATTCCCTCATGCTCACTTGGGTATTTTCTACCTGAACAGTATTCTCGGTAACGGCTATCAGATTTAAAATTATTTTAAAAATCAATAATTGTTAAATTCTGTTATGGAGTGAAAAAGAGTCAATAATTAATTATTAATAATATTGCAAAATTTGTAATTAAAAAAGTTATAATAACAAAATAAAAAAAAATAACTGATGACATATTATTAGTACACACGTATAATATAGGTATAGTTAAGAGTACTAAAAAATAGTACTCACTTCGGAGCGCTGTAAAACCTTAGCTATTGACTTAATGAAAAAATGATGCAAATAAAAGTTGTTCCTCAAAAAACGATCTACAAAAGTGGTCAGATCAGATATCATTTTTTCGTAAAATGATAAAAAAAAAGTTACATCGAAAAATATAATTTTTTTTCTCGAATTTCTGAAGATTTTCGCTTATAACTTTTTTATTTATAGTTCTACGATAAAAAGTTACTGGACCAAAGTTGTAGAGAATTTAATTTGCAACAAAAAATGTTAACAATTTTTTTTTCTCAAATAAATAGTTTAAGAGATATACCGTAAAAACCATTCCAACCCCTATTTTCAAGATGGCGGCCGTGGGACAAGGGTGGCGACCCCACAAACTTGGTTTTAGCTTTACACTGACCCCCCCTACATATCAAAAAAATAAAATTGCGTCCTCTAAAAAACGCAACCCCAAATGTAACTTTTCAATGGACTAAAGAGCCGCCCGTAGATACATTAAAAAACGCCGTAGGTACCTAACTACCTACATAAAAAAAAACGAAAAAGGCACTCCGAGAGTGCTAACTGCTGACAGAAGTAAAACTTGAACAATTATTACGTGTGTATTTTTAGAATCGTCAGGAAATATTTTATTGTGCTTGGAATGGAAATACTTTTAAATTAAGTATTTTTGTAATTCATTACATTTTTAGTGAATGCGTGCCAACGTCTCGTAAAGTATATGTAAACTACAATCTTGATATTAATACGAGCTGTAAATTAAGCAATTATAGTTCTGTGTTCTCTCAGAGATGGCGCCACAGGTAGGTGTCGATTAAAATCTGACAATGTCGCTTGATTGGTGTGTTGATTGGTTTTACCCCACCTTAAAAATGCCTCAACGCGCCTAAAGAAGTTTTCACTTCAAAATTTTTGAATTAAGTAGATCGTTAATTTTGTGAATTTACGTGCTTTGCACATAGATAAAATTTATATATGTAACGTAGTCTGTCTAATCGTCGCGGAGGGATGGAAAGGTGTCTCGACACCGTTGTACAAAAATGATACAAAGTTCTTTATGTACGTTGGTGTAACAAAATTTTGTTGCAGGTAACATTTGCAAATGTAAGATTGTTTATTGCGTAATAAATTATGACTGATAGTGTGTGTCAACCGCAGACTCCGGCATTCTCATTACCCTTCACGGACCAAGTTTTGTAAACATTGTCTCGGTCATCGTGTGCGTACGACGCGGCGACGAGCATGTCTCGTTATCACGGTCAGTACGCTTTGAGTTCATATCAAATACTGGTAATGAAATGAAAACAGCTTACTTATTCCTATAATTAAATCCAACCAAGCGTATCACAATAATTAATTCCATTCATCATCTGATAAAGGAAGTGCTCGCGACGGCTCGTGGTGAACATTCACCTGTTGAAGCATTAGAGCGTTTCAAGGACGGTTGAGTTGACTAAGGTTCAATAATAATTAGGCCTGCTCATGATGTTAGCAAACTATAAACAAATATACTAAAATAAAAATGGTATTAGTACCTAAGTAGGCACCTACCTAACCTTTTCTGTTTTGTATTTTGTATGTTTCTAACAATGATATTAAACTATAGATACGTTATGCCCTTACAAATCAACCAAAAAATCTGTTCCGACCGAGCTACAACACACACACGTTTATCTTTTGTTTCACTACATCAATCACTATTACATTGGTAAATTATGTAAAAGGGATGGCACTACTAAAACCATAATAGTGAAAAAGACTGCTAGACGGCTTGTACGGTGCAACCGTGCATCTGCTGGGGTCAGCATTTACGCGAGTGCGTGCGACACAATTTAATAACAATTAACATGTTTTTTTGGTTAGTTCGCAATCAGCCGTCAAGGGTCGCGCGTGCTCATCTTTTATCACGTCATCAAGTTTCATTAAATTTCATATATAGTTAAATACGGATTTCCAGTAATACAAAATTCTTAGCATACAAAGTCTTATCATTTTCTTCTACTAATATACGTAGTTAACAAGAGCTCGTACATTAGTATTTGGTCCTTCGAAAAGGGGCATACGTGTCGTAATAACCGCGTGTAGTGGAAAAGTACCGCGTGTGCTGAACTAGTGCATATCAAGTGTGTGGTAACATCAAGGTTATCAAGGACAGACTTTCAATCAGGATTGCAGTGATAATATCAGGATTGCAGTGAGGATTCAGGATCGTCACCGCAGCAGCAGGATCGTCGTGCAAGCAGGGAGCACGTCGGCAGCAGTAAGGAGTCAAGTTATCAAGTAAGATCGTTTACATTTATTTGCAAATATGGAAGATATTTACAAAAATCAGATGGAGCTACATGTGGCTATGTCCAAAATAGTCTCTAATATTAAAAAAGATTCCAGAGATCGCAAATCTGCGGATTATTTCAAGAGGCGATTGGAAACTTTAGACGCTTATTTGGCGAAGTATCAATATAACCATGATCTTCTTAGTTTGGAAGGAAACAGGGCCCATTCGTATTTCACTAACAATGAGTATGAGCAGGTGTTGAATGTCTATAAATCAACAAAGTTGTACATTCTTGAGCAACAGCAAGCTTTTATGGAAAGCAAAGCAGAAGAACCTACTGGTAACCTTCAACCATTGGAGTCTCAACAAGGAGAAATGAGTAGACAGTCGGAACAATCAGGACAGTTCCAGGACTATGAGAACGCACGTCAGTCAACATCCGTCAAGCAAATGTCCAGAGGGTCATGTAGTAAGCTAGATGAGATGCTGAAGCGTCAATCAAGTAACTTCAGAGCTTTCCTTCGTACAGTATCAGGTATCAATTTAAATGTAATTACTCAAAAATGGGAGTTAGAAGATGCCTTACGTAGTTTGCAATCTAGGTGGTCAATAATAGATACTCTGCATTGGGAATTGGACAGCGAGTTACAAGGGATGGATGAAGAATATGAAAAAGCTTACACTAATCATGAAAGAACTTACAACGAGTTGAAGAAAGAAATCAATTGCAAGTTGTGGTCGGTCTCGCACAAGGAGCACTGGACACCAAAGATGGAAATTCCCAATTTTAGTGGAAGCTACCAGAGCTGTGTATCATTTAAAGATCTGTTTACAGAGGCCATTCACAATAATATTTCCATCTCAAATGCACAAAAAATGCAATTTTTGAAAGGTAAATTGAGAGGAGAAGCTGAGCGTTTAATACAACATTTGCCTATTAGCACTGAAAATTATCCTATTGCTTGGGAAATTCTAAACAATCGTTATAACAACATAAGGTTAATATTTTCAACACATGCAAATAACTTGTTAAACCTACCAGCTATTCAACAAGCTTCCGTCAATCATATCAAGAAGATACATGACACTACTCAAGAGTGTCTCAACGCGATTAAAAACCTAGGAGTGAATACAAGTGGCTGGGATCCGTTAATCGTTCATATTTTATTACAAAAACTGGACACGGAAACTCACAATGGTTATTTAGACTCTCTAAAAAGCCCGCGTGATTTACCAAACCTACAGGACTTTTTAAAATTTTTAGAAAACAGATTTACAACGTTAGAATCTTCCCGGAAGAAACAGGACAACTTTAAGCCATCTCATAATTCTCAAAAACATATTTCCAATACCAAACCTTTCAAATCAACTCATTATAATGCTAAACAATTAGTACTTACGTATAAAGGAGGTCAATCAACTTCTAACAATAATAATTCTGCGAAGTTATCATGTCCATTGTGCAAGGAAATGCATGGAATTTATTTTTGTAATAAGTTTTTAAACATGACACCACAAGACAAACGTGCAACTCTGACAAGACTTCGTTTATGCCAAAATTGTCTTTATTCGCATGGTGACAAGGCCTGTACATCAGAAAAAAGATGCCGTGAGTGCAACGGTAAACATAATACGCTTGTTCATGAAGCATTTTCAAATAATTCAGCAGTAAATATAACAATTGCGGACAAAGATCAAGCATCTAATGAAAAGTCAGTAATGCAACAAGGCAATAACATGAATGAAATATTACTTGCTACGGCGGTAATAAAGGTCCAAGCAGGGGACGGAACCTTACATAAGATGCGAGCGCTCATAGACCAAGGCTCTCAAATTTCCCTCATATCCGAGAAAGCGATACAACTCTTAGCTTTGCCAAGAAAGTGGTGTAAGGGAATAATATCAGGAGTTGGGGCCAAGGAAAGTAGTTGCAAAGGTGTCACAGAGATAACATGCAATTCGTTATATGGAGATTTTTCTTTCAAGACTGAAGCATTCATCATGAACACGCTCATCAAGAATCTGCCCAGTTACACGTTTAACAAGCCTACATGGTCTCATTTGGATGGTATACAACTTTCAGATCCCGACTTTAATGTTAGCCGACCTATCGATATATTGTTCGGAGCAGATGTATATTCAAATATTATACTAGATGGGATAAGTCGATCAGATCAAGCCAGCCTACCCATAGCCCAACAAACTCGCTTAGGTTGGATCCTTTGTGGTAATATGCAAACATGGCAATGTAATGTAGTACTCTCTCCAATCGACGAAATAAGAAAATTCTGGGAGATAGAAGATATTTCGATCGGACAATCATCTAATTTATCAGAGGAGGATACTAAATGCTTGAAATATTACAAGTCTACAACAAAAAGGCGCGAAGACGGAACTTATGAGGTCCGAATTCCATTTCAAGACAATTTTGAGAAACAGTTAGGAACATCAAAACATGCGGCGATAGCTCAGTTCCGTCAATTAGAGCGAAAATTCAAAAATAATTCTAACATCGAACATCAATACAAGTTATTTATTAATGAATATAAACAACTCGGTCACATGAAACTGTCTACCGGTAATCAGACACCTGATTATTACATGCCGCACCATTGTGTTATGCGTAATGAGTCAACTACAACTGCACTTCGTGTCGTGTTTAATGCCTCGACTAAAACAAATTTAGGATGTAGTTTAAATGATTTAATGCTTAAAGGTCCAAACCTTCAACAGGACCTTCAATCTTTAATACTTAAATGGAGAAAATTTCGCTATGCCTTTACAGCAGATATAGAGAAAATGTACAGATTTATTTGGATGAATGAACAGGATCAACAATTTCAAAAAATAATATGGCGTGATTCTCTCGAATCAAATTTGAGGGAATATCAGCTCTGCACGGTCACATATGGCACCAAGGCCGCTCCATTTTTGGCTATGATGACGTTGAAGCAGTTAGCTGAAGATGAGAGATTAAAGTATCAAGATAGTCAGGCTATACAGGTTTTAGAACAATCATTTTATATGGATGACGTTTTACATGGGGCTGATACTGTAGAATCAACGATAAAATTACAACAAGATTTGATTCAATTGTTAAAATCGGGGGGATTTAACCTTCGAAAATGGAAATCCAACTGCATAGAAGTAACAGGAGATAAAACAGAGATTAAACAACATACACATGAGAATTTTGAGTTTAAACAACCGGAATCAACAAAAACATTGGGTTTACGATGGAATCCTAGATACTATACTACTATACTACTATACTACTACTACTACTATACTATATGTGAATACATCTTGTATTCACATTCCAATCACAGTTAAAGCCAATGTCGAAGATACCAACCAAACGTTCTATGCTTTCAGATATATCCAAATTATATGATCCGCTTGGATGGTTGTCGCCAGTATCGACTAGACTCAAATTATTATTTCAAAAGGTGTGGATATCTAACGTAAAGTGGGATGAAAAGTTATCAGAGGATATTATAAAGGAATGGATCAAGATCAGGGAGGATATGGCATACATAAATCATATTGAACTAGCACGTTGGTTATTCACCATAGAAGGAGAAAATCAAGTTGAATTGCACGGATTTTGTGATTCTTCGAATAAGGCATACGCATGTGTCATTTACTCCAAAACTACGTTCAAGAAAGATGTCAAGGTCTCATTTGTAGCTGGGAAAGCCAGGCTCGTCCCAGCTAGTAAATCTATTTCATTACCAAGGCTAGAACTATGCGGTGCTCTTCTCTTAGCTACACTCATGGATAAGGTACAGAAGTGCCTCGGTAACTACAACATCAAGGTGTACGGGTGGGTTGATTCGATGGTTGTTCTCGCATGGTTACAAGGGAATCCATCAAGATGGAAGCCATTCGTCGCAAACAGGGTGAGACGAATTACTGAGATTATACCTCCGAATCAGTGGCGATATGTCAAATCAGGAGAGAACCCAGCTGATTGTGCCAGCCGAGGCATGAGTGTAGTTCAGCTGAAGGAGCACTCTTTGTGGTGGAAGGGGCCGTCATGGCTGCCTGAATATAGCATGAACCTAGATAGTAACGAAATCTTCAAGACAGACGAGGAAGTTAAAAAATCTAAGCAAGTCAATTATCTAATAAAAACATCAAGCATACTAGAAGAGCTATTAGCAAGATATAGCTCTTTTCAAAAACTAACACGAGTATTAGCATGGATTTTACGATTTATTAACATGATGAAACAAGATAAAAAAGAAAAATTAAATTACCTTACATTAAAAGAAATTAATACAGCAAAACATACAATAATTAAATATGTACAACAATTAGAATTTACAAGCGATATAAATAACTTACAACAAAATAAGGTATTGTGTACAAAAAGCAACTTGTTGCAATTTAATCCCTTTTTGGATACCAACGGTCTATTAAGGGTTGGAGGAAGGCTAAATAAGGTAAATATTGATCCAGGATGTGTAGTTAAAACCGAAAATTTCACGATTTACGCACATAATGAAGGTTCCAGTAACATAAATAATATTATAAATAAATTCTACATGCAAGAAACAGAACCAATCAATCACGTCATAAATATAAGCATTCCAACTCCTCTATCACTAAACTACTCATTGAACTCAAGTGAAATACAATTGCAGAAGATCAAGGAACAGATAAATAAGCTCAAATCAGATGAGAGTCTCTATCAACGCATATCATATCACGATGTTCACCATTATACTGCTATCTATGTGATCATGGGAATTATATTGGTGACTGGAGCGGCTGTCGTTGCCGGCAAGGTCCGTAGCAAGCAATGGACGCTGTGCCAGGGGGCGGTGGCCAGGGTCGAACAAGCGATCCCGGAACCCACGGTCACCTTCAGATCTGCAGTGGCGAGTCCACCAAGTCGACGATCGAAGCAAAGTGTTAACAGTGATGGTGACGTTGATCGATACGATAGTGAATGTGTTAGTGAAGTGCGGTGTCAAAGTGGATACAGTGTTCCCCAAATTCGCCAAGTGCATAAAGTGAACAAGTGTACAACACCTATGCCTAGGAAGATAAATTTCACTTAGGGACTTTAAATGTTTATAATAAGGACCTAATGGAATCACCTTGTAAAATCAGCACTCATAACAATGCACTTCATGCACATCACTTCACCCTTCATCTTCTGCCCTTGGGAGCATGTACGGTGCAACCGTGCATCTGCTGGGGTCAGCATTTACGCGAGTGCGTGCGACACAATTTAATAACAATTAACATGTTTTTTTGGTTAGTTCGCAATCAGCCGTCAAGGGTCGCGTGTGCTCATCTTTTATCACGTCATCAAGTTTCATTAAATTTCATATATAGTTAAATACGGATTTCCAGTAATACAAAATTCTTAGCATACAAAGTCTTATCATTTTCTTCTACTAATATACGTAGTTAACAAGAGCTCGTACACGGCTTCACTCAGAAGCAGCTATCAACTGTCTGAATTAAAATCGCTACACTTGTCTAAATTCGATTGACAGTTTCTAATAATTAATTAACGCAATGTTACATTTCCGTTATTACAGAAAAAATATAATTAATTTTCCTTATTATATGAATGATAAAAACCGGGCAATTGCGTGTCAGGCCACGCGCAATGTAGAGTTCCGAAGTAGTTAGTTTATCGACTAATGGTCATAGCACACATATCAACTCGTAAACGGAACGTAAACGTATCAACTCTTGCATGTCAGTATTCTTTGTATGAAACTCCCTACTGTAAAGCACACTTATCGGATTCGTAACGTAATCGCCTCACCTCGAGACAAGCTCACGAACCGCGGTACGGTGCGTGGACGACTTGCCGTACCCGCGCTTACGTCTCACCGTACGCTATCCGTCGACTTTCCGTTTCCTCGTGCACGCCCTGCGCCGCGGCTACCGCTGCGTCGGCGAACTGCTGTCATTCATTCCGTCAACCAGCGGCCGGCGAGCCGTAAGCGCGGCGTCGCCTAGCCGTAGCCGAGCTTACGTTAGGTTGACGGCGAGGCGATCCGGTGCCGATCCCTTTCCGAGTTGATATGTGCGCTACGACCATATTACTCATTCACTACTCACTAATTCATCATAATTAATATAACCTCTCGTTGAGATTTTTTTTCACTTGTCCAAATCCAACCGTTGAGCCGGCCGCGGCAGGGGGGGGGGGAACTTGACTCTAACCAAAATTAGAACTTTAAAGCCACAGATCAATAAATAATTATATTATTTATAATTATATTACATTATTTACTTATTTATTAATCTGTGTTTAAAGCCAAATATTTCGCAAACGAACCCCTAAATCCAAAAATTATCTAAAGAAAACCATACCTAATATTTTAAGAAAGAACTTTTTAACGAATACCCCCAGTCCACACTATACTACATACTACACTACACGCAACGAAAAAAAATTCATCCTCAAGGTAACTGTAGGGGAGGTACTTACCCTGAAAAAAATATTTTTCTATATTTTATTCTACGATTTTGGAGTTTTAATAAATGTGTATATCCATGCCAAATTACAGTTTCCTAGCACTATGCAATTTATAATAGCATTGGCACTAAGGGTCTCGGCATCGGCACTATGCCTCAGACAGACGGACAGACGGACGGACGGACGGACGGACATGACAAAACTATAAAGGTTCCGATTTTACTTCGGCATCCTAAAAACATGACCATCTTTTATATGTCCAGATTGTCCACTTGTCCAGCCCACCCATTTGTATAAAAAAATTGACACGAGTAATTAAAAACACAGGCCTCGAACTCAACGTAGAGGTACCTTTAAGGAGAACATGATATCATACTAAATAATTCCTTTGTGCTGTAGGTATGTGCATCATCCAAGCCTCGGAAGCTTAGCTAGTTTTATTTAATTGTGATTCATGTTTATACATTTAATTTCTCGTAATACCAACTCTAAATAGACAAGGGATTCCGATTACAGGGTTGCCGACCTCAAATAAAAAAAAACAGGATTTGATGTTGGAGAAACCAGGACAATTCAGTTTGAAAACAGGACGCAATAATAGAGTTGCAATAGTTAAATTAATATCTATTGAAAATAGGTGAAATGAAATTCAAGTAATTAAAATAATCATATTTTAGTGAGACCGCCCGTAACGTAAGAATTTTAAAAGAGGCGCGCGAATTTTTTAATTTACAAACTCAGGACGATGCTTAAAAACTATTCAGGACATCTTTCAGGAAGACGATCTGCATCAACATCCTGGAAACCAACCTAAACCTTATGTTTGGCCATTCTTTCGCCATTTTTTCTCTACCATGTCAAAGCAAATTACCGAAATGGTGGTTGAATAAAAAAAAATTACGTGCATGAGTGTATCGGAAATGGTATTTATATCAAATCAAATCAAAGTACTTAAATTAATTGTATCAAATCAAAATCATTTATTTGATTTGATATACTATCAGCCACTTAAAAAAATTCTATGCATTTTCTTTCTTGACACAAGTTCACATTTGCTCCCTGTCTATCGCCAATGACTCCAACTGTTACAGACATGAGGCAGTGACTTTTAACAGATCTCATAAATTCTCAATTTCTCATTTCCTTCCTTCAGATGGGCTACGCAAACTTGGAGCAGACCGGCCATGGGATCCACCTGCGGCAGTTCGCCAGGAGCTTCGTGCTGGAGGACGAGGACAACCAGAGCAGGCTTGTCTTCGTGTCTGTCGACGCCGCCATGATGGGCAATGGTGTCAGGAAAGAGGTTACAGACCATTTACAACACCTTGTTATGCCATTGTCTACTGATAAAGGATCTATTCCCGCAATTATACTACTTCGAATATTTCGGACAAACCAATAAAATGTCTTATCAAAACCAAACAAATAATTGTTTAGTCTGCCGGATTTTTTCTATATAAGTACCTAAGTTGGTCACGCTCTGAAACCCCACCCAAGATATAATTATTGTTTGTTACTAATCATGCGCCAGCCGCTAATTACATAAATACTTCACCAGTCATATCTTTTTCCAGGTAATAAAGCGTCTGCAGAAGCGTTTCGGTGAGATGTATACGGAGCACAACGTCATCATCAGCGGCACCCACACACACTCCACACCCGGGGGGTTCCTCATGGACTTCCTCTTCGACCTTCCAATCCTCGGCTTCGTCAAGGAGACCTACTCCGCTTACATCGCTGGGATTCTCAGGGTATTTATCACTTCATCTGTTACGCGTACTGAGCGTGCTTTTTTTCTAACTGTCGTCAAACGAGCGACTTGAGTGAGTGGTTCTTTCTTTCATGGATCATTTTTCGTCAGTATTACCAAAGGCATCACCGACGCGTTGTCGACCAAAAACGATGTGAGGTTCCCGATTGACTCCGTGAACAGCGAAGTTTAGCTCGCAGTCAAGGATGCAAGACTTCAATTTAATTATAATAAAATGCTGTAATATTTTGGTATTGCAAGGTGAGACGTGTGTGTGTCACAACATACTTATCTCAAGAATTTATATGCATGGACCATAGAAGATCCCTTGAGATACAATGTATGCTATGTATTTCCCAAGCGTCGCAATAATCTGGGTACATTTAAATTATCGTAGACAGCACGGTCGCGGCAGTTCGCCTTGCTTTCAATGTTGTAACGTTCTTGTTTACAAATTGGAGGATTTGTTGTTACGTTGTTACACTTGACAAATTAAAGATTACATGTGATAGTTGTAAAACGCCATCAGCTCTTGAATGATGTTCCAAATTCAACATCCAATTGTGAGCTTCACAGCCTCCGGTAGCAGTATAGTGTGTCCTGTGTTCAAAACCACATCTATGCTCAGACTTCAGGGTTTAGAACGAAATAATGGTTCCTTATTTAAAATGTTTATACAAGTGGTAATGTGTTAACATGTTTACAGCATTTCACATTAAATTACATTATACTTAACTTACTTACTTAATAGTGTAAAAGTTTTGCTTAATAATTTAGGAATAACTTTATTATAAATGTCAATGTTTGTGAACTGAAGTTTGTTACTTAATACGATTCACGCTACAACTACTAATAACTCATGTAGTAAAAATTTTAAATGGTTTATATTTTATGCTAATATTTATTTTTATGCCGTTATTATTTTAACACGATATTTTTAGACAAACGTTCCCCGTTGATAATAATGACAGTCTCGTAATCATGAGTTCTGACCTTAAATTCCACAGTTCATCAATATTTTAATGTGCCATCAATAAACAAGGTCGTTGCCAATTAGGCCAAGTCGTCAAAAGTATAATTATTATTAGTGATGAAGTCAGAAATAACACAATTTTAAACTCGACTAATGATGTCTGTATTGCAGAGTATAATAACCGCGCACGGCAACGTGCAGCCGGCGCGTGCGCAGTACGGCGAGGCGGAGCTGCTGGACGCCAACATCAACCGATCACCGACCTCCTATCTGCGGAACCCGCCTGAGGAACGAGCCAAGTAACGATCGCCAAAATTTTTAACTGCAGCATAATTTGACACGAATTTGAGAAGAAAACAGAAAGATATTTAAATTTGCTGGCCCATCTATAATAGGGATGTTGCATAGATATAGAACTAACAAGATTTTGCCACGGCGTGGCCTCACATGAGACAGCGCTAGTATACATATATTAAATAGTTATGCAAGAGTTTTTGTAGTGTTACCAGGTTGATGAAATTTCCCATTGCAAGAACAGTCACAGAGTTTTCTTCACAGAACTAGTACTTTTACGCCCCATTTACATACTCGGAGTGTATGTTTATGTAACCATGTATTTGTCGGGGAGTCTGAACCTGAACCCCATAAAAAAGGCGCGATCTGTAGTTGTATGGGTGATCACTAGTGGAAAAATTTTTTCGGAGTCGTTAAGCCATATCAGAAGCCTTCGGGCGGCATGAAGACTTCCAACACTTGGATTAGCCACTAACTCCTCCAAAAATCTGCATTGGAGCAGCGTGGTGGAGTAGTCTAGGCCTCCTCAAGAGGAGACCCGTGCTCAGTAGTGGGCCATTCATGGGTTGAAGCCAAATAAGTACGACTTTTGATTTTAGATAATAGTAGAATTTTCAAATAAAACAACCATAATATCAACGTAACATTTAATAATAATAACATACAATAATTAAAAAAAAATTGTGGTCTAACACGTTCTTGTAGTCCGTAGTAGTCGAAATTATAAAAAAATATTCATAATGTTTGCTTGTCAATAATTATCAAACATCATTGCCATACAGCTATCAAATACCTACATATTGTATTTTAATTTGGCCCTACTATAGATATGCTTACCAAACAATGCATCTTTGAACATTTTGATCTTCTTGTACAACATTATCACGTCACTCATGATATTAGTAGGATCAACCTAAAAAGAAATTAAGGGTACTAAAATTTATGTAAATTTTATTAACACACTAATATAAATTAATAAAATTATATTATATATTTTCTTGTAATCAATACATGTACTAAGACTGTGACTAATCAATTTGTGTACATTGAAGATTTGTGAAAAACTTTCACAGGGGTATTTATTAACACAATAGATCCCATTAAAATTAGTTTTACAATTTTTGTCTGTTTATCTTTGTTTGTTCCGGCTAATTTCAGAAATTGTTATGAGGTTGGGTTATCATTTAGTGCTTTTTATTCTTCAATCGGTTAAAGATAGTAAAATGTCAATTAAAAGAATATTGTCCATACATTTATGGAATGTATTTATTATGGACAGCACAGTATTTTTGAAAATCTGATCTGGCAACACTGGTTTGGCACCTAAATAGGTGCCAAAACACAATATATATGTATAAATGTATTATAAAATCGGCCACGCTGACGGGGACAAAAAATAACATTTTTGTCTCTGTCTTTCACGTAGATTTTGTAACTGGCGATCTCGCTCTGTCAAAAGTTGATGGGTTTATGGGATGTTGACACTAATTATAAATTAATATAAATTTATGTCTAAAATATTAGTGGTAACATTTAAAGGCCTAAAATATGATTATTTTATTGAAATCAATCACAATAAATTAAATGTCATTAATTTAAAATGTTAAAAATTACAGGACGCCCCCCGACAAGATGGACCGACGACCTGAAGAAGACAGCGGGCATCCGCTGGATTCAGAAGGCTCAGGACCGGTCAGAGTGGCGCAAGTTAGGGGAGGCCTATGTCCAGCAGTGGACCTCCAAGGGCTGATGGATGGATGGATGGGATGGTTAAAAATTGTACTCACTGTCACGTGACCTCAAACGCCATTTTGAGAATATGACGTCATTGGAACAATTTTATATGGAAATTCAACAAAGACAGATAGTATTGAATATCGTTTAATGACGTCACGTGACGTTTTTGATGGGAAATTTGATAATGATTTTTATTTATCAATTTTTGTTTTTAAATTGAAGATTATTATTTTTATAATATTTTTTTGGTGAATATTGAGGTTCTATCTATAAAATAAAATTGAATCCTAAAATTAGTCAACATCCCTATTAGAGGCGTTTGCCTAGGGGCACCATTGTGAACCAAAGTTCCCCCACAGATTTCAATCCGTTGTCGCCATCATTGGTTTGTTAATATCAGCATTTCTAACCGGCGACGCGGTCGATATGGCTTCCGATAAAGTATTGCTCATATCTTCCTAATACTCACGTATCTTAACGTATCATTTTCTGTTCAGATACCAGCACGACGTGGACAAGACTCTCGCGCAGGTTCGCTTCCTGACCCCCGGTGACGAGGTTCTGGGGGTGATCAACTGGTTCGCGGTACACCCCACCAGCATGAACAACACCAACCGGCTCATCTCCTCGGATAATGTGGGCTATGCCTCCATACTCTGCGAGAAGGCATTGAACGGGAACAATACTCTACCAGGGAAAGTAAGTAAGAAATAGTTGCTTGAAACAATGGGGCTTCTATGTCTTGTATTAAATTAAGTGACACAGTGAATTCCAATAGAAAAGCATTTACTGTCATGGTGGAACTGGAGTCAAAAATGAAAGAAGTCTCTTCCAATCTCTTCTTCCAATTTCTTAGTTACATGTAAATGTAATTAAAATACTTTTATATTACTGCAGTAAAGCTATTGCTTACAATGAAAACAAATTGAAAACCAAGTAACGCCGAAGTAATAGAACCTTGCTCGCACTTTTAATCTCAGTCTCCTTTAGATGCGTTATCTCCCACCAGGGCCGCATAGTATGCGCCTTCGCGTCCACCAACCTGGGTGACGTGTCCCCCAACACGCGCGGGCCGCGCTGCGAGTTCTCCCGCGCGCGCTGCGACCAGGAGCACTTACTGTGCAAGCTGCCCAAGGAGCGGTGCTTCGCCTCGGGCCCCGGCCGCGATATGTTCGAGAGCACTAGCATCATCGCCAA
This sequence comes from Thymelicus lineola, assembly GCA_963932265.1. Lineage (NCBI taxonomy): Eukaryota > Metazoa > Arthropoda > Insecta > Lepidoptera > Hesperiidae > Thymelicus > Thymelicus lineola. Next base: position 16,459,237 of record OZ010690.1, read on the forward strand.
CAAGATGTTCGACACTGCCATGGTATTCTCGATGTAAATCTGCTGTATGTGTGTGCGTGTGTGCGTACCAAGACCGGATCTACGTGGGGGGGGGAGGCAGTTAAAGGGGGGGGGGCATATAAACACTTGCTTAGCCCCTTACCTTACTCTGACTGGGTAATAGTGAGTCACTACATGGTAAGTGACGACCATCGCAAAATATCGACAGCATCATAGTCATCACTGATTACCCCGGAAGAAGAGAGAAAGGGAGTAGGTAGTTACTATCTCTCAAGCTCCCAGTGGTGATAGGTTAGTCAAACAGGCTAGCATATTTAAGTGCATGATTTTTAGGCCCTTTGTCACGGCGTTAAGAATTTCATTATGCACTTGTGGCCGTAAGTGCTAAGAGTGAGGCCGTGTTAATGCCATTACACGTTAAACGATAATTCGGGTGGCGGTTTCTTCGACGTTAAAGGATTTGAATTCTGTTTACCACATCTGTGGCCTAACGCACTAAATGTTAACGCAGATGGAGCAGGGGCATTACGATACGCTGTCGTTACGATGCCGTGTGTAAAGGGCCTTAATTTTTTTTGCTTGAATACAATCCCAAGACATGTAGTCTTATACTTTGATTTTGTTTTTTTGGGCCCCAGTTCATATGGATGTGATTGCAGAAAGTTCTGAACGCGCCGGGTGAGGAGCTGTCGGGTCCCGTGGGCGCGGTCCACCAGTTCGTGGAGATGCCAACACAGACCGTCTCGCCGTACGATCCCGTCACGGAGACCTTTAATGACGTAAGTACTAGTTCTTCTTCAGGGTTTCTTACAGTCGATTTCAGGCCTATGATTGGTCGAAATTGTTCTTCCAATCTTCTTCTTCTTTCTTCTATATAAAGTTCTTGATCATAAGAGACAGATCTGCCTAAAGCCAACAGCGGTTGCGGTCGGTAGTTGGATGGGTGACCGCTAGTGGCAAAATAATTTTGAAAACTGCCGACACTGGAGTACTCTCCAGGTCTCTTGACCTCCTCATGAGTAGAGTCAAGCTTCATCATCGTTAGGGTACATACACCACTCACTATATGTAATATGTCTCTCTCATTGTTATTGTTATTGTATAGGTCGTAGATGTAATTATATTTACATGACTCATAAAAAAATTACACAAACTACCTTGGACTTTAAAGTATTTTATGATAATTTTTTATCTAACTCACGAACTCTCAATGAACCTACATGTCACATTAAAAACAATAAACTATGTTGGATTTTAAAGTATTTTGCCAATAAATGAGTCGTAAAAATTATTCATGAAGGAATAAAAATATTCTTCGTAATTTACAGTTTTAGTCATCGTATTTATGAGGTTGGGAATACCACTCACAACAACTGAAACGAATCAATTATTTGTGACTTGTGATGTTCTCGGAATATATCTATAATTTGATTGAGAGCGTTATCTTTAAAGGTCAGTGCGCCATATAGGGGAAGCAGTGGTTACAATAAACACATTTAAAATAATAAATAAATAATAATAATAATAATGAAACTTTATTCCTCACCACAAACAGCATAAAATACAAAACGTATTTAAATACCTGTGTTACAAGAATTTAAAATATTTATTTTATTTTATTTTTTATTATGTAATAAATAAACAACCCTACGCACACATATCCTTAGACTAGGATTCCCTTTGTCGTGGGTGCTATGGATAACTCATAACGCACAAAGACAAGAACATTTATTCAAACTTATCATTCGAATTTTCGTTTCACTGGGAATCGAACCCAGGACCCTTGGCACGGGATTCCGGTGTGGTAACCACCAACTTGTGCCACATTTAATGGCCTGCATAGTGTAAATGATTCAAATGATTTTTTTATCAACTTAAAATATTTATCTTCCAATTTTTTTCAATGCAATAAAGGTTATTTCTTTTCCTATGTTTACTTTGATTTGAAACAATTGGAAATAACTTTTTAAATAAGTAGTAGTATAAGTAGTATATTAGTAGTAGTATAATTATCTAAGTTACTAACTGTGTAATCCATTTTTGGCCTTAGTAGGTATATGTAGCAGAAGGAGGTATTCTATGGTATTGGTTATGAAATGATATTCCTTTTACTTTGCACCATGATATATTTCCAGTTCTCCTAACATTCACATCAATATTCCAAAGTACTTCAACACTACGTGATCAATAATAATCTGTTCTACATTCTTGACAATTGCCTAATCTAAATAGGGTAAGCAGTAGTAACCCTGGCCCCCCTCCAATTAATCGGCCCTTCAATTTAAAATCCATTTATTAAAAGTTGTAATGGTTTACGAGACATGAAAAAATATTTTTATTTTTCTGTGTGTACAAAACTCCAAAATGTAATCAGAAGTTTTAAACTTAGCAGCTAGCAAAACTTTAAAAAAAATAATTTTGGCGCGCTTGCAACTAAAGAGGTGTTGTGCTGTGAAATCTGATAAGAAGTAAGTATTTTACAAGTAGATTTTCTATTTATCTATGTATTAATATTGTGTGATTTCTAATCCCATGTATTAATAAACATTCTATTTTCGTTAATATATCGTGATTGGTGGAGAATTATTCAAAATAACGTAAAAATAGGTATGCTGATATTAGTATCCATAGCATATATGAAAGATCAATTGATTGGCATACGGACGAATTATTGTACTTAGTGATTTAATGCTGTAACTAGATGATTGGCCATGCTATTCATTATACTTTTTACTGATGCCAATATTTATACCGAGATATCTGCGAAATTGTAGTGATATAGGTACCAATGTTGAATCTAAAATAACTAAATTCAACATCTTTTCATCATACTGACCGATGTTTGTTCGTGATAATCTCAAAAAAAATACGGATTTCAGTAAAGTTTTCACTGATGTATTGCACGTATTAAGTTTAGTGTAACATTTAGTGTTTGTTTTATTAAAGATGTGTAAATCTAAAGAATCCCATGTTAATATGTTTTTGAGTATGGGCAGTGCGAGTATTAGGTATGGCATAAGCTATAGACTAATTTTTATAAATTACAAAGAAAAATTCGAGTAAACAATTAAGAACGGCGGTGCCTCGGCAGCATTGGCGGCGGCAGAAGGCATTTCGCGGCTTTCCCGCGTTTTTTAATTTCTTCAACATCCTTCTAATTTCACTAATTTGGCTCAAAAGCGGTTTAAATAATCATGCAGCCTGTCTCTGGGTCATACAATGTTTGTGATTAATTTCTTATTTCATACTTTAATTTTCGTACGTTTAAATTTTCAAATGTACACCATTGACTCTATACTTCATGTATAGAGTCAATGGTGCACTAAGGTAAGTTTTATTTAATTTTGTTTATTGGTCGACATACATACATAATAGTCATTTTTGAAGTTGGCTAATAACATCAAAAACAAGAAAGAAATACAAACAAAAGCGTATAACTTTATTTTTTCCCTTAGTAGTGACCTATTTTTTATTGTAAACCAACCTAACTTCCTATTAATAAGAATTCGATACACAAAAAACAGATCCTGCACATCACTAACGTTAATTTTTATAAAGATATTTCGTAATTTGTATTAATTTGTATAAAGATTGGCCCCTACATGGTATAAACATTGGCCGGGCCAATAAACTCAAAGTACAATCAATGGCATGCCAATGTTTATACTTTGGGTATGCCAATCACTATACACCAAGGGCCAGGGATTGTACTTTTGACCCATTTTTTATGTTCATTGCAATAAAATTATGAATTTAATAAAACATTATTAAAGTTGTGATTTATAAACGTTATCAGTTTCCTAATGAACAGCTTAACATAAAATGTTTTATGACTTGGAACCTTATTTCGTGAAAAAAAATTGTCAAAGTCGATGATCACCTTAAAGGGCCAATGATTGTACTGCTTACCCTATGACATGACATTTCTTATATGCCAGCCTCTGCATCAGACAAGCGCTGTAGAATAAAGAGGTCCGTCCCTGGACCTTCACTGGAGATTCATGGCCTCACCGATATATATTTAAAATTGTATCGACTGTTGTACCTGTAACGCTGTTTTGATTATTTTTTTTGTTTGATTTTTTTTGATTGATTGCCTAATAAACGATAAAATAAAATAAAATGGCTCTAAGTATGATATGACACTGCATCCGAAATACGAATAACATTAGACGGTTGATGATTAGAAAAAGAATGCCAGTTTTCAGATAAGATTAATGATTATGTCACTGGCATGAGAAAAAATGACTGGTAGCAAGCCACCTCCATAGTTGGCATCAAAGATGGAATAAGTCCATCTGAAGTAATCTGAACCCAATTTATATATATTTATGTATGCTGTCTCGGCGTCCGGCGAACTTCGTATCGTCTAACCTGTAAGCTATCATATCTTTCAAGTTGGATCAAACTGCACACGGTGTGCAAATTTGATTAAAATTGGGTTAAGTACTTCAGGAGTCCATCGCGGACAAACAAAGCGACAAGTAATTTATATATATTAAGATTAATTATCACTTCGTTTATCTGTCACAAGTTTGGTCTTTTACTAGAACAAGAAAAGTAGTAACGACTACAAGACAAGTAGTACTAGTCTATTATTATACATACACAAGTACACTACGCTATTGCGATGTAACGTGGCTGACATGACGCGTCTGCGGTTTTGTTGTCTCTTTCACCCCAGTGTCCCGTCTTCTTGTTTAATTTACAAGTTTATAATATAAGACTGATTCTTAGTCACTGTTAGATATTCAGTGTCAGTTATCGTGTTATTACTGCTCATGTAAAATGAAGTTAACTATTATTATTTTAGTTCAAATAACTTTATTAAATGGCGTGCACAGTGGACTTGTCAATAATATAATTGGAACTATAACATACGAAATTCATAAAGTGGACGAAAATGTCGATCATTTTGATCCAGGAATCAGTGGAAAAGAAAGACTTTTGGACAATGTCCTGGATTCATTTAGGGAAACTGTAGAAAATGTAAATAAACGTGTTGATGACATCTTTGAAACAAAGGAAGAACTCGTTTCGAGTGAAGCGTACAGGACAGATGACAAAACGTCCCATTGGTCAGGTGAAACTTTCCACGATCATAACCATGGTTTTAGGAATCATGAACACATTTATTCTCATTTCCATGACCACCAATTTAGACCCGAATATTCTGGAAGTTCGGAATGGAAGTATACGAAACCTACCCAAGAATATGATACGGATTACAGAGAAAAACCCAATAACGGAAACGATAATTCCTGGGAAAATAACTACACGACACAGCCAGCTAACAATAGATGGACGACTTCTACAACAAGTGATTTCAACAAAATACATTCAAATCTAAATACTGACTATAGTAATTTTAGAAACACAAGTGTAGCGATAACGAGTATACTATTTCCTGGTGCGGTTAATAACAAAGACACTATTAAGGACTATAATAATGACAAGAACATCAACAATGATAACAATAACAATATAACAAATAGCGACAAGATTGTTTTTCCCGGTAAAGTGAACACAGTTGAAAGAAAGTGTCCCGACGGCTTGGTTATAACAGCCAACGGTGCCTGCTTAGAACAAATAGTGATACACATGGGAAACCGTAGCGCAAGTACTGATAGAAGTGTGAGACGATAATAATAGGAACATACATAGTTCAAAGGACTAACGATTTTATTAATGTGAAATTGATTAGTATTTAAGTGTTAGTAAGCATGCATCTTTTATTTAAATGTGTAGCGGAATTTAAGTAATTAAAACAGTGCGTGATGTAGAACGAATTTTTATTGGTGATTCTTGATTAGTAACTTCTCCTCGCTTCCTTTAGGAAAGGCGATTCCTCACATTTACAAAATTAGTAACTGCATTCGAAACATTTTTATGGCTCGTGTTAGAAAGTATAAATACACTCTCATACACTCTCACTACAGTCTACACTCACATATAGTTTATTCTATTAAACCGTCTGTCCGATTTAGGTACCATTAATAAATTGTGTAAAAGACGAAGTTTTTATACTTCAAATGGCAGAAACAATAAAAATATGTAGTATGGTTCACTATTACATATACCTAGAAACATTTGAAATTTTAATGAGTCACTAATAGTGACTTACTTATGTTTATTAGAGTAATGTGGTCACGTGGTCTCTAGTACTCTACAGCCAGACCACTAAGTGTCTGTCAAGTCACTTAACCATAACATGTTGTTAATTTATGTGGCCATTGTTGACGCAATACAGTATTTTGGTCCCTCCTATAGTGGTAAAAGCAAAAAATGATATGTCTTTCAAGTATATTGAAAAAATACCTCAATGATTAAATTAATTGCTCGCGAATGGCGATACATTGAGTTGTGTTGTGGGAGTCTTAACACAATTAGTCTAAAAGGAAATCAATTAAATAATAAATATAAAGTAAATGTTCACGCACATATATCTTCCTCTATCGGTCTCTCTATCACAAACACCAATCAAACACATACATCATTTTATCTGTCATGTGCCTCGGCCAGGACTCAAACCGGGGACTACTCGCAGGTAGGGTTAGGCAGGTAGGCTTCTTCCAACAAGTACTAGCTGTCGCGACAGCAACACGTTTTTTATTTAAATGGCATACAAGAATATTACTTTATAGTCTATCCCACTCAAAAATAATGTAGCTTTCTACTGGTGAAAGAATCCTTAAAATCGTTTCAGTAGTTTCTTGAGATTATACTTACACAACGATTAAGTATAAACAAGTTTAGACTTAAGACATAGTACACGTCACGTGTATCTTAACTTACTCAGCGGAGCGTGTCTATCTACCCTAGTGCGAGGTTGAATTTTAAACAGGAAAAACCGTTATTACTCATTTGATTTGGTTGAAAATAACTATTATTATTAATTGTCTCGTAAAAGATGTTTCAAATTTTTAATGCTAATAGTTTCCTTTGCATTGTCGTTTCGTTTTTACTAGCGTTAAGAAATTAGCATATTGTGTTTATTATTCACCTACACATTTACAGTACAGCTACAGTATTTTATTTTAACAAAATGCATTTTCCAGAATAGCACTTCATAGTAGAATTATCCGTCTCCAGATGTTATTCGTAGCTTTCCACGTACCATCTGAAAGCTCGTCTACTTGTTCAACAAACCAGCAACCCCTACCGCGAAGGTCCTCTGCGGGAGAACAGTAAGCGACAAAAAACTTCCAAGGAGATTTTTATAGGTCACAGTAACAGACGTCACTACTGCTACTAATGCATCAAACTCACTATATTAAACTCACATCTAAGTTATTGTCTTTCTTTTAATAAATAGCCAGCAAACGAGCTGACGTCCCACCTGTGTAAGTGGCTATCGTCGCCCATGGACATCAGCAACACCAAAAGCATCACTGATGCGTTGCTGGCCGAGAAAGAGATTTGAAAAACAAAGAAAGAACTGGCTCACAAGAACTGGCGGAACACGAGTCGTTTGGCGGCTGACTCAAGCTCAAAGGTAGTAGCTATCCAGGCGAATCCCAAGAAGAAATAATAATAGTAATAGGATTTAGTCGCCTCTTAAGACACCCATTTGACGTGGGATTGGGGTTAATTCTAAGCCGCCACCAATACGGCTGAAACTAATTAAGTATTAGATATAAGGATTCTTTTGAGATGAATGTTTAATTAATATGATGTCATTTCCGTAATTTTTTATCAGTCTAAACTTTGGCGCAAGGATTTGAAGTATTTTGACTTTTGAGAAATATTGAAAACACAAAAAACACGTTACGACTTTTCCGTCAGTGGTGACGATTTTTTATTACTAAATTTAAGGCCATAGACAGCAAGGATTTATATTTGTGTTAGTACATCAACCTTCGATTCTTCAGCGGTGTATTCTGATTCTTGGACCCAAATAGCGGTTGTATTCGTGCTCGTATTGGTGTTTAGAGTGCTTAGCCCCGAAGTGCCTGGAGCTAAGAAATTGTACAAACTATTTTGGTTTTGTTTTCGATCATTAATGTCACTTATTTCGGCTTCAGAAACTAAGCTAAAAATTTTCGACTTTAACACTGCTTGGTTGTAGGGTGTTAATTTTTTTACCGTAGCCGAAATAGAAGAAAAGAATTTTTCAATGTCGTCATTTTGTTCTTCAGCTTTTTTGTTTTCTAACAAATATCTCAGGAGTACCGCCGCGGAATTTTCTTCAGATATTTTTCGCTTAATTTTTTGTGCGTTTGGAAAGAGTTTAGATAATTCGTCCATGGACCCTGTATATTCTGGTCGTTCTCCGGTTAAAGACAAGTGTTGAGAGTCATTGTAAGTAAAATTATCAACAGTAGACAGGCTGTTTTCTTCGTCTCCATCATCGTTAGGTTCCAAACCTTTAGTGTTACCAGACATGGCTCTAGACCGTTTTTTGTAATGAGGTAGTAAGAAAGACATTTCATTTTCATATTGCCATTTTTTGACGGTCGAAGTACTCTGACCACTCATGGTCTTTTCCTTTTTATTAATAGCTCTTCGATGGCCTTCTCTCAAATTTAGCCACATTTTCTTGCACAATGATACTGAAAACAAAGTAGGTATTAAATTTAGTACGTAAGTATTAAAATTAATTGCATAATTATAAACTGAAAATTGAAATGTTAATATTACTTATAAAACTTAAATTACAAATTATAATTTTGAATTCAGGCATTAAATCGACGGGTGCAAAGTAAAAAAAGTTATCTACAGAGCTGCAGATAACTTTTTTTACTTGTTTTTTTATTTTTTACTTTGCACCCGTCGAAATAGTTTGTCTCAAATATCTTCCTACATCCATCCAATCCAGTTCTATCCATACATCTACCTATACATATTAATAAAAATGGAAAAGTCTGTCTGTGATTTCGAGATAAATGATTTTTTCAAGTTGCAAATCGTTACTTGAACGATACCAACACCGAAAAATGAGCTTTTTAATTTTTGTTTGTCTGTTTGTTTGTCTTCATTAATCTCTGAAGCTACTGAACAGATTTCAACAGGACTTTACTACAATGTCGAGTCTTCAACTTAAATTATAGGCGATTTTTTAGGGTTCCATAACAAAGTGAGAAAATGAAATATGAGTCGATTTGCTTTAAACATACAAAAACCTTTTCTTCACACAAATTGAGGCATAGGTACATAGTCATACATTTCTTAGTTTTTTTTTTATATTTTGCAAGGTGGAGCCAAAGCGTGGCACTGAAGTACTTATTTTTTACAAATTTACAATAATTCAAAAACATATAAATATAATTGAAGTGCATGTATGTGATTTAGAAATAAATGATTTTTTAAGTTGTAAATCGATACTTGCACGGTACCAAAACCGAGAAACGAGTTTTTTATTTGTTTTAAACTAACAAAAACCTTTTCTTCACACAAAATAAGGCATACATGCATTTCTTAGTTTATTTCTATTTCGCAAGATGGAGATAGAATATGAACTGAAGTGTTTTTTTTAACTAAATATATATTTTTATATTCACTTTTTTTAAATCATGAATTACCTATTTATGGCCTCCAATGTAAATTTAGCATTTTTCACCCTGGAAGGGGTTGAAAATCGTAATTTAGTGTTGTACGAATAGTAGACATTGAACAAATTGAATAATAGATAATAAAATACATAACTCCACTTAACAAAACGTATTGCGGCGTGTTAAATCAAGCTTAGGATTGTTTTTTGAAATAACTAAGTGTTCTGTGATTTTTAGAGTTCCGTAGTGATGTTGTAGTTCTGTTATAAAATAAAATAAAATACAAATTGAATAATTGATAATAAAATACACAAAACCTATTTCGGCGTGTTAAATCATGCTTAGGATTGTTCTTTAAAATAACTAAGTGGTCCGTGATTTTTAGAGTTCCGTAGTGATGTTGTAGTTCTGTTATAATGCAGTCCTGGGGAATGTTCCTCATTTGAGAGTGCAGAGTGCTGAATTTTCGCATTTTCTGTGAAGCAATATCTTTCCTTTGCCGAATTATTGATTTGCCAAAACTACAATGTAATAAATGCGAAAATGCGTTGCACCTTTATTACCATTCTCACATAACTCATCGAATTAACCTTAACTCTCTCTCTCACCGCTGAACCAATCTTGATGTGTTTTGGTATAGAAATAGATTGTACCTTGGAGAACGATATAAGACTACTTCTTTTTTAAGTCTGGGTACCTAATGTGAAATACTGATGGATCAGCAAACGTCATCATACAATTTATTTATTGAATGTTATTTAAGTACTAAGGGTTAAGTAGGAAACACAAAATTAGAAAATAATATGATGAAATAATAATAATAAGTAAAAGTAACCGGCTCAGTGCGAGCTAGGGTTGTTGAACCTAACTTAACTATTTAGTAAAACCTAACATAGCTACGTAACGAAAATATAAACGAAATTAAGAAACAAATTTAACTTTGCCGTTGAAAAACTGTTGTCCCCATATATCGACATGGGTCCCGACCAAGTTCTGCAAATAGGCTTAAAATAATTTTCTTTGTAATACTTACAAATTAACAGTTTTAAGATTTTTTCTTTAACCTATGTTTCACCTAAGATATATTATGTCTTCTAGCCGAATGTTTTTTGATTGCGTTGACGATACAGAATATTATGTTTTCACAGCTCCCAGGGATTGCAGACCTGAGTGTTGGATTAATTTTAATTTGTTACGTTCACGCGTTCCTTAGGAAAAAGGTCTTGAAATACAAACAGACAGACGGGCAATGGAGTAAGTGATCATAAGGGAACCGTGTTTTTTCTTTTGAGGTAATGAACCCTAAAAATATCGAAACGTTATTTCAAGTATTGACCTTTCATAGTAACGTGGTTTTAATGAGCGATCATGCTGTTTTAAGAGATTGTTATGTAAGTTAACTAAAGCACCTTAGATTTTTTCCGAAGCGAAGCGAGGGCAATTGCTAGTTATTAATAAAATTGTCTCGTAAAAGATGTTTCAAATTTTTAATGCTAATAGTTTCCTTTGCATTGTCGTTTCGTTTTTACCTGCGTTAAGAAATTAGCATATTGTGTTTATTATTCACCAGGCTACAGTATTTTATTTTAACAAAATGCATTTTCCCAGAATAGCACTTCATAGTAGAATTATCTCTCTCCAGATGTTATTTGTAGCTTTCCACTTACCATCTGAAAGCTCGTCTACTTGTTCAACAAACCAGCAAACCCTACCGCGAAGGTCCTCTGCGGGAGAACAGTAAGCGGCAAAAAACTTCCAAGGAGATTTTTTATAGGTCACAGTAACAGACGTCACTACTGCTATAATGCATCAAACTCACAATATTAAACTCACATCTAAGTTCTTGTCTTTTTTTTAATAAATAGCCAGCAAACGAGCTGACGTCCCACCTGTGTAAGTGGCTATCGTCGCCCATGGACATCAGCAACACCAAAAGCATCACTGATGCGTTGCTGGCTGAGAATGAGATTAGAAAAACAAACAAAGAACTGGCTCACAAGAACTGGCGGAACACGAGTCGTTTGGCGGCTGACTCAAGCTCAAAGGTAGTAGCTATCCAGGCGAATCCCAAGAAGAAATAATAATAGTAATAGGATTTAGTCGCCTCTTAAGACACCCATTTGGCGTGGGATTGGGGTTAATTCCAAGCCGCCACCAATACGGCTGAAACTAATTAAGTATTAGATGTTCTGTGGCTAAAACAATTATCAATTTTGATATAAATTTTCGTCATAAGGATTCTTTTGAGATGAGTGTTTAATTAATATGATGTCATTTCCGTAATTTTTTATCAGTCTTAACTTTGTCGCAAGGATTTGAATTATTTTGAGAAATATTGAAAACACAACAAACACGTTACGACTTTTCCGTCAGTGGTGACGATTTTTTATTACTAAATTTAAGGCCATAGACAGCAAAGATTTATATTCCTGTTAGTGCATTAACCTTCGATTCTTCAGCGGTGTATTCTGTTTCTGGGACCCAAATACGAGTTGTATTCGTGCTCGTATTGGTGTTTAGAGTGCTTAGCCCCGAAGTGCCTGGAGCTAAGAAATCGTACAAACCATTTTGGTTTTGTTTTCGATCATTAATGTCACTTATTTCGGCTTCAGAAACTAAGCTAAAAATTTTCGACTTTAACACTGCTTGGTTGTAAGGGGTTAATTTTTTTACCGTAGCCGAAATAGAGGAAAAGAATTTTTCAATGTCATCATCTTGATTTTGTTCTTCAGCTTTTTTGTTTTCTACCAAATATCTCAGGAGTACCGCCGCGGAATTTTCATCAGATTTTTTTCGCTTAATTTTTGGTGCGTTTGGAAAGAGTTTAGATAATTCATCCATGGACCCTGCAGATTCTGGTCGTTCTCCGGTTAAAGACGAGTGTTGAGAGTCATTGTAAGTAAAATTATCAACAGTAGACAGGCTGTTTTCTTCGTCTCCATCATCGTTAGGTTCCAAACCTTTAGTGTTACCAGACATGGCTCTAGACCGTTTTTTGTAATGAGGTAGTAAGAAAGACATTTCATTTTCATATTGCCATTTTTTGACGGTCGAAGTACTCTGACCACTCATGGTCTTTTCCTTTTTATTAATAGCTCTTCGATGGCCTTCTCTCAAATTTAGCCACATTTTCTTGCACAATGATACTGAAAACAAAGTAGGTATTAAATTTAGTACGTAAGTATTAAAATTAATTGCATAATTATAAACTGAAAATTGAAATGTTAATATTACTTATAAAACTTAAATTACAAATTATAATTTTGAATTCAGGCATTAAATCGACGGGTGCAAAGTAAAAAAAGTTATCTACAGAGCTGCAGATAACTTTTTTTACTTGTTTTTTTATTTTTTACTTTGCACCCGTCGAAATAGTTTGTCTCAAATATCTTCCTACATCCATCCAATCCAGTTCTATCCATACATCTACCTATACATATTAATAAAAATGGAAAAGTCTGTCTGTGATTTCGAGATAAATGATTTTTTCAAGTTGCAAATCGTTACTTGCACGATACCAACACCGAAAAATGAGCTTTTTAATTTTTGTTTGTCTGTTTGTTTGTCTTCATTAATCTCTGAAGCTACTGAACAGATTTCAACAGGACTTTACTACAATGTCGAGTCTTCAACTTAAATTATAGGCGATTTTTTAGGGTTCCATAACAAAGTGAGAAAATGAAATATGAGTCGATTTGTTTTTAACATACAAAAACCTTTTCTTCACACAAATTGAGGCATAGGTACATAGTCATACATTTCTTAGTTTTTTTTTTATATTTTGCAAGGTGGAGCCAAAGCGTGGCACTGAAGTACTTATTTTTTACAAATTTACAATAATCCAAAAACATATAAATATAATTGAAGTGCATGTATGTGATTTAGAAATAAATGATTTTTTAAGTTGTAAATCGATACTTGCACGGTACCAAAACCGAGAAACGAGTTTTTTATTTGTTTTAAACTTACAAAAACCTTTTCTTCACACAAAATAAGGCATACATGCATTTCTTAGTTTATTTCTATTTCGCAAGATGGAGCTAGAATATGAACTGAAGTGTTTTTTTTAACTAAATATATATTTTTATATTCACTTTTTTTAAATCATGAATTACCTATTTATGGCCTCCAACGTAAATTTAGCATTTTTCACCCTGGAAGGGGTTAAAAATCGTAATTTAGTGTTGTACGAATAGTAGACATTGAACAAATTGAATAATTGATAATAAAATATATAACTCCACTTAACAAAACGTATTGCGGCGTGTTAAATCAAGCTTAGGATTGTTTTTTGAAATAACTAAGTGTTCTGTGATTTTTAGAGTTCCGTAGTGATGTTGTAGTTCTGTTATAAAATAAAATAAAATACAAATTGAATAATTGATAATAAAATACACAAAACCTATTTCGGCGTGTTAAATCATGCTTAGGATTGTTCTTTAAAATAACTAAGTGGTCCGTGATTTTTAGAGTTCCGTAGTGATGTTGTAGTTCTGTTATAATGCAGTCCTGGGGAATGTTCCTCATTTGAGAGTGCAGAGTGCTGAATTTTCGCATTTTCTGTGAAGCAATATCTTTCCTTTGCCGAATTATTGATTTGCCAAAACTACAATGTAATAAATGCGAAAATGCGTTGCACCTTTATTACCATTCTCACATAACTCATCGAATTAACCTTAACTCTCTCTCTCACCGCTGAACCAATCTTGATGTGTTTTGGTATAGAAATAGATTGTACCTTGGAGAACGATATAAGACTACTTCTTTTTTAAGTCTGGGTACCTAATGTGAAATACTGATGGATCAGCAAACGTCATCATACAATTTATTTATTGAATGTTATTTAAGTACTAAGGGTTAAGTAGGAAACACAAAATTAGAAAATAATATGATGAAATAATAATAATAAGTAAAAGTAACCGGCTCAGTGCGAGCTAGGGTTGTTGAACCTAACTTAACTATTTAGTAAAACCTAACATAGCTACGTAACGAAAATATAAACGAAATTAAGAAACAAATTTAACTTTGCCGTTGAAAAACTGTTGTCCCCATATATCGACATGGGTCCCGACCAAGTTCTGCAAATAGGCTTAAAATAATTTTCTTTGTAATACTTACAAATTAACAGTTTTAAGATTTTTTCTTTAACCTATGTTTCACCTAAGATATATTATGTCTTCTAGCCGAATGTTTTTTGATTGCGTTGACGATACAGAATATTATGTTTTCACAGCTCCCAGGGATTGCAAACCTGAGTGTTGGATTAATTTTAATTTGTTACGTTCACGCGTTCCTTAGAAAAAAGGTCTTGAAATACAAACAGACAGACGGGCAATGGAGTAAGTGATCATAAGGGAACCATGTTTTTTCTTTTGAGGTAATGAACTCTAAAAATATCGAAAGGTTATTTCAAGTATTGACCTTTCATAGTAACGTGGTTTTAATGAGCGATCATGCTGTTTTAAGAGATTGTTATGTAAGTTAACTAAAGCACCTAAGATTTTTTCCGAAGCGAAGCGAGGGCGATTGCTAGTTATTAATAAAATGGTCTCGTAAAAGATGTTTCAAATTATTAATGCTAATAGTTTCCTTTGCATTGTCGTTTCGTTTTTACCTGCATTAAGAAATTAGCATATTGTGTTTATTATTCACCTACAGGCTACAGTATTTTATTTTAACAAAATGCATTTTCCCAGAATAGCACTTCATAGTAGAATTATCTCTCTCCAGATGTTATTTGTAGCTTTCCACTTACCATCTGAAAGCTCGTCTACTTGTTCAACAAACCAGCAACCCCTACCGCGAAGGTCCTCCGCGGGAGAACAGTAAGCGACAAAAAACTTCCAAGGAGATTTTTTATAGGTCACAGTAACAGACGTCACTACTGCTACTAATGCATCAAACTCACTATATTAAACTCATATCTAAGTTCTTGTATTTTTTTTTAATAAATAGCCAGCAAACGAGCTGACGTCCCACCTGTGTAAGTGGCTATCGTCGCCCATGGACATCAGCAACACCAAAAGCATCACTGATGCGTTGCTGGCCGAGAAAGAGATTAGAAAAACAAAGAAAGAACTGGCTCACAAGAACTGGCGGAACACGAGTCGTTTGGCGGCTGACTCAAGCTCAAAGGTAGTAGCTATCCAGGCGAATCCCAAGAAGAAATAATAATAGTAATAGGATTTAGTCGCCTCTTAAGACACCCATTTGGTGTGGGATTGGGGTTAATTCCAAGCTGCCACCAATACGGCTGAAACTAATTGAGTATTAGATGTTCTGTGGCTAAAACAATTATCAATTTTGATATAAATTTTCGTCATAAGGATTCTTTTGAGATGAGTGTTTAATTAATATGATGTCATTTCCGTAATTTTTTATCAGTCTTAACTTTGTCGCAAGGATTTGAATTATTTTGAGAAATATTGAAAACACAACAAACACGTTACGACTTTTCCGTCAGTGGTGACGATTTTTTATTACTAAATTTAAGGCCATAGACATCAAAGATTTATATTCCTGTTAGTGCATTAACCTTCGATTCTTCAGCGGTGTATTCTGTTTCTGGGACCCAAATACGAGTTGTATTCGTGCTCGTATTGGTGTTTAGAGTGCTTAGCCCCGAAGTGCCTGGAGCTAAGAAATCGTACAAACCATTTTGGTTTTGTTTTCGATCATTAATGTCACTTATTTCGGCTTCAGAAACTAAGCTAAAAATTTTCGACTTTAACACTGCTTGGTTGTAAGGGGTAAATTTTTTTACCGTAGCCGAAATAGAGGAAAAGAATTTTTCAATGTCATCATCTTGATTTTGTTCTTCAGCTTTTTTGTTTTCTACCAAATATCTCAGGAGTACCGCCGCGGAATTTTCATCAGATTTTTTTCGCTTAATTTTTGGTGCGTTTGGAAAGAGTTTAGATAATTCATCCATGGACCCTGCAGATTCTGGTCGTTCTCCGGTTAAAGACGAGTGTTGAGAGTCATTGTCGTAAGTAACATTTTCAACAGTAGACAGGCTGTTTTCATCGTCTCCATCATCGTAAGGTTCAAACCCTTCAGTGTTACCAGACATGACTCTAGACCGTTTTTTGTAATGAGGTAGTAAGAAAGACATTTCATTTTCATATTGCCATTTTTTGACGGTCGAAGTACTTTGACCACTCACGGTTATTTTATTTTTTTTAATAGCTCTTCGATGGCATTCTCTCAAATTTATCCACATTTTCTTGCACACTGATACTGAAAACAAAGTATGTAGGTATTTTGATTACAATTTAGTAGGAACGTAAGTATTAAAATTAATGGCATCATTATAAACTGAAATGTTAATATTATAAAACTTAAATTACCAATTATTCTTCGGGTAAATACGCGCTTTAAATCGACGGGTGCAAAGTAAAAAAGTTATCTACAGAGCAGCTATATTGCAGATAACTTTTTTTACTTTGCACCCGTCGAAATAGTTTGTCTCAAATATCTTCCTACATCCATCCAATCCAGTTCTATCTATACATCTATACATATTAATAAAAATGGAAAAGTCTGTCTGTGATTTCGAGATAAATGATTTTTTCAAGTTGCAAATCGTTACTTGCACGATACCAACACCGAAAAATGAGTTTTTAAAATTTTTGTCTGTCTGTTTGTTTGCCTCCGCTAATCTCCGAAACCACTGAACGAATTTTAACAGCACTTTTACTAGGATATTGAAAAGTGTTCAACTTAAAGATTAAGCAATTTTTTAGGGTTCCATACTAAAGGGTTCCTTAGGGATAGTTTGTATGGAAAAATAAGAAAATTACTTGTTTCAAACGATTAAAAGCTTACTTGTTTCAAACTATTAAAAACGTATTCTCCGTACAAAAAGAGTTATACATGCATTTCTTAGATTTTACTTATATTGCTTGGAAAGGCCATAAAATGCCTATAAAGGTTATATTTTTCATTAATTCAAATTCCTATTAATGAGTGGATATCTATGTTTTTACTTTGTTTTTAAGAGCATATTGTTTGCGTATCTATGTCCTCCAATATAATTTCAGCATTTTACAAATTTCACTTTGGAAGTGGCAGAAAAACGCAAATTAAGTCTGTATGAGTAATCAATACCCAACAAATAATCGATTACTATCTTGGCCACTAGATGGCTCTGTATCTGTTGCATAATTGAAGTGTCTGTCTGTGATTTCGAAACAAATGATTTTTGGAACGAAGTTCCTTATCGCGCGTTGTGAAAGGGGGCTAGACGGAAAAATACGACACTTTTTGATTCTTACGAATGACGACACTTTTTAAATCGAAAGGAACTTCGTTCCATCCGGGTGTCCCTTGACACCTCTCATGTTTTTTTTTCAAGTTGCAAATCGTTACTTGCAAGTAGGGTTACGCAAAATTTCAAAAGTATCGATACTTTAATCGATACCAGTATCGTATCAAAAGTATCGATAACAAAAAAGTATCGGAACAAAAGTATCGATACCTGAAGGTATCGAGTACTTTTTAATACATTTATAAAAAAACCTGAATGGAATGTTGATTGTGTTGCAAAGTTTCACAAAAAAATCTAGCTGGAACGTGTCTCACAAAATAGTCACTAAGTAGTAAAACTTTGTCCAGGCGGGATCCAGTTAAGAGTTTGTTTTCATTTTTTTAAATACTTCCACGTTTCACGGATTCCTCCTGGCGGCGGCATCTTCTTGACATTGATTTAACTTAAAATGCAAGTACCTACGCAGTACAAGTAATACTATACAGTACGAGTAATAGTTTTACTATACTTTTTATTCCGAGTAAGACGACACGAAACCGAAAGAATAATTTCGTACGGCTGTTCTCTACAACTCACATGTTATGGTGAATATGTCAGGGAAGTACTTTTCTATAACTAAAGAACTGAAAGATGCTGTGCAAATAATGCAATAATACTTTTCATAGATATCAGAAAACCGAATAAATGAAATAGTTTAAAAGACAAAATACTACACAGATTTATTCACCCGTAAGGATTACTCGTAAAAAACTCCTAAAATAGTTTAATCAAATAAAATGGTAACACACATAGTAACGAGCACTTGCTCGGCAAGCATTTTCAAGCTAATAATTTATTGGAAAAGGGGGAGAAGGAAAGTATCGATACCTTTAGAAAGTATCATGAATTGCCTATTCATATCCTCCAATGTAAAGGAGAATGCCCATAGCCAGTACTCTTAAAAAAATAATTGTGTCACAATGATTTTTGGACAAAAAAATTAAATAAAATATTTCAAGTATTTTACCCTATTTCCTAAAAAGTCCTTATTGGGAATAATTTCCTGAAATTAATAAGTAACTTAGTTTTACAAAAGAAAACCATTGGGCCATTTATGTTTGGATAAGGGCCAATCAGGAATCTTTTAAGATCCTTCGGGCCTCAGATTAAAGAAATAAAAGGCAGATATATTCATTCAACTAAAATGTAAAGCTACCAAAGCAAATACAAACTAAAAAAGCAAATACAAACCCGATTCAGTACTAAAGAAAACGTCAAATAGCTTTCATGTCACAATTGTCAAAATTTATAAAATAATTTTCTCAGATAAAATGCCGTCTTGCAATTTTAAAACCTGCTAAAGTTGTTCCCAAAATCAAGCAAAAGAAGATTAGATATCTTTTCATAGGTAACTGTTCATTATTTTATTATTTATTTATAATAATATTTTTGCGGTGCGCTCGGAACACAAAACCTCGACAATTATTCAATTTTATACCAGCTTTATATGAAAATCGATTACCCTAAATTAGGGGAAATATGCATGGGTTATTTGAACACTGATCGATTATAAACTTTTAAAGAAAAAAAATATTTTAAAAGTAAATAGTTGTATTTATTTAAATCTAAATATTAGGAAATGCAGCCAATGCATAAATACCTGTCGCTGGGTTATTACAAACATAAGATAGATTGTACAAAGGATTAGAGGGATAAAATAAGGATTTTAACATAGGTAAACCTGGTTGATTGAAAATATCACGTTTGCCTACGATAAAATGCACGATTTAAAGAAAATATTATATTCTATTTTAGTTCCTGTTTAGCCTACTCAGTAAATTATTTTATTTTGCAGGTTGCCGATAAATGCTATTATACGAGATAAATGGGTTTTTATTATTCCTTAAAGTAGGCAAGATAATGATTAGCCATCCAAATTTTGCTTTGTTTATTTATTGCATTTTAATGAAGATGACGTATATTATATATGTCGGAGACACCCCATCCTCCTCGACATCATCGTTAGCGGTCATAGGACCAGTGGACGTCTGGGTTAAGTGCGAGCACAAAACATAATATTCGCTCTCTTCTACTCCGCCATCAGTGGATGGCCATCTCCGACATTTCATGTATTTTAATTATAATAAATGTATTAAAATTTTGATATTTTTCAATTAAAAAAAAAACTTGAGAGGTGTCAAGGGACACCCGGATGGAACGAAGTTCCTTTTGATATAGAGCAAAAAGTGTCGTGACAACTTTTCATAAGAAACAAAAAGTGTCGTAAGAATTTTTTCCGTCTAGCCCCCTTTCACAACGCGCGATAAGGAACTTCGTTCCAATAACTACCCAAAAGAGAAAAAAACCATAAATTAAAACAATTCAACATATTAAGTAGTAAGTAAGAACATTTGACATATTTAATATCTATACTTTTTGATAACTAGTGATATAATAATAAATAATTTGCCAATTTAATTGTGCATAATATTTCAAGTCCAAAATATGGCAAAAATATTTACTAAATTGTGGGAGATTGCGACTTTTTGTTTTCAATGTGGCAACTTACACACACAAAGAAGTATGTGTCTCTACGATGCCACTGCTAGCTGTCAAGATGGTTGTCATGCACACATAGTGAAAAAGCGGCTTCACGTCATTCGTTGCATTTCTTTGCGAATGTTATATCTGCCTTTTATTTCTTTAATCTGAGCTTCGGGCCAATAGGTAGCATTGATTCGATTATAATTATGATACAATAGTTATAGTAAGTATAATATATCCATGACAACAAACTAGATGACGTAAGGGGACTGTCAAATGAATTATTTTTTTTATAGAAAATTATTATAATCAGCCAGGAGTAATAGTGTTCTGTGATTATAATACATTACAAACTTCATGGTGATTGGGGACTGTCAAATGAATTTGAAACTTAAAAGATCGACATTACATACGCAATCGACTTTAATACGCCCGCATAGAGTCCATATTACTGTGAGTTTACTATAACCTAAATACAAATTAGTTTTGTTTAAAATCTCTTATTTCCTAATATTATCATTGACTAAAGTTAGTATGTATAATTTATTAAGATAACATAATCAAATAAAGGTATTTTTATCAAGACACAAAAATGTTAAAGTCAGTACATTTCTCCATACTAAATGGGCATTCTCCTTTAGCATTTTTTATATTTCACACTGGGTTCACACAAGGGGTTTAAAATCGTAATTTAGTTGTACGAACAGTTGCCATTGAACAAATTGAATAATTGATAATAAAGTCATAGCTCCACTAATACAAAAAACAATTATTATAATTACACGATTCTTAATTCAAATTTATTTTCTATTTTTTAGTTGGATTTTCTATAAAAGCGTGTTTTTTAGTTTTTTTTAACTATTATTTATTTTTTAATTTTTTAGTTTGATTTTTTGAAATTAAATTTAGGTTTTTTTTCTTTCTTTCTTTCTGTTTTTTCTTTAAATCTGGACATGAGAATCATTAGGTCGGATGTGCATATACGACGAAAATGACTTTTTAGTATACCGATATTAAGTTTTTGTTTCTCTTTCCAACGATCTGACCGTGGTATCTCTATCTCTTACCGTTGTAAAGATACACTCATGCATAATGTCGGTTATACAGACTTTTTCAAATACCCGAGAGCCATAAGCATTTATATTTACTTAAATCTTTATGCACCAAATTATTAATAGTTTTATGATCCGTATTTCAACTTAAGCTATTATGAATCAAAAATGTTTGGCCTAATACGCTGGTAGCATCAGCAGATATGCATTTATGCCTGTAAAGTTTACTTCAAATTGTAGTACGTATCTTCAAATATAGTATTATGCTTGAAAAAATGTTGCTTATCGCTACAAAGGCATAAAGTCTGTTCTTAATATAGGATTTTATTGTTGTAATAATAATGTTTTGTATGAATATATTTCAGGCATAAAGTCTGATGTACAAAAATTTTATAGATTAAAAATTGTATTAAACTCATTTTAACAGTTAGGGTGATACTTGTAATAAAAATTAAAAGGTACTATTGCCTACAAAATATTAAAAAAAGAATACTGACTGAAATACTTATAGTTCAATAATGCTGAAGAAAAAATGTTTGTCAATTTTGTTTTTGCTCTCCTGAAAAGTTAGCATTTTACACATCCGACCTAATGCTTCTCATGTCCAGAAATATTGAATTGTCATCGGTCCTCGATAAGTCTACAAAGTTCGAAAGAAATTTTTGAAATGAAAGTTAGGTTTTTTCTTTCTTTCTTTCTTTTTTCCTTAAATATTGAATTGTCATCGGTCCTCTTTAAGTCTACGAATTTTGAAAGAAATCTGACCGTTTGAAGTGGGTCAAAATCAAGTCCAAAGAGAACTTACAAACAAACAAACAATCAAACAAACATACAGGTGAAGCTAATATAAAGCGTGTACAAAAGGTCTTGACAGACAGACAGACGGACAATGGAGTGAGTGATCTTGGAAACCATGTTTTTTCTTTTGGTTTCGAATCATGCTGCTTTAAAGCCGCGTATCCACTCGGCAACATTTGACGCGCGACATGTTGCACAACAGGTTGCCCAAGAGCGCGGAACTTTTTGTTGAACAACGTTGTCTGTCTAGTAGACAGTGTCTACGCATCTACTACTACGTCAGTCGTCGACAACATGTCGCCAGGGGAACTAGTGTTGATTTCAGCGGCATAAAATAAATGTATTCAGTGATCTCCGTGTGGTTGATGGATCTTTTGCGAATTTTACCCGAATGAACAAAACAGACTTCGAGATACTATTACAAAAAATTGAACCCATAATATCGAAGCAAGATACAAAATTTCGAAATGCAACTTACACTTCGATATTTGGCGACCGGCAATTCCTATACTTCACTGTCCTACACTTTCAAAATATCAAGACAATTAATTAGTAAAATTGTACCAGTGCTTATGCTTTATGTCGAAATAAATGTTTCTTTCTTTCTTCCTTTCTTTCTTTACCAGAAGTTTTTATTTATTTATTTAAAATTTATGTCACCTTATAAAAAAGGATGAACAAAGGGCAAACTATGGCTGGCTGGCTGGCTTTTATGCTGCATTTAATGCTAAAAACATCTTCACTCCCACTTTCTGTTTTTTTTGAACATTTAAATTTCTTCCTCTCGCGAGTGAATTGCGATCGAAGAGTATGTACCTTGCTTTCAACCTCTTTCACAGACACATCTAGTGTTTTTGCTATTGAATCCCATGCATCTAGTTTTTTTTTTTTAATTTATTAAAGTGAAACTTTTATTACATCGTCTCAAACTTTTTGGTCTGTGTGTCGCATGTCACGTGACAGTCGGCCGCGGAGTGGGGGTAAAGTGAAAGGCGCTCGACAGAGCAGCCGAGGCCAATATGGCGGCGCCACGCCGATGGTTCGCAGCTGACCGTGTAGTGTGTATATAGTCTATAAAAATAGTCTATACTATAGACTATTACTCATTTGTGTCAGTGCTCCACGCTATTTGTTTGTTTTTATCAGTGTTTAATGTGTGGCGTACTCCTCCGTGAACCTGAAAGAAAAACCTGAAACAGAAATAATAATTAAAATACATAAAATATAACAATAATAATTTAACTTAAATCTAGCAATGTAATTAAAATCAACAAATAGCATTATATAAATTCAAATAATTACTTACCAACTAACTACATTGTAATGTCGAAAGGTCGCCGTGAGCAGCGCGTCGCGACATAAACGTCGTATCGAATAAAGAACCTCAACTGCACTCTATAACATAACTACGTATAGATGCGCATACGCCGCCGCTTTTATTAGTTCGCTCACGGCCGCCCAGCGACAGTGGTTCTTACGCTCTGTTACCGAACGCACGTCGCTTTGTACCGTACTTTCCTCAGGCCGCTAACGATTAAATAGACGTATCGAAGTGTTCAGACCGTCTTTTCATGATCCATTCTCCACACTGGTGACCCCGCTGAAAAAGAAAAACGGAATTAAACACCAAAACCGTAAGCATTAATAATCGTAACACATAAATAATGGAAAACAAAGATGGCAGTAGCAAGTCGAACACAAAGGAAGCGTCAGCGCGGACCCTTACACCTCACGACACGACCGACATTTGTCGTGTCGGGGTACGGCCCCCACCGTTTTGGCCCGAGGAACCCGCCGTTTGGTTTTCTCAACTGGAGGGCAATTTTATATTATCCGGGATTCGGGACGACGATACCAAATTCTATTACGTCACGTCGACACTCGAGCAAAGATATGCAGCAGAAGTGAAAGATATTATCATTTCACCTCCCAAGACGGGGAAATACGAACATTTGAAGTCTGAATTAATTAAAAGACTTTCAGCATCCCGTGAGAAAGAAGTCCAGCAGCTACTAATTCACGAGGAGCTTGGGGACCGGCGACCATCGCAATTTTTGCGACATCTTCAACGCCTGGCAGGACCGACGGTGCCCGAAGATTTTATTAAAACGATTTGGACCAGCCGCCTGCCCACAGCACTCCAGCCCATCCTCGTCTCACAAAAAACGGCTGACCTACAATCTCTGGCGGACTTAGCCGACAGCATTCATGAAATCGTTCCCACCACCCCACATGTTGCGTCAACATCGAGAGAATCACGAACCACGCCTACACTCGAATCGATGGCCCGGCAAATCAACGAACTCTCAAAACAAGTAAGAGCCTTAACGAGGGAACACCGACCAAGATCGAAGACTAGATCCAGACGAGACAACAGCGACAGGCCAACGACACGCTCGCACTCCGAGTATAAAAAATACCCCACTTGCTGGTATCACCACAAATTTGGCAAGAACGCGAAGCGTTGCGTGAAACCCTGCGACTATTCGGAAAACTCCCAAGGCAGTCTGTAGCGGCGACATCCGACTGTCTCAATACTCCCGGTCGCCTGTTTGTGACGGATAGCAGAACAAAGACGCAGTTTCTCGTAGACACGGGCAGCGATCTCTGCGTCTTCCCTCGCACCGCACTTCGTGAACGTCGATCTCCAACGAACTACGAACTGTACGCCGCTAACGGATCAGCAATACCCACATATGGTTTCGTACACCTCGAACTTAATCTCGGACTTCGGCGAAACTACAGCTGGCGGTTTGTCGTAGCAGACGTCACGAAAGCCATCATAGGGGCCGATTTCCTGTCGTATTATGACCTCACGGTGGACTGTCGAAATAAACGCCTTATCGACACCACGACGTCCCTCACAACAACAGCGACAACAGCTTCATCCTCGTCTACTATATCTTCTGTGAAGACACTGGTCGGGGATTCCAAATACTATGACTTACTACGCCAGTTCCCTGATATCACACGTCCAGCTGGTACGGATCGCAAGGTGGATCATAACATTACCCACCACATCAAGACAACCCCTGGACCTCCTGTTTCCTGCGCTCCACGTCGTTTGGCCCCGGACAAACTACTCATCGCTAAGAAAGAGTTCGAGACCATGATCAAGGACGGAACAGCGAGGCCATCAAAAAGCCCATGGTCGTCACCGTTGCATCTAGCAGCAAAGAAGGACAATGGATGGCGTCCATGTGGAGACTATCGCATGCTTAACGCAAGAACAGTTCCAGACCGATATCCAATTCGACATCTCCAGGACTTCACCCACAACATATCTGGTTGTCAAGTCTTCTCCACGTTAGACCTCGCAAAGGCTTACAACCAGATACCTGTCAGCGCGGAAGATATTGAAAAAACGGCGATAACTACTCCGTTTGGCCTGTTTGAGTTCCCATTCATGTCCTTCGGGCTCAGGAACGCAGGTCAAACGTTTCAACGGTTTGTCGACGAGATCACCAGAGGACTTGACTTCACCTTCGCCTATCTGGATGATTTCATCATATTCAGCAAGGACGAAGAGACGCACATCAATCACCTACGTCAGCTGTTCAGAAAACTCCATGAGTACGGCATGGTGATAAACACAGCGAAGTGTGTATTTGGTGCCTCTGAAGTCCAATTCCTGGGACACAGAGTGTCAGCAAATGGAATCACGCCAGCGCCAAGCAAAGTTGAGGCCATAAAAGAGTTTCCCACGCCAAAGACGGTAAAAGAACTGAGACGCTTTTTAGGCATGGTGAACTTTTACCGCAAGTTCATACCCGGCGCAGCGGAAATCCAAGCTCCACTCCACTCGCTACTCAATGACAAAGTGAAAGGCTCACATCCAGTAGATATTTCAGGCGATGTATTAAGAGCCTTCGAAGCGTGCAAAGAAAGCCTATGTCGTACCACTCTATTGACGCATCCAGATTTAGATGCAAGGATCGCTTTAATAACTGATGCATCTGATACAGCAATTGGAGCCGCTCTCCAACAACACAAAAATGGCGCGTGGCAACCACTGGGATTCTTTTCCAGAAAATTAAGCCCATCACAAGTAAAATACTCTCCATATGACAGAGAATTACTTGCGATCTACGAAGGGATCCGTCACTTTCGGCACATGCTTGAGGCCCGCCATTTCGTAATATACACGGACCACAAGCCCATCTGCTACGCATTCACCACGCGTAAAGACAACTGCTCCCCGCGACAATTTCGTCATCTTGATTATATATCGCAATTTACAACGGATATTCGTCACATATCAGGAAAAGACAATGTCGTGGCAGATACACTGTCAAGAATAGAAGAAATTTCCCAGCCTCTTGACCTCACGTTATTGGCAAAATCGCAAGATCGCGACCCGGAGCTGCAACGCTTGCGTGATTCGGAAGGAACATCGCTCCGATTGCGTCTGGTTACCATCCCTGGCACGCAAAATCAACTATATTGTGATGACAGCCACGGATTACTAAGACCTTTTGTCACAACACCATACCGCCGCCAGGTTTTTGAAAGCTTGCATTCACTGAGCCACCCTGGAGCAAACGCAACTGCAAAATTAGTTTCTCAGCGTTTTGTATGGCCCGGCGTAAGGAAAGATTGCCGTGAATGGACAAAGACATGCCATGCCTGCCAAAAAGCAAAAATTACACGACATGTTATAACGACGCCTGGTACATTTCAACTTCCTCGTACAAGATTCAGAACCGTCCATATAGACCTTATAGGACCCATGCCAGTATCGAATGGATATAGATACTGTTTGACGGCCGTTGACCGATTCACTAGGTGGCCGGAAGCTATTCCCATCGAAGACATGACGGCTGAGACAGTAGCCAAAGCCCTGATTTCCGGCTGGATAGCACGCTTTGGTTGCCCAACAACTATAATAACAGACAGAGGACGCCAGTTCGAATCGGCTTTATTCAAACATCTTGCCCAGATGACCGGTTTTGAACATAAGCAAACAACAGCTTATCACCCGGCATCAAATGGTATGGTTGAGAGATTCCACAGGCACCTGAAAACAGCCATAACCTGCCACGCGAACTCAAACTGGACAGAATCACTTCCTCTAGTACTGTTAGGAATTCGAAGCGCCTACAAAGACGACATACAAGCTTCATCGTCAGAGATGGTATATGGTGAAACACTCAGATTACCCGGTGAACTATTTCAACCATCTAAAGATAACACCGATGACATAACCGATTTTACGACCCGACTTCGATCGATCGTCAAAAGCCTTCAGCCACAACCAGCTTCACGACATTGCAAGAAATCCATATTTATATTCAAAGACCTTGCCACTACCACTCATGTTTATCTCAGAGAAGACGCCCTGAAAGGAGCATTACAACCAGCATACACCGGACCACACGAGGTGTTAGAGAGAAATGAGAAGGTATTTAAAATCCTAGTAAAAGGGAAACCTGTTTCAGTATCAATAGAAAGATTAAAACCTGCATATATACTTACCGAAAATGTTGATCCCAGAGATAGCACACCACACGCAGACAGCTCACCTGAAAAGGAAAATAATATTAATAAAACACCTGAAAAGGAAAATAATATTAATAAAATACCTGAGAGGAAGACACGATATGGAAGAACAGTTCGATTTCCCGTCCGATATTATCGCCCGTAGGACGGTCTCTGGGAGGGAGTGGTGTGGCGTACTCCTCCGTGAACCTGAAAGAAAAACCTGAAACAGAAATAATAATTAAAATACATAAAATATAACAATAATAATTTAACTTAAATCTAGCAATGTAATTAAAATCAACAAATAGCATTATATAAATTCAAATAATTACTTACCAACTAACTACATTGTAATGTCGAAAGGTCGCCGTGAGCAGCGCGTCGCGACATAAACGTCGTATCGAATAAAGAACCTCAACTGCACTCTATAACATAACTACGTATAGATGCGCATACGCCGCCGCTTTTATTAGTTCGCTCACGGCCGCCCAGCGACAGTGGTTCTTACGCTCTGTTACCGAACGCACGTCGCTTTGTACCGTACTTTCCTCAGGCCGCTAACGATTAAATAGACGTATCGAAGTGTTCAGACCGTCTTTTCATGATCCATCCTCCACAAATGTAAATGTTGCTATTTCTTGCTTTTGATAAACAACGACACCGCTAGTCAGTCCGAAAAACTGATCAACGAGGATGATGCCATTTTAATACCCTAAATCGAATATTTATCCAAAAATTTTTAGTTAAATGTTACAATACGAAAAAAAGTTTCACTTATACCTGCCGTGCTTAGAGTAATAATATATACTATAGAGCGCGAGTATTACACAAACGGCATCGTACGCATCGTAGGCAGATGATCTATAGATACGTATATCGATGCGTGTATGACATATAGGGATGTATCAATTACGTGCCGATCGGCAACGAGGTATCGATAAGTTATTTCGATAAGTTATCTTATTTCCTACTATTAAACGAGATTTTTTTGTATAAATATGTATGTTTATTTGTATATTTGTTTCTAATCACTTTCTCGATAACAGTACTAACGATTTCGATTTTGCAATGTAATGGTTTACGAGGGCAACTAACCGATCTAGCTAGGTCTCATATCTGGGAAAATTCGTTTTCTCTATTTTCACATAAGCAAGCTCATTTGCCCAGGTACTTATTACACCATTTGTTGTACTACAGTACATTAGTTATACCAATGGCACCCACAATACCAGATTCTCCTAGTGGTGGGGCTATGAGTGTGATCTATATTGTTGGTTATTTAAAATACGAAAGTCACTCAGTTTTTTAGTTTTGCACGAGTATTCTTGTTATTTAGATAGTAAATTTTTATGGTACAAACAACCGAAGAAAATATAGACATAGACTCAATTAAATAAATGAATAAGCAGTTTAGACGTGATATTATTATATAACATTCCATAATTTACGTTTACGCTAGAGATAACGATACCGATATTAATGCTGATACATCGGCCGTTATATATCAACCGATACCGTTATCGAAAAAAGTCTTAGAAAAACGTCTTTTTCAATGCTGCCTCATACTAAATGATTTACAGTTCGTCTGCAAATAATTCAAATAATCTTTGCTTTTAAAAAATAATGACGTTATGTAGCAAATTGATACTTCCTTTGATAAATATTAATATTTTTTTAATAAATAAAATATAATTCATTTTATTTTTACACTCTTATTTGCTGTTTAGAGATTAGGCAAACCTCTTTTTATCCTCTAGCAGTTAGGATCATTTGATATCGGTATAGATAATAATTTATGGCAATAATCGCATCGGCAAAATCCGTTCCATACAAAGTATATTAAATATCGACTACAGCGTTAGTCACGTACATCACTAGAGTCTCGCGTGGGGAGCGCTACGGGAGCGTGGGTGAGCGCGGTGCGCGGGCGGTCTTGTGCTTGCCCACCCCTCACCCCGCGATGCGAGATATGTTTTCATAAAAATAAATACAAAAATCAACTTACCGATGATATGTGATACTGGATTTCAATTTTGTGTGTTTCCTACTATCGTTTTTGCAAGATGGGACTGCACATTTGACCATTTTGATAGGTAAATATTTAAAAATCTCTCTAGAACCGCACACCGCTAGCATTCAATTACGACTACAAGCGCTCGCGGCGGGAACGTCGTGTTGTTCTCACCCGTGCCTACTGTTCCCACTTCGTTGCTCGCGCTCTATAGTATATATTATTACTCTAAGCTGCCGTGGTTTCATAAAACCACACAATCATTTTTTTTATAGTCTCTGAGAGCGGTATCCCATAAACATTCGTATACTCGTTCGTTACACCACATTACGGACATTGTTGCGCGTCACGTCTCCATTTGACAACAATTGATGCTTAATAACTAACAAACAAGCAACAAGCCGCGCGTCATGTTGCGCGCCAGCTGGCAACGTCGCGCGCTGTTGTGCAGCGTTGCCGTACATGTTGAGCGTCACGTGTCACGCGCCAAATGTTGCCTAGTGGATACGCGGCTTTAAGGTCGTAACTCATCTACACGACACCGCTCCCACCCAACCAAAGTATGAGAATTCAAATATAGACTTAAAATCGTGCTCTGTAGGTGCACTTTACAGTACTTAACAACAAAAATTAGCAGCCCGCGCGCGGGAAGCAAGCTAACCGCAACCTTGCCACTCAATAGTTGCATCTACAGAGCACGATTTCAAGTTTATATTTGAATTCTCATACTTTGGTTGGGTGAGAGCGGTGTCGTTTAGATGAGCTACAATGACATTATATACAAGACTTAGACTTAGTTTAATGTCATTGATGAGCTACGACCTTTAGAGTATGATCTGTAAGTTAACTAAAGTAAGTACCTAAGATCTTTTCCAAAGCGAAGCGAGGGCAATTGCTAGTCTATAATATTAATAATAATAATAATTTACCTGATTGGGACAATGTTTTCGCAATATCACGCCAGACTTTTTCCCTCCTTTCTATGTCGCAGTACTTTGGATCAGCGGCATCATACAGAATTGGGTGTTTGCGTACTTCTTGTATTAACATCTCTTTCTGCATACTGATAACTTATTGTTTAGTTAAACGTTATAAAAAAGCGATACGTGCGCTGTCTTGGTAATGCTTACGGAATGTAGCGGGGCGCGGTATGGTGGGTCGAAAGTGTACCGACCGACGCCCGCTCCTCTTCGCCCCGGCGCCCGCTCCTCTTCGCCCCGGCGCGGCGCGGCCAAGGCCAGCAGTAAGCGCGTGGTCGCCGCTTGGGCCGCGCATGTGCGACTTGTCGACCGCGCGTGGTCCGCGCGTCGTAGATACACTTCTTTAGGTTGAATAATTATAAAATTACAAGATGTTCCCTGATCCCTCGCATACCTACATTACAATAATGCTCCGAATGCTCATTAGTCATCAATATTTTGTGTAGTTAAAAGTTCTAAACTCATTGTCAGACAATCCCAGACATTAGCCGTATAGACGAGTCCCCTCATTCATACTCATAAATCTCGCTCTTCGAAACTACGACTTTATTACGTAAAAATATAATTTTGCTCGACCGAATCGAATCGAACCTGGAACCTGCTGTGTAACCAGGTTACTACACTATTATAGGCTATGTGATGTGATGTAACTGCTGTGACACATTTAATAACATAGAATGTGTAAGTTCTAAGTACTCAATGTTTCATTAACTATAGAACTTGCCACTTTTTAACCAACTTAAAAAACCGAGCAAGTGCGTGTCAGGCCACGCGCAATGTAGGGATCCGAAGTAGTAATTTTATCAATTATAATACGCCGAGTTTTCCTTTGTAAATTCATCATGTATCTTATTTTTGAGAATTTTTTCACTTGTCCAACTCCAAATACTCCAATCGTTTAGCTGACAGGAGAGGGGACTGTAAGTTCTAACCAAAATTAGCACTTTAAAGGCAAATTAATATTTCGCAAACGGGCCCCTGTAATTGTCGATAAACTTACCACTTCGGAACCATACATTGCCCGTGGAATGACACGCAATTTCCCGGTTTCTTAATTTCTCAACTTTGAATATAATACAATAATAAATCATAATTATTATAACTAGAATAAAATTACTCTACTACATTAAAGAAGCAAGATTAATGCAGCCTCTCCCTTGCCTCGAGTTGCTATGCCTAACAAGGTGCATGTGTTCATTGTATTTATTTATTTATTTATTTATGTACACACAGTGGATATACAATGAGGACAAAACTATATATTATATTATGTTATGTATTATATTATGTTATGTAATATAATGTAACGTGTGTATGCAACAAAGAAATTATGAATTATAAATTATTTCAGAAATGGTCTTAGAAGGACCCATGATATCTTTGAAAGATCATTTCAATGATACTCCACACTATAGAGTACGCGACGAATAAAAAATTCATCCTCACGTTATCTGTAAGGGTACCTCCCTCTGAAAATGTTTTTCAATATTTTATTCTACGATACTGAAGTTTTAATAACTATGTATGTATATCCATGCCAAATTACAGCTATCTAGAACTGTGTCTTGGCACTTTGCTTCGGACAGACGGACAGACGGACAGAGGGACATGACGAAACTAGAAGGGTTCCGATTTTACTTTGGAACCCTAAAATGAGGCGGTTTGTTACTTTGTCATTTATCAACAGATTTGGAAAATATTTTTTTATCTGAAAAGGTATAGCTAGATTGGTCCCCATATTATTCAAAATTCCCTTCCGATGATGGGTTCCATGAGGAATTGTGGGTACTTTTCAAACATTAAAGGTATGGATAAAATGGCAATTTCGATATATTATAAAAACTCTAAGAAGCTGTTTCTCTAAAGTACACGAGTACAAGTTTTGAGTAAACTTTAGATTACTTCTATTCCAGACAGCGAAGGTATCAGGCTGCGTACCGGCCATGGGCTACAGCTTCGCGGCCGGCACCACGGACGGTCCAGGGGCCTTCGACTTTACCCAGGGCACCATCACCAGCAATCCGCTGTGGAATGCCGTGCGGGACTTCATCGCCACTCCCACCAAGGAGGACATTGAATGCCATGCTCCCAAGCCGATTCTATTGGCGACTGGCCAGGTAAGGATGGAAAACATTTACTGGCTGAACCGAAGCGAATTGAATAAGAATATGTATTTTTATGTATGCCCGACCAAAAAGCAGAGTGTTTTCTACGTCAGTTATGGGTCTTACCTATAATTTCTATAGCCTTGTTTCTACAATTGTAATTTTCGCAAGCTAAAAACATGATATTAAGAAAATGATATTAATAAGTTAACAGTGATAAATTGCAATTTATTTTATTTGTGTCAATTACATTTAACGTTAATTTAATTAAAACTTTATGTTAAGTACAATTTAACGTCATCTTAATTACAATTTAAGGTCGATGCATACGTAAGGTGTTTTTACCCCGGACGGGGCGGGACGTGAAATTTTGGAAACAGTATCATAGAAAATGTAAACGATAGCGTATACGCCACAGAGGTACGGACGGGATTATGCCTCGTCCACGTCTCGTCCACGTTACGTATGCAGCGACCTAATCACAATGATATTTAAAAACAATAGATACGTCATGCCCTTACAAATCAACCAAAAAATCTGTTACGAAAAGAGCTACAACACACAGACGTTTATCTTTTGTTTCACTACACCAATCACACTACAATAATACATGAAGGCATTTTAACGTTGTATGTCAAATCTCAAGCACTTCTACAACAACAAAACTGCCGATCGTCTTGTATTGACAGAGCGACTACGAGCAGACGAGGTCAATTGACCGCTCTTTCGATCTTCATCTTCGGCGCGCTAGTGACAGTCATATCTACCTCTTTTTTAACCGACTTCAAAAAAAGGAGGAGGTTCTCAATTCGACTGTTTTTTTTATGTTTGTTATCTCAGAATTTTGGACTGGGTGAACCGATTTGGATGATTTTTGTTTTAATTGAAAGCTGGTGCTTGTCGTGTGGTCCCACATAAATTTGAGCGAGATCTGACAATGGTATCCATGTCAAAAGTACAATGTACTTCATTTGAAGTCGGTTAATTTTTTGTTATTACTTATAATATCATAGCCTAATCAATACAAAACACGTCCACCAGGCCAAGTTCCCGTACCAATGGCAGCCGCGAGTGGTATCCTGCACCGTGGCTCGGATCGGTGGGCTGTACCTGGCGGCGGTGCCAGGAGAGTTCACCACCATGTCGGGGCGCCGGCTGCGGCGGGTGGTCGGACGGGCAGGGGGCGCCAAGCATGTCGTCATAGCGGGCCTGTCTAACGTGTACTCTGATTACATCGCCACGCCTGAGGAATATCAGGTATCTTACTAATATTATAAAACATGTGAAAGTTTGTGAAGACGTTTGGATGTTTGTTCCTCAATCACACCACAACTTGATTGGAGATAGCCTATACCCTGGATTAACACGTATGCTACTTTTAATCCCGGAAAAGTTCAGGGTTCCCGCGGGATTTGTAAAAAATCAATATCCACGCGCGCGAAGGCACGGGCCACGGACGGACGTAGAAATTCCATTTCTCCATTTCTTCCACGGGCATATAAATCTAAATTAATTAATGAAAAATTTCGTTTCGAAACCACTCTACTCAAGCCGCGGACAAAAGCTAGTTATTTAGCTTATCCTGAATGTGTGTCCTGTTGCTTGCAAGCTTGTAGACCTGCTCTTATCCTATTTTGTATACATTTATTTGTATATGTCACCGGAAAATAATAAGAATCATAAGTTTATTTCCTAGGAAATTTATAAACTTTCGTAAGATTCTAAACAAGACATAAATTGTGTTATTTTACGGCCATATTATTTTCGGAAACCTATGAATGTTTATTTTCCTAGGAAATTTATAAACTTACGGTTCCTATTATTTTCCGGTGATATATACATTGATACAAATGGCTTGTTCAACAACAACTATATAATTATGTTCGGTACGGTAACGGATAGGGTATTGGAATCGGTCTGATTTAACTGTTCAACATATTTTGACTAAGTATTTTGACTATTGTGACGTTTAGTGACATAATGTTTATTTTATTTAACAGGCGCAGCGGTACGAAGCCGCGTCTACCATATACGGGCCGCACACTCTGGACATTTACTTGAACAAGTACAAAGAACTCACGGAAGCCTTAGTGAAGGTACCTCTTACATTTCTTTATCGTCATAACGTTGATAATAAAATTATAATCATAATTATCATTTTTTAACTTGTTCATAAAAAGGATATCGCAGGAGTTTCTTTCCTCTGAAAATGTTAGAAACACTACATAATGTCAACTCGACTTACTAACTCGAGTTAACTCGAGTTGTGCTTAGTTCGAGTTAACTCGCTTTTTATCCTACCTACGAAGTTTAGCAATGATAATTGTCCTAAGAGAGAGTTGGATGGAAGAACAAATACGTAAAAAAGTAATTTGTAACAAATCATACACTCAGTTTCTTCCTGCTAACTCGAGTTGTGTAACTCGAATTCAATTCGAGTTACCTGAATTTCAACTCGAGTTTACTTGAGTCGTGTTTTTTCCGAGTTGGCACATCTGTAACATAAGTCAGCCGGGAGTCGGGACCCAAATCACAAAAAGTACTTGTACATTGTATTAGTACTTGGATTTTGCCTCGTAGCCATCTCTTAGTTCACCGTAACAGCGTATCCTCCTCAGGGTAGCACCGTGGAGCCCGGGCCCGCGCCCCCGGACTTCAGCGAGCAACTGATAACGCTGGTGCCGCCGGTGCTGTGGGACGCCGCGCCCTGGGGCAAGGAGTTCGGTGACTGCACCCAGCAGCCGCAGAAACAGTACGGCTGGGGAGATGTCGTCACTGCTTCCTTCGTAAGTGACATGTTTGTTTATTCGAGTATGGTAGTATGTATAAATACCTACTACTACATGTGTATTAATAAACTAGCTGTTGCCCGCAGCTTCGCATGCGGAAATACTTTGCAATAAAATATTGCAACTATAAATTGAGATGTACGCTATCCTATCTTTCAAGTTGAATCAACTGACTATTAAAAAATAGGGGTTAGAGATAGAAGGGTGAAAATTTAGGGTTGAATGTATTTTTAACGCCACATTATAAAAAAAAAAAAATCTAAAAAATAAAAAATAAATGTTAGAGGTAGACAATCCTTGTCACTTAGAGATATGAAAAAGAGATAGTAGCTGATTCTCAACCTACTGAATATGCGTATAAAATTTATATTATTATTATAAAATACATAAAAATCGGTCAAGTCGTTTCGGAGGAGTATGGTAACTAACATTGTGACACGAGAATTTTATATATTAGATAAACGCTTACACACTCATAAGCTCAGTACTCACACACTCAGTAGGCTTCCCTGTGTCGCGGGTGGCGTGAACAACGCAATCAAAACACCACAATAACACCCATGACCAGAGTACAAATATTTATCTGTCACATAATTTATTTAATTATTATTTATTTATTTAAAAACCTACAAGTATTTCAATTTTGGAGACTGATTTTGCGCAATTACCTACTCTTGGGCCGAGCTTCCTTCATGGGAGAAAAGGATAGGACCAGGCTGAAATATCAGCGCTGTGTTTTCACGGCTGATGTCGTAAAACACGGCATACGCTGAGTCTGGGCCTGTTCGGGGGTCGCGCTGCAGCACAGGCACCCACATACTTCTTTGTTATTTATTAATGTTAGATATAATATATATAATTCGTGTTAGTAGGTATCTTCTTTTTAGTTAAGTATTTTGTTAAGTTCTTTTATATGTGCTGCAATTCGTACCCTCGAATACATATATTTCATTTCATTTACATAAATATCAGCCACGAGAATCAAATGCGGGACCCCTCGCTTCGCAGGAAAGGTCACTGCCAACTAGGCTACGGGGCCGTCATTTTTAATTTGCTATTGATAGAACACTTCTCAATGACCTATTGCAGGTATCGGGCCATCCTCGGAACAGCATCCGCCACGGCCGGTGGTTCGCTACCGTCGAGAAGATGGAGTCCGAGGCCGACGACGCCTGGACCATCGTGGCCACTGATGCCGACTGGGAGACTAAGTAAGTACATCATTCATATTTTTTCGATAGTTGAAACTAACTTGTAATAGGAGGATTTGACCAAATAATATGGTATTTGATATTCGTAGTGCGTGCAAAAAAAATATTTTTGCAAAACATGTATCTTTTTTAAACACACGTCTATGTTTTAAATATTGTTATGTTCATCTCTAATTGACTGTCTTTTTATTGTATGTTGTGTACTCTACATTTTTTTGTTTGAGTTGAGTCGTCTGTGGGTGACTCGATTTAAAAAAAAAATGTCCTGTAAAATTAATTGAGAGTTGATGCCAGTTTTTCTATTCCCATCTCCCTATTCAATAAAGGTCTAAATGTCTGCACAGGTACATCTGGCTGCGCAACTCGAAGATCATAGGCACGAGCACAGCGGAGATCGAGTGGGAGATCCCCCAGGGGACTCCCCCCGGCACTTACCGCATACACCACTACGGGAACTACAAGTACATTCTAGGGGGAATCTACCCCTACCACGGCTTCTCGGACCCCTTCGAGGTCACTTAACTTCACTCACGTTTAGGGTGTTACCAGAATATTTTTAAGGTAATATAAAGGTAAATTAAGGTGCCCACTAGACTATCGATTGTTTAGGGACTGTGTGGTTTGGCTATTCGATGGATATCGTTCGATAAAACGATTGATCAACCATCGTCAATGGCGACAGACTGATCATGGGACGTCCCAGATTTATTTAAGGATCAATAGTATCGATTGATTGGTATGTGAGCACCCTTAATGTTGTAGTTTAGTTAACCTTTGTAACTCATTTTGATTAACATTTTAGAATTTTTTTAAAATTGCATTGTGCATTTCAAATATTTTTTTAATGTAATTGTTTTAAAAGTAACATAAGAAGAGAGAAGGGAGATATTCAATCGTACTGCACATTACTCTGTGTAATGTTAAAATTTTTGCTACTTTTTTTTATTCTTGCAAATAATTACACTATCACTTCTAAAATATATCGTTATGTCAAGACTAAGGGTAATAATTTATTTTTAGCCAGCCTACTTAAAGCTTAATACTGTTATGTGTTTACAAATTTTAAAAATAGTAATTATTAAAAAATATTTAAGATTTTAAAATAAGTAAATAGTATGTAGTTAATTTGTTATATACTTAACTATATTTGCCAAGCCATATTTGTAATATACACTGCCTTCAAGAGGCTTAAGTAAGTGGATTGTTTTCTTGTGATAAACATTTGTACGTAGCTGTTCTAAACCAAAGTAATATCATGTAAAAAATCTAGTGAATTTATTATACCTTCTTATATTTAAATTTGTAAATAGAAACGATATTATTAAAAAAATGCTACCGAAAGCTTGGTAGAGCTTCTAGATCTAAACTTGCTGGATCGAGTTGACAGTTGCATTGATTAAAGTTGCTATAAACTGCGCCATTAAAGAAACGAATCTAAAATGGCGGAAATTATCATTCCCCCTCACTCGCACGCTAAAGACAGGAATAACGTGCGAGTGAGGGGGAATGATAATTTCGGCCATTTTAGATTCGTTTCTTTAATGGCGCGCCTTATACCTACTGTACATTACGGCCGACGTTTCTTGGCGCGTCTGAACTTCGCGCAGAAGGCTGCGCAGTAACATAATTCGGCAATGCTCGGTACGCAGCTTATTATGTCTCAGTCACACGTTAGCATGTTTGTGTCGCTATCTTTGTCTTACATGCGCTAAAGTTCGCAAAGCCTATGTTCAGACGCGCCAAGATACGTTGACCGACTGTACGTAGTGCCATCTCGTGTTACGATATTAAGGATGTTGAAGCAACTCAAAAGAAAACCCTATTTTTGTAATGGTCACGTACCCCTTCCTACTTTTATCTTGTCTTTATTATTCTTTGTATGTAGTGTAAACTCTAGATGAGTTTACGTCATTTATTTATTGAAGCCCAAAAGGAAATTTGTGTGAGGAATATAAAAAAATCTTTGATAATTACCCCAAATACGTAGCCAATTTTGCAATTTTTTTATGTTCCACGCTTATTCTTTAAAATACCAATTTACGTACATAGATGAATAAAATATATCGTACTCGTATACTCAGTCTGTATGTAGAATATGTTTTGCCCTATGAACTATATACTAACGTACAGTTTCGCCTAAATAATTGTGTTACTAATTAGTCGATGATAAAATAAAATTATAAATGATAGATATAACATGATAATCATAACTACTTAATAATCATACCTTTATCAGGCAATTTTAATGGAGATCATTTTTAATCTACGTTTTACTGCTGTTGTGTTTCTGTTACATCATATTGTTGTGTATTAAACAGTCGAATATTTCTGTCTATTTCTGTAACCAAGTACCTACATTATATTAATATGTAGTTATCCTCCTTGGAACCCTTACCTACTCACAAAATAATACATGTAATTCAATAAATTTTGTATATTTTCATGTGACGTTATAGATATCTATGAAATAAGTATATGAAATTATTTAATTTTATTTATTTAAAATCTACTTTAAATACAGAATATTTATAGTAGGTATGTAATTTTAATATAATCAGATACTTGCCTGATCAGATTTGTAATAGCTGATACGTATTAAATAATAAAACATAATATGATTTGTTTCATTATCTCCCTATCTATTTATAACATAAGAATTTTGATTAAAATTGTTTATTACAAGTTATGTCACAAAAGTATCAGATATTTGCTGATACGAATGACGATACGAACAGATTGGCTTAGAAATTCTTTGCAAAGACGAATAATACTAGAAATAATTGTAATTAATATTTTTTACATTTTTTAATAAATAATAATATATAATATTATAATAATAACGCTTCATACTCATAGCCCCTAGGATTTCTTGTGTTGTGGGTGCCATGTATAACATACAGAGACAAACACTCACACGCAGACCAAGAACAGAAATTCAAACTCTTCAATTTATTTCCGCCTCGCTGGGAATCGAACCCAGGACCCTTGGTGCGGGGATCCGGCATCCGGCATGGTAAGCATCGCGCCGCACAGTAAGTAATTTTTACTAAATTCCCTATAAATCTCAATTTGTTACGCCAAAAAAAAGTGCGGCCTCAGTCCAGACGCACACGAATATTACCGTAGGTACATAGAAATACTTGTAAGTATTTTATCAAAGGTCGTCAAATGCCCAAATAGTTACTCATTCTCTTGCTCTAGGATACCTTCAGTCGCAGGTGGCATGGACGACAGAACACATCAATAACTGCAAAACATCACTAGCATGAGTCGTTTTTATCTGTCACATTAACGTCAGCTCCGGCCGGGAATCGAACCCGGACTCCTTGCTTACGAAGATCCCTACCAACTAGGCTACGGTGTTAGTATTAACATTTTCACTAGGTAGGTATAACTAGAATCAATTTTGAAATTAAAAAACCACCTGCTATCAAAAAAGCTATCATGCTAGGTATATCTTTTTGAAATCCTTATTGTGAGTCAATCAATCAATTAATTTTTTGATACTTCAAAGAAGGCATCTCACAGCCACTATTGTTTTTTTTTATAATTTCACTTATCTAAGAACACTTGGTTTATCAAGACGAATCTAACGAAATCTCAATCAATCAAAATCAAATAAAGAATAGGTACATACATACAAACATACATACATACAAGTTACGCGCGAAAAACAACCCTTTCTGGCAGTCGGGTAAATAATATCTTTTAGAATGAAATTTGCAAACAATTCCAAATATCATGTAATCCAATCCAGCTATCACCGTGAGATTAT
The DNA here is from genome assembly GCA_963932265.1 of Thymelicus lineola. Lineage (NCBI taxonomy): Eukaryota > Metazoa > Arthropoda > Insecta > Lepidoptera > Hesperiidae > Thymelicus > Thymelicus lineola. Next base: position 16,499,722 of record OZ010690.1, read on the forward strand.
GAGATAGTCCATAATTGATATAATTGATGGATAGTGTACTTAGGTCTGAATATATTTAATTACCTCATTATCAGTGATACCGAATGGTCGCGGTGTGCCGTGGTGAAAACAAAGTGTTGTCGAAACAAAGACTGGAATTCGACTATTATCGATGGTAGTCAACCAGCCGAGGTCAAATATCTGAGGTAAGGTGCTGTACCTATTTCTTCTTCAACTAAACTCGTAACGCTATGTTAGGCTCAGTTCTCTCTTTGACAATATGAGCGATACGGCCTTACTTACCACGTTGACCAAGCAACGATCGGCAGATATAGATGTCAGGTATGGTTCCTACGTAGAATTCCTTCATGGCAGCAAAATGAAAATTAATATGTGATATGCATTAATGTGAAAAATTAGACATGTGCCGAATTTAAAAACGCCCCCGAAGGACCAACCATGTGTGTAAATTATGAATGGCTTCAACTCATTGTTAGCCCACTACAGTACTGAGCACGGGTATCTTCTCTACAGGAGGTCTACAGCATCAAGCAACTCCAGTATATTGAGCAGGGGTGAGTGGCCAATCCAAGTGTCGGAAGTTTTCATACCGCTCGAAGTCCTCCGACCTAATTAACTTAATTAACGACTGTTTCTGTTTCTGTAATGACAACAGTGGCAGAAGCGCTCAAGAAATGTTTGCCACTAGCGGTCACCACAAAGTATGTAGGTATAGATATGATATGGATACTATGGATCTTATTTATTGAAGGACCATGTCAGATATGGATTACCATGGCCATCTGACAGTAGGCTTCACTTGTATTTTCTTTGCCCTATTATATTGGTGGTCCGCTACAGGAGATGAATCTCTCCTTATAACCTAGGGCATAGGTACTCCAACAAACTGCTACAGCGGACTGGTACAAATCACTCGTGTAACTCGCATTAGCAGAGAAGACACATGAATGAAGAGTTTATTACTTCGCAGACAGAATGGCGATCACTTTGGTCGGGAAGCTTGTCATAGTGGGCCTGTCGCTAGCCGTGGCCGGCGGCATGACGGCAGTTATCGTGCTGTATGTGACAGAAGACTCGGACACTACTACAACGACAGTTACAACTACAATTACAACTACACAAGCCCCTGTCGACATCACGACAGGCGGTGCGGACTCGGCGGACCCGGAGGAGTCGTTACCGTACGAAGTAGGCGTCGGTATCGCTGATATGACTGGACCGTGCGTTGAGATTACATTTGTGAGTAGCCTGACCTCTGTGAGTAAACTTTGTGAACAGTATCTAGTCGGACTCTGAATATAAACCGCACCTATGTTCAAATTCGATCAATTGTGGACATGCTTTAAGGGTTGGTACTTTATTAAAATTCATAAGACTATTAAACTACCTAATTCAAAAATTTGCTCCAGTAAAGTATCTCTTCAAAACAATAAATTAACAATGTTCTTCTTAAATAAGTCACAGTTTCTCCTCAGTGGCTAGCAAATCACCACATCGAGTTACTAACTATCATTTAGAAATATGTTATGCTTTTGTACCGTAGTTTTTCCTTGATTGTGTTGATACTTTGCAAATTAATCAACGGCTTAGGTACTTAGTTTGATTCAGTAAGTAACTCTGTTTTACAGGGATGCCAGGTTCTCATACAGGCTTTAAACAGCAAGTATTTGGCAGTTTTCCTCATTTGAGGTATTATCTAAAGCGTTACAAGACAAACGGGACATATCAAACAGAGTTGATAAAAATGGTTCAGCGTAATTTCAACAATTGCAGATGGGATACGCTGAGCTCGGTCACACCGGGCGCGGGATTCACTTGCGGCAGTTCGCGCGGTCCTTCATATTTGTGAAGGGGAACACGAGAGTCGTGTTGGTTTCTGCTGAGGTCCAAGCTGTGGGCATCGCTGTGAGGCGAGAGGTGAGTTGGGCTTTATTTACGGCTAGGATGGTACTCAGCGCCAATAGATATCATGCGCAATAGGTAGGTAGCACTTTATGTATGAGTACCGTCGGGATTTTAAACCGGTTGGTATCTGAAATTCAGATCTCTAATAGAGGAAACCCTTCACTGCTTCACTATAGCCTTGTCCGTTGTTCAGCAAGAAGAACCGCGAGAAAATGATTTTTTCTAAAGAAGAATAAGACTAAAACCTACCTCCAAATACCTCCAAAAAAGATTTTCTTACATCACTTGTTGATTAATCCTTGATTTTAAGCTTCTCATCGTGGACTAAATACATTTTATTATAGTATAATAGGGATAAGTACTATCCCTGCAACTGGATCGTGGTCACAACGATCCATGCAACTGGGTCGAAGTATCGGTTTACAAAATATATGATAGTACCCGTATGATAGAAACGTGTGATTAATCCTGGTTCATAACCAATGATCACTTCTCAAACACGTGTGCAGGTAGTAAAGAACCTCCAAGATCTCTACGGCGACATGTACAGCCTACAGAATGTGATCATCGCGGGGACGCACACGCACAGCGCGCCCGGCGGACACCTTGTCGACTTCCTGCTCGACGTCAGCATCCTCGGCTTCTCCCGGGAGACGTACGATGCTTACGTTGCTGGGATTACCAGAGTAAGTTGGTTGCGTTAGGTTCTTTATTTTTTAAATTCAGGTATCTGTAACTATTCTCCCAAATTGTATTGAATGTTAGGTTTTACGACAATTACAATTCCAAATAAATAAATTAAATAATAACACACTAATAGCTCCAAACTTGGATTCCCGTGTCGTTGGTGCCATAAGCAACACACAAAGACAAGAACACAGACCGAGAACAAAAATTCAAACACATACAAACCGCCTCTGTGGCAATCAAACCCAGGACCCATGGAACGGCGATCCGATATGGTAACCATTGCTCAGGTTGTCAAAATACCACCAATATAGAGTCCGAAAACAGAATGATCTTTCCAGAGCATAGTCCGAGCCCACGAGAACATGGCACCGGCCCGCCTGTTCTTCGGCAAGACTCGGGTGTGGAACGCGCACATGAACCGCTCGCCCTTCTCCTACAATCACAACCCGGCGGAAGAAAGAAGCAGGTATGTTGTGGCCATTGTGTTCCCAAATTCTAGTTCTCAAACTCGTAATAATTAAGAATTTGTAGGGGTAACGGTAGGAACATATCTGTAGGCATATAAACTCCAAGGCTGATCCTCCTGCTCCCCTCTCGGTACGCCCATGGTTGTAGTCTTATTGTGGCGACCCGGAATACTGACCCCAATGCCTGAAACAGGCAAACTAATCTTGAATTTAGTTTGCACTCAGGCCTTAGATTTATTACAAGTAAGTAGACGTAATCAAAAGGTTGTTCAAGTCAGAAACAAAAACACCAACTTGACTTACTTGACGTCAATTCTACTGAAATACGAAAGCATTGAAACATGAACATTAGGTATATTGTTCCAGGTACGATCTTGACACAGACAACGAGCTCCTTCAAGTGCGTGTGGTGAAGGGCGACGGCAGCCTGCACGGAGTGCTCAACTGGTTCTCGGTGCACACCACCAGCATGAACATGACCAACCAGCTCGTCTCCAGCGACAACCTGGGCTACGCGGCCTATCGACTGGAAAGGACGTTGAATCCCCAGAGTCTACCTGGTAAGGTAAGTGCCATACTTGCCAACCACTTTTAAACAGTTTTTAAGTACCTAAGATTTTTTTGCCACTAGCGGTCACCCTTCCAACTACCGACCGCGCCCGCTGTTGCTTAACTTTGTCGATCACTTAGGATCGACGCAAGCCGCAGGGCTATGAGCGCTTCTTATGCATTATTTCTGATGCATATTGCATTAGTTCTGATGAAAATGCATTTTTTATAAGCATGACTTGATGCTACACGTACACAATTACAATACCTACATGTCGTTTAAGATGTCGTTATAGTGTCGTCCCATGAAGAAACGGCCTTCATCATCACACGACATAACTACAGACTTCACCAACACCTTAAGCGTAAATATATCTCTCTCTTTCGCCACCAGCTAACTATCCCTCTCTACCTACCAGGGCGCCATAGTAGGCGCGTTCTTCCCAGCCAGCCTGGGCGACGTATCCCCCAACACGCGTGGAGCGCGCTGCGAGTTCAGCGGCGCGGCGTGCGACCACCAGTTCCTGCTGTGCCGCGCGCAGGAGCGCTGCTTCTCGCTCGGCCCGGGAGAGGACATGTTTGAGAGCACCAGGATTATTGGGACGGCTGTGTTTGAAGGGGCGTTGGTGAGTCTGTCTGTAGTGGCTGGATTATAATGGGATTATAAATGTGTTGCAATCCTGTAGATTTTAGAACTTTTACTTAAAGTCGCCTCTTACAACACTGAACCGGCGTGGGATTTGGTTAGTATTCTACGCCGACCCAATAGCTGTATTGGGGGGACTTAATCTGGCCTGATGGTGGTAGGGACCCTCGGAGGGAATATATTGGAATTATTATTTCACCATGGGGTTCGCCTGCATAGCTACCACCTACTTCCAAACGACTCGTCGTGTTCCGGCTGATGCTTGAGAGCCAATCTTTATTTCTTTCTTCTATACTCTTTCTCGGCCGGTAACGAATCGGTGATGGCTGGAATTAGGTACTGATGTCTATGAACATAATCAAATAGCTCGACTGCTCGAATGTCAATATTTATGTATAAAACTTCTATTTCATTTCGGTAATAGGTATGTGGGAAAATACATAAGTAGGTAATATATTACTGTTAGAGATAATATGATTAATTACTTAGTAAGCACAGTATTTTAAGACTTTTACCTTTACCGATATTTTAACTGTTGAATTTCAGGACGTCCTAAACAATCCCGGTGAAGAGCTGACCGGAGATCTGGCCGTGGTGCATCAGTTCGTGGACATGCCGGAGGAAGTGGTCGCCAAGTACGACCCCGTCGAGAGGACCTTTAATACGGTAAGTGTGCGTTATTTCAACTAACAATAAAGAGGAAAGTTTTGTTTGTTTGTAATGGCTCAAAAATTAATGGACGGATTTTAAAAATTTTCTACCAATAGAATTCTTCATTCTTTCTCTTTTGTTCTCGAGTAGCATTGTATTAAAAAAATTAGGGATCTATACGAAAACCGAAGCAAAGCGACGGAGGTCAATAGTAAAATATAAAAATACAATAAATAAGTAATCTAAAAGATCTGGCTACTGACGACCTTAGCGGATATCTGCTGGATTTATAATTAAAATGGAGACTCCTTTATTCGCATGTTTCCACAGAGTAACCCTGTGAGTGGCTGCGTACCAGCAATGGGCTACAGTTTTGCGGCGGGCACAATCGACGGTGCTAACACTCTCAATATCACCCACGTAAGTGTTGCTTCGAATAATTTAATAAATAAATGGTCCTGAACAATTAATTTATACTTTAGTGACTGGAAATTAGTTCATAAATTAGTTCATAAAATATTTCAAAATAAAATTGCATTATTGTACCCATTGTCGTACTTTTGCGCTCTGACGGACTAGTGTGGATTTTTATTACATATTATTGAAAAAAATTATATGGAGAAGTCACAATTATGTTTCTTTGCCGCAATTTCCTTCACAAGTAAAAAAATAATGGCAATAAAAAATAAAGATTGTTGCGGCAACCAAACCACTATGCTCTCTTACACACATTCTTTCTTTCTTTCTCTCCCATCTTTCTTGGTCGGCAACACATTGGTTTGTTGCCGATCTCCATACAGTGGCCACTTACCCTTAGGTGGATCTTGAGTTTCAGCTCGTTTAATTAAAAACACACCCATATCTTCACACACACACACACACACACACACGAAGTAGACACATGCTGATAACGTGTGAATGTGATGTCCAGGGCACGATAGAAGGCAACCCACTGCTGGACTCGATCAGCGCGGTGATCGCGGCCGCCACGCCCGAGGACATCGCCTGCCACCAGCCGAAACCCATCCTGCTGGCCACCGGACGGGTGAGTAGGGGTTAATCGTAACCGTAAGGAAAATGACAGGGAAATACACCCACATTGTAATATGTGCAGTTATTTGTGTGACATTAACTTGTTAGATGAATAAAAAAAAATATTAAAAACAGAAATAATTTTACGCATAATACGAGTATGTTACTAAAGTAAACAGCGACTATACTAAGGTTTAAACTATGTTGCCACTGTATTATAGATCTGCTCAAACTAAAAGGATTATTTTTAATTATTTTAGAAAACTATTTCACATGTTTCAGTTGTTCCCGTTCCATTATAATTTGGGTTTTTATAATGTGGCTTTCTTGAAGTCAAGAGTTAATGGGTTAAATTGCATGAAAGAAAACCATCCATGACTTCATTGCCGCTTACCTTACCATCAGGAGGTTTTGTAGTCAACTAGCTTATTTAGTATAAAAACATACTACTTATTTCATGCACGATGCAGCATGTGTAAAGAATTCGTATTATATTATAACGGCTTGAGAAATACACTCACTTTGCAGTCTGAAAAATCGGGTTATTTCATTTTAAAATTACACAAAAACATGACTTTTGAACTGCAAATGTCTATAATAAAAAAACTTACCCCAATGTTTTCCGAAAGTGATATATCTCCTGATCTAATAATTCGAAGAGTCTCGGCGGGAAAAATTGGAAGTCTTGTACGATAGGCTGCTTCGGTGGTCTCGGGGCCTGGACACATAAAATATCATTTAAGTATCAGTGTCTTAGTAAATATCTAAAATTACCACCATTACAAATACTCGATTACATAGAATTACAATTTCCAGGCCAACACGCCTCTCCCCTGGCACCCTCGCGTCGTCTCCATCTCTCTCATCTGGCTGGCAGGGTTTGCCATCGCGGGCATCCCTGGGGAGCCCACCACCATGGCCGGCCGCAGGGTTAAAGACGTGGTGGGCAGTGTGATGGCAGCGCACGGGTTAGAGCCGCGCGTCGCGATCAGTGGACTCACCAACGAGTATATACATTATGTGTGTACGTTTGAGGAGTATCAGGTAAGTTTCATTAATTTAATATTATTATTTTGTAGTAACAGAAGGCACTGAATAAAATATTACATCTGAAACTCATCTGGAGTTAACATTTGCACTTGTGCGTGTGAACCAAAACTTTTCTTTCTTTGTTTGGTAGCTATTGACGAGTGTGATGGTAATAATGAATATGTAAGAAAGTAACCAAATGTAACGTTTCTTTCAGATACAAAGATACGAGGCAGCCTCCACGATCTACGGGCCGCACACCCTCGACATCTTCCTCAATAAATTCTACGAGTTTGCAACAGTTGCTATTGAGGTAAGTAGATGAGAATAGTATTTACTTAAATATTAAATGGGCGTAATGGGCGATTACCAAGAGAGGCAGGTCTATCCCATTAGTCCCATCAACTGGCACGCCAAAAATTATATAATTCTTGTATGGGGATTGGGGAACCCTTCAATTGTTATGGTTATACATATTATGAGAAAATTTCGGGTCTAAAAACGCCAATAAAAACCCCTTTTATTTAATTTTATTATCAAAACTTTGAGAATTTGTAGTTAAAGCGGCCACAGCTATACATTACTTTGTAATCGTTTGTAGGTACTGTCTGCTCGGCTTCAGCCCATTAATGGCCCACTACTGAGCACGGGTATCTCCGCTTGAGACATCAAGAGCATACTCCACCACGCTGCTCCAGTGCGGATTCGTGGAGGGGTTAGAGGCCAACCCAAGTGTCGATAGTTTTCATGCCGCTTGAGGGTCTACGAAATGGCTTCACGACTGTTATGTTACGATAACAACCAGAACTGACGGCTTAAATGCCCCAGAGCACAAAATCGCTCAAAATTTTTTCCCACTTGCGGTCACCCATCTAACTACCGTGCTCGCAGTTTCTTTATCGATCGCTTAGGATCGACACAAGCCGCCGGGCTATGACCCCTTCACACAGCAATATAACTCCATTTACTGTCTGTACCCCAGGGCGGCAAAGTTCCCCCCGGACCGACGCCGGGCGACCATCGCAACAGCACCATCTCGCTCATCCTGCCGGTGGTGCTGGACCGCACGCCGCTCGGGGCCAGCTTCGGGGATGTGCTGGAGCAGCCCCCACCCACTGCTAGAGGAGGGGATATTGTTGCCGCTACTTTTGTAAGTTATACGTGGTTATATGTCAAAATTTTGCATCACGAAAGAGTTGGTGAACGTGATTTCGACCGCGGAAATTATCTAGGGGAGGGGATATTGTTGCCGCTACTTTCGTAAGTTATACGTGATTATACGTCAAAATTTTGCATCACGAAAGAGTTGGTGAACGTGATTTCGACCGCGGAAATTATCTAGGGGAGGGGATATTGTTGCCGCTACTTTCGTAAGTTATACGTGATTATACGTCAAAATTTTGCATCACGAAAGAGTTGGTGAACGTGATTTCGACCGCGGAAATTCTAGTAGCACCTTCTAGGGGAGGGGATATTGTTGCCCCTACTTTCGTAAGTTATACGTGGTTATACGTCAATATCTTGAATCAAGAAAGAGCTGGTGGCTGTGATTTCGACCGCGGAAATTATTTTTAATGACATTTAAACTTACTTAGCGCTATATATAGTGTGGAGTGTAATGTAAGTTAGATGGCAGATAGCTTGAGGGTTGACCTACTAGATATCAAAAAATGTAATTTCATCTCCTTACTTGAGTCCACCACCCCTTACATCGTGAGAGGAGACTCAAGCCATGTATTTAGATGGCAGTTAAGGATTGCGATGATGATATTTATTAGGTATCTGTATATATGTAAAGAGCCAAAAAAGAGATGATTCAAAAATTGTATTAACTCAGACTCTTCTCCGAGGAGTAGAATATTTTCTAAAACATAGTGTAATGTAACGGAAACTGCAGGTGGCAGCCAACCCCAGGAACGACCTGCGACAGGAGAGCTACCACGCGGCCGTGGAGCGCCTCGAGCTGGGCACGTGGTCCGTCGTGGCCACTGACGCCGACTGGGACACCAAGTGAGTCCCTCTACTTATTGTAACGTTACGGGTACTATAGGTGGCAGCACTGGCAGCATAACCGCATAGTAGCACCTTCATCATGTCGCTATTTGGCTGTCGCATCGTAAAAGTTTTACTCTCATATTTTTTTCAAACGCTCCTTAAGAAGTATAATGTAATTCGACGCTTGAAAGGAAAAATTGACTAAGCGACATTGAGCTAACTTTACAGGAGAGCAGTTTAAAGTTGAATTTTTAGAAAAGTTGTTGTATATGCCACAATATAGATGATAAAATAAGGATTCCAAAACAGTGAATAACGTCGGTAGGAGGATTACAAAAAAATATATGATTTTTTTTTCTAAAAAATCCAATTTTAAACTGCTCTCCTGTAAAGTTAGCTCAATGTCGCTTAGTCAATTTTTCCTTTTAAGCGTCGAATGTACTATTATTTCTTCTCTGGTATAACTTCAAAAACTGGTAGACGAGAGCCACTTGAGTTTCCATCCTCTTGCTTGAGCCAGCCGCCGAAAGACTCGTCGTGTTCTAACTCAAGAGTCAGCTCATACTTTCTCTCTCTTCCACAGGTTCGAGTGGGAGCGAGTATCCACAGTGCTGGGTACAAGCAGCGCGCGCGTGGAGTGGCGCGTGCCGCCCGGCGCCCTGCGCGCCCCACACCGCCTCGTGTACACGGGCGCCGCGCGCTCCCTGCTGGGCGCCCTCACGCCCTTCCGCGCACACTCCGACAGCTTCCTTATCCAGGACCCAATATAATGTTGATACACTGTTGGAGTTTTATTTCGTAATTTTCGCAACTTGTTCCTTATACACACACTTGGGTTGGCCATAAACCCTCCACCAATCCAACTGGAGCAGCGTGGTTAGTATGCTCTAGGCTTCCTCAAGCGGAGAGACCCGTGCTCAGTAGTGGGCCATTAATGGGTTGAAGCCATCCCGCTCTTTTTCCGCTTGTGGGTTTCTAGTTTTAAGACGTAGAACGGTAGATGCTGGAAGATGTCTGGTAGCTTGGTAGACCAGACAAGTTATTAAGAACAATATAGGGCTGTACAGAGCAGTCCGAGCCTATCATCCTAACAGAAGCGTTCTAGTTGCAGACAAGGCTGTTGAAAGGGTAGGTATGTGGTCTGTGGTTGAAATTGAACTATGAAAGTGCTCAGAAAACTTTTCCTCTTCCTTTTTCTATCCTATTACTAACGATAAAATTGCTTACCGATTAGGTACGACACACACATAAGATCTTGAGTTACTGTTAAATGCACATACGTACTCACTACCGATAGTAAAATAATGCATACATCTCAGCTCAGCTGATCGCCGCACAAATATGTAGCTACTGGATGACGGACATCGCTCAACGCTGACTACGCGTTGACACATCTCTCAATACTGCTGTGTATTGCAAACTTTACTGTTTAAGAAATTAGGTTTACATTGTCTTGGAGGTCGTAGAGATATGACTGTTTAGTACCTACATACTTAGGTAATTGTAAATGTCAATCATTCGTTTTGTGGTCTCGGTTTAGACTTGAGTTAGTTCTGTTTGTAGATAGATGTGGTTTTGTTGAGTTATCGTACCGAATAGGAACGATATCGCAGTGCTAATTGAATTTCAGTGTTGCTGAATGTTTGGCCAACACGGAAACTTAGTCATACGTGTGTTGTATAACGCCGACGCCGGCGGATGTCAGTGTAAACTGGTCAGTGTGTTTATTATGACCTATGTTTATATTTGTTTCTATAATATAATATATGCCAACCTACCTGTTGGATTTTACTAACAAGAAGTTAAGTTAGTGGCGTTAGTGCCCTTTCCAGGGGACTTTATCAGAGGGTTTGTCTGTTTCCAACTAATCATAAGCTGGGATTGTTGTCAAAATCACATGATAGGTAAAAATAAGGTGCAACTTTTCGCATAATGGTCATAGCACACATATCAACTCGTAAACGGAACGTAAACGTATCAACTCTTGCATGTCAGTATTCTTTGTATGAAACTCCCTACTGTAAAGCACACTTATCGGATTCGTAACGTAATCGCCTCGCCTCGAGACAAGCTCACGAACCGCGGTACGGTGCGTGGACGACTTGCCGTACCCGCGCTTACGTCTCACCGTACGCTATCCGTCGACTTTCCGTTTCCTCGTGCACGCCCTGCGCCGCGGCTACCGCTGCGTCGGCGAACTGCTGTCATTCATTCCGTCAACCAGCGGCCGGCGAGCCGTAAGCGCGGCGTCGCCTAGCCGTAAGCGCGGCGTCGCCTAGCCGTAGCCGAGCTTACGTTAGGTTGACGGCGAGGCGATCCGGTGCCGATCCCTTTCCGAGTTGATATGTGCGCTACGACCATAAGATTCCTTTTTTTCTGCTTTTCACACGTCTTTTTCTTCTAATGTCATTAAAATTGAACTCAAATCATTTTGATTATATTTATCTATCTAGGTAGGTATCTAGTTCTATTATAATTTCTATTCTTAATACATTCCGATCCGAATCCCTGGGATCTTACTCCTGCGAAAGCGTAACGGTATAGAAGAAGACCTCCGAGAAGGACCGGGAGAGCGCCGATCTTGCTTTGAGCCGGCTACGAAGATTCTGTGATAATCAGACCCTCTATCGTACAGCCCGTGGCTCACTTCAGTTGAGACCCGGAGCCTTCCCATGTGCGCTGAATGGCTGCTAAGTTGTTTTAATGGGTAGGAATTCCACAACTCGCAATCCAACCTCTATTGGTTTGAGTATCTTTCGAAGGGAAGCCCCTTAAAAATCTGATTAATTATAAATGTTAATAGGAAGGTTCCAAAGCATTATTGTCAACTGCAGGTAGAGACTACATACTGTTACAGTTAGATGTACTTATTTTATATTTATATCCATATCTAGGTAAACAATCCAAGCATATCAGCATATTATGACCCACCTATATCCTATACAATGACGATTTCTGTAATCTAAATGGATTTACTTGTGTAAAGATAAACATAATTATGTGATAGGCTTTAAAAACATGTATAAGTCCTACTTATCAGATTCCGCCTAATTTTGGTCCTTCCCAATTTTTTTTTGTCTCATTTTGTTTTCGATTCAGTAACGCATGGTGGCGCTTTTGGTGTTACCTACTCCTCATTTTTAGGTTCCATAAAGATTTGGCAGTGTATTTTTTATGGAAAGTGCCTACAAACGAGCTGATGAGAAGTGGCCACCGTCGCCCATGAACATCAGCGACACCAAAGGCACCACTGATGTGTTGCTGGCCAAGAAAGAGAGAAGAAAAAGAAATAAATCATTATCCAATTTAAGGTATCTGTTTATCATACATTTGCGGCTTAGTTCAGACCTATTTCGTGGTTTTTGAGTGTTTTTAACCGACTTCAAAAAAAGAGTAGGTTCTCAATGCGACTGTATTTTTTATGTTTGTTACCTCAGAACTTTCGACTGGGTGAACCGATTTTGATGATTCTTTTTTTAATAGAAAGCTGGTGCTTTGGAGCGAGATCTGACAATGTCATCCATGAGAAAACCATATAAGTCTTAGTATGTGCGCGATAAATGGACGATTAAGTTAATATAGCGCCAACCGATTTCGATGATTCTTTTTTATTGGAAAGGATTTACTTCATTTGAAGTTGGTTTTATTTTTATTTTAGATTATAACTTGTGATCTCAGAGCTCAGCAGTCTGCGTCAGAAGTCAGCGTGGCTGATTTTCTAACCATCCAGACATAGATTGACGTATTACATGATCGGCAAATAAAATGTCTGCTCGTTTATTTTCTTTTATCATAAAAAACATCTCATTATTTATCACAATAATAAGCCAGGGGTCGTAAACTTAGCTCGATAAAAGTGGTGGCTATTCGTGACATAACCGATAAGATTTTACACATCGCGTCGAAGCATTAAGTATCTTTGGGACCAACACAACGCACAACGCATTCTTATTTGTGTCGGTTTGTTAGAGTTTACTTAATTTAAAAACATATTGTTTTGGATTGTTTCTAGAATTAAAAAGTGTATTTTTCTAATAAGAACACACGGTGTTTTGAAAAGATTTTGGCGCATTGTTTAAAAGTGAATATAGGTACGGTGCGTTTTTGATTTGTTTCAATTAGAAGTGTCCAATTACGTATAATTTAGTATATCCACCTGTACAAACATTTGCGATTGGTAAATAAATTAAGAATACCTTGTATTAATTATCTACTTAAATGGAATAAAAAATATTTCTTCTTGCTTTAATTTTTTCACTTGCAATATTAATTTTCTACTTATAGCTGTTAGTTATAATGCCATCAAAAATAAACAAAATTTCCAGTTTTATTTCACTGAATCTTTATTAGCTAATTTTATTAATAGAACCTATCTTTTAAATCCCCTACTCTGTACTTTAAACATTCTGTATTTTAAATATACCTACCTATCATAATTTTCCGACACCCAGCCCAGCCACCACTCACCAGCCCACCATGGCGGACCCCAGGCCGGCGACGCGCAAGGTGATCAACTCCCCGGAGAGCTGCGTGGACGACAACCTGCGCGGCCTGGTCACTCTGTACCCCAGGCTGCGGCTGCATGCCAGGCATCGGGTCGTCACCGTCAGGACCAAGGTAACGCAGTGCCGGCGTTAGGGCCACTGACGCCCCAGGCAAGAATATTGTGGCGCCCACTTATGAAAATCAAAATCGAACTTTTTGGCGAAAAATTTTTTGGTGAACCCTTGGGAACGTTTATGAAGAATTTTATTTTTCCGCTTTTTTGCTCCTAACCCCAGATGTGGCGCCCCCTCCAAATTTGGTGCCTTAGGCCGTCGCCCCATCTTGCCCCCCCTAACGCCGGCTCTGTACTTATGTACCTACTTACGCCCCAACTCAGAGTCACTAACGGTTACTTTAATAGCACCTTAGTAAAGAATTTTCATACAAATTCTATAATAAGGAGCGATTTAAGTATCCGTTAGTGACTCTGAGTTAGGGCGTTACACTTACTATTTAGGGAGGTACTTACTGCTCCAACTTGGTCTGCCATGAAAAGTATCATCTTGTCATATTAAAGGATAGAAACGCTTCCTTCTTGACCTGTAACATGTCGACAGTCACAATTATGGATGAGTTCTGCTCTTTAGCTATCTAGCACGATATATTTCTACACGTAAATTATTGGAGTCTTTGAATTCTTCTAAGATTTCTAGCCTTATTATCATAAATTTTCTGAGTTCTTGGGCTAGACTACTTTAGACTTCTAAACATTGGTCAGGATGATTCCTTCAAATGATCAAAAACATGAGAAGATACTAAAACTAACTCCTATTGCAGGGTGACTCGGGAAGAGTGGCTATTCTCGGTGGCGGCGGATCAGGACACGAGCCATTTGCAGCCGGTAATTTAGTTACTTTTCGAACCTGCTTATCTATACTAATATTATAAAGAGGAAAGATTTGATTGTTTGCATTGAATAGGCTCCGAAACTACCGAACCAATTTGAAAAATTCTTTCACTGTTTGGAAGCTACACTATCCCCGGGTGACATAGGCTATATTATATTTTTTTACTATTTTCCTCGAAGCAAAGCGAGGGCGATTTCCTAGTAAGTTATATAGCTGATAAATGAGCAGATGTATCACCAGTTCTATGATAAAATGGTCATGACTGTCTTTAGAAATAAGTACTACCATAGCATCACCGATGCTTCAATCTGCGTTATTTATGGTTCTCCGGCTTTGCGAGCATGACTCACATTTCACAGTGAATTTATTTATTTTTATTTTATTTCGTAGGTTTAACGGGTCCAGGTATGCTGGATGGAGCGGTGGCAGGAGGAATATTTGCATCCCCGCCAACTGGGAATGTTCTATTCGCAATAGCTCAGTTGTACAAACATCATTCAGGTAAGGATCTATTAATTATTATTATTATTTTTTATTTTATTTAATGTATATTTCTCATAATGTCAATGAAGTTCATTTTTTAATGTACCTAATTTGATTTATATTTCATGTGCCTAATGTTATTTAATTTATATTTTCTTGGCAAAAACTTGGCAAAAGTTATAATATCCGCTGGTAACTGGAGGATTGACTGTGGTAACTCCCGCACGACACCTTAGGGAGGAAGGACTGGCTGAAAACCAGCGCTACACGGGAGCCTAGCCCCGCGTTAGTAAAAGCTGAGCCAGCTCCTATTGCCATTTTTAATAATTTAATTTAAATTACTTTATGTTGATGCAATGTAACTTTATGATTTATGTGGCAATAAATAGATTTTATCATTATTATTATTATTATTATTAATTAACATCACTCCATTAAAACGACAAATGGAACATCATTATGATTGTAGTTCATACTAAAGTGCAGTCGTGCAGTGATAAATCACGATATATTTCTTAGGAGTTCTTGTTGAGATTATTTTTTAATTAAGGTTTTAAGATCAAAGGCCAAGTCCAGTGTGAGTGGTGAGTTATTGACCCTGGCTACTAAAGTCCGATGGTTACCAAGATCGATTCCCGGTTGAGGCAGATAGGTGGGTATAAGACATGTTATATCGATCCTAGGAACTTCGGGATCTTTGTGGGGTCACTTCTAAAATCCATAAATCCTTAAGTAAAATTAATTTCAATCTTACAGGCGGTGTTCTTGTCATCATCGGAAACTATACTGGCGATAGATTAAACTTTGGGAAGGCCATTGAAAAGGCAAAGATCGCTGGTATTAAGGTACGACACCTATTTCATTTAGGGAATTTTATTACCTTACTATCTAAATAATAATTGGATTTATGATGATTGTTCCAGGCAGAAGGAATAATAGTTGGTGAAGATGTTGCATCGAGCAAGAATAAAACTGGTGGTCGGGGAATGTGCGGAGAAGTTATATTATATAAGGTATGTAGATACTTACTGACAGGGTTGAAAGACGTTTTTTTGGTATTCTAGCACAGTTTTTGGATTCCATTAAGCAATATCTACTTGTATTTTCTCTTTCACATGACCGTTTCTCTAATAAATTTAAACAGCGCGCTTCCCATTCAATTTATTTCTGAAAAACAAATGCTTTCCCATCCTGTGAATTTTCATATAGTTTGAAGTCCAAGAACAAAGACTAAAAGAAACATATCAAACGAGCCGAAAACCCATTTTTTTAAAACATTTTCTTCTGTTACATAATTTTCTTCTCATCTAATTAATTTTTTTATTTCTCCTCTTGTTATATAAAGAAAATAATAGCGCTCCTTTTGTAATAGATGTAAAGATAAATATTTATTCTTCTTCTTGTATGCAGATGACTGCAGCGATGTCTCTAAGGGGTTACGACTTGATGACAATCCGAGACATGGCGACGGAGGCCAGCAAATACCTGGCTACCCTCGGAGTGTGTTTGAGCGCTTGCTCTCTACCGGGTAACATTATAAAACTTTTACTTCTTGGGGGTACCGTGGGAAAGGGGGGCCAAGAGCAGGGGCAGCTGACTCCCTGGAGTTTGTATACTTAGTCCGGTACCCACTTTTGTTCATAAAAGTTCTTATTTATCATGCTATAACAGAAGATCAGAGGAATTTGCCTCCCCTTGGACCAAATATTACAAGTACATTTTATATGGAGCACACGCTATCAGGAATTGATTAACATTGACCACACGGTCTTATCTGAACGATAACCAAATTAGACCAGCTTGGCAACCGGCTTACCTCAAAGCAACTGGTCCCCAAAATGATGTCCAAGTACCTTTAGAATGTAGACCATGGTTGGTGGATGTTCCAGGCCAACCCCCGCTGTTCACGATAGCTCCAGACGAGATGGAGCTGGGAGCTGGCGTGCACGGGGAGGCGGGCATAGAGAAGATGAAGATTGGGACGGCCAAGGAGATTGTTACACTCATACTCGATAGGGTTAGTAGAGAAGAAAGAAAGAACAATAACGCTACACTCTCATAGCACCACACTAGGACGTGAGTGCCATGGTCAACACAAAGACAACAACACACACACTCACACACACACACACAGAAAAAAAATTAATAGAAATAGAAATACAACAAATAAAACTTCAATTCACTCTCACAATATGTCTTACAAATGCTTAAAGAAAATGACCAACACTAAATTGTGAAAAATGACATAATAGGGATGTTGACACTATTTATAAATTAATATAAATTTGTCTAAAATATTAGCGGTAACATTTAAAGGCCTAAAATATGATTCTTTTATTGAAATCAATCACAATAAATTAAATATCATTAATTTAAAATGTTAAAAATTGTACTCACTGTCACGTGACCTCAAACGCCATTTTGAGAATAATGACGTCATTGGAACAATTTTATATGGAAATTCAACAAACTTAGCAGACAGATAGTATTGAATATTGTTTAGTGACGTCACGTGACGTTTTTGGTGGGAAATTTGATAGTGATTTTTATTTATCATTTTTTGTTTTTAAACAGAAGATTATTATTTTTATAATATTTTTTTCGTGAATATTGAGGTTCTATCTATAAAATAAAATTGAAACCTATAATTAGTCAACATCCCTATTATAATAATGACATGTAATACCTATAATATATTTTTGTACGCATTTAAGTACAAAGCCAGTGTACCTACTGTGTAACAATAATGTGTAATCAGTTATTTTAATGTTCAGATTGTAGCGCACCTGAAGCTAGAAGCGGGCGCCAGGGTCGCAGCTGCAATAAACAATTTGGGGAGCACGTCCATTCTCGAAATCAATATCATTAGCGCAGAAATTAAACAATATTTGGGTAAGTTGCAGTTTTTTGTGGATACAGTTTGTTTTAATGTAGATCGTCTATCAGTCTAAACAAAACATGTAACAAAAATAAATAAAATTTTCGGGAGACATGTTCTGAGGACACGTGACTAATATGATGTCCAGCGGTGAGAGGACTTTAGGTCGTAGCTCATTTACACGACACTGATCCCACACCGCACCTGCACAACACCGCCTGTAAAACAAGCAGACAACTCGCTGTCTTCGTGCCTACTGCTAGCAGGCTACATGCTTCCCCGCGCCTACAGCTAGCAGGCTACACGCTTCCCCGCGCCTACAGCTAGCAGGCTACTCGCAATAAAACTTAATTCAACAATAAAACAAAACCAATTATGAACTGTGTATATGGCGTTGTAGGAACAGTGCGGTAACATATCGCTATCTCGCTCTTACAAGGAATGCGAAGTATTTCCGTAATATTACAGTATGCTTTCTATCTCTGTCTATGTTTAACTAACATTCTTTACAATTTAATATAGACTAGCTGATTTGGCGAACTTCGTTTTTTTCTAAAACAATTTTTTTTCTAAAATAAAAGTAGCCTAAGTTACTCCTTGTTACATCAGCTATCTACTAGTGAAAGTTTCATCAAAATCGGTCCAGCCATTTCGGAGATTAGCCGAAACAAACAGACAGACAAACATTGATTGTTGAAACATCTCGCAATCGCGTTTCGCTAATTTCGAGAGTGTGGCCAGGCCCACTGGCCACTAGTGCGGCGCCGCGGCGGGGCGGGCAGGTGGCGGCGGCCGCGGGCCGACCTCCATCCACTCGCGCACGTATGCCGTCCGTTAGCGGGCTTCAAGGCAGCAGCCGCCGTGCTCAAAGCATGCGGGCCGCTCGCTTGAAGTGTGCGGTACGCCAGACGTTAACTATTGAGGGGCAAGGTTGCGGTTAGCTTGCTTCCCGCGCGCGGGCTGCTAATTTTTGTTGTTACTGTAAAGTGCACCTACAGAGCACGATTTTAAGTTTATATTTGAATTCTCATACTTTGGTTGGGTGGGAGCGGTGTCGTTTAAATGAGCTACGACCTTTTATCTTCACATAACTTTCAGTCAAATATCCCTGATTAATTCTATGGCTTCAATCCATTAACGGCCCAATACTGAGCACGGGTCTCTAATCTTGAGGAGGTGTAGAGCATCCTTCCCCACGCTGTTCTACTGCGGATTAGTGGAGATTATTTCCATATTCTACTTCAACCTATTCCCAGACTCCAAAGGCATCGAACTAGAGAGGATATACGCGGGTCACTTCAAGGCGTCGCTAGAGATGCACGGGTTCCAGATCTGTGTCCTACACCTGAACCCGCAGTACGGGGACCTGTGGCTGCAGTTCCTGGACGACGCTACCGAGTGCGGCGGCTGGACTGGCACCAGCCTCTCTCTTCGTCAGGATGAAGGAGACGATGACGAGACTGTTCTTCAAAGTGATGGAAGAAAGGTAGATATCATCAGGTTCATCGATTTTTAATGGAAAAAGACGACAAACGGACTGATGATCTACTTGATGGTATGTGGCTATCGTCCGTGAACATCATCAACACCAAGGCATCACATGCGTTGCCGGCCAAGAAAGAGAAGAAAAAGAAATCGATTTGCTTTCCCCAAAAACAAAAACTGTTTTTAAGATCCTTTTGGTTTTCTCGCATAATCTTGACCTCATGACTAATAGACAAGTTGTCTATCTTACAGTTAACTTTTAATGGGAATCTTAATTTATCGTTCTTACTAGTAGGTCGCTTTAAATTATGTAAGACGAATAAACCTTTCAGGACATATCCGGGCCGAAGCTATCAACTAAGGAGCAAAACATCTTGCGAGATAGTTTGAGGAGCGCAGCGGGAGACTTGATCACGAACGAAGAGCTGTTGAACCGGCTGGACTCGGGCTGCGGGGATGGCGACTGTGGCATAACGCTCAAAAACTTTGCTCAGGGTATGCAACTTTTCTTTTTCAATTTAGACATTGACCATTATTCATAGGCAGTATCTGACACTACTCCATGAGAGGGAACTTACCGATTAATCACAGTTACATTAAACAGTTTTAATTAACTTGTTCATTTAACAATACGAACCACACTCGACTCATCATAGAAATTCTCTTCTAACCAAAACAGCAAATAAACCACGGAATAGATACTCTTGTGTATTCCGTGAATTAACACTTATTTGAAAGTCCAACTAATTTTTGACTGAAATAATAACTTTATTTCCAGCTACATTATCGTATTTAGAAACAGCCTCATTGGAGTATCCCTCGAATGTTCTGTGGGAGTTGTCAGAGATAGCGGAGACCGATATGGGAGGCACTTCGGGCGGCATCTACAGCCTGGGACTGGCGGCCGCGTCGCAGGCGCTTGCCAGGTACAAAGATATACCTACTTATATTGTTCTGGCGAAGTATCTAGTTGTCCACCAATGGGATGAATAAAATAAGCTACATTCATAATAATAGATAAGTATAAATACACGTAACTCAAATGGAAAGAAAGTTCAGTTAGATTAATAGATAAATAAATATAAATAAATAAAGTATAGCAAATATAAACTTTGCACTACCGTCATGGCTCATGTTTCTTCATCGCCGTTGGTTGTTTGGAAGAAAATGCTACCGCCTAAAGCCTTTCTTTTAAGTTCAATACAGTGTTTTCATTTCATTTGTTAGTTTGTTATTTTTACGCGAAAAAAGAACCCCGTGGACTTAGGTTCCGTCGTCATCCGTAACATGTCTGTAACATAGTCACACTATTGGGTCTGGATTTTGTTAATAATGTGATCCAAGCTGCTATTAAACTAAATAGTTTTATGTTTACCAGTGCGACATCCAACAACCGAGAGGCGTGGTTATCGGCGTGGCAGAGTGCGATGACCTCCATCACTAAATATGGCGGAGCGGAGCCGGGGGATAGGACTATGGTGAGACATAGTTTCATTATGTTAAGCGACGTGTTAAAGAACAACCTGTTCAAAGCGCAAAACACAAAGAGGATGGGCGAGGGTCCCACCGCGACCTCTGATTGTTTTGCGTTTTACTATAGCATGGAGTGACCTCAGGCATGAAGGAATACACCAGGAATGTACCTATAATATAATATATAAATAATTTTCCGTTCTGATAAGATTTCTCCTAATCATTTAAGTGGTTAAGTTCAAAATAAACACCATAATCGTGACTAAAAATGGAAGTTGGATTTCATTTTCATTGGATAGACAACTGCTTGGTGAGTGTGATCAATTCTTTATTAAGTAGGTACAAATCTTACGAAGCCCTTACGAAGCTACAGTAAACAATTGCTTTTAGCTCCCGTTGCAAAAAGAGGGGTTTTATAACTTTGACTTGTCTGTGTGTGTATTTGTCTGTTTGTGGCATCGTAGCTCCTAAACGAATGGACCGATTTTGATGCGGTTTTTTGTTTGAAAGCTGACGTGATTGGTAAAATGAAACTGTTGTTTTTTTTATTTTAAAATTCATAGTAATTGTCAGTCATGAAATGTAATATTTTTCAGCTAGACACACTGTACTCAGCGTTCACAGTGTTCAAGAAACAATTGGACAGCGACCTGAAGACAGCGCTGCGGGAGACCGCCGCCGCGGCCGACGCCGGGTGCGCGGCCACTGCTCACATGACCGCTAGGTATGTTACATAGAGCTGGCCGTACACGATCAAGTGTAAATGTCAAGTTTGCAGTTTGACTTGATGTGGCATCCAGTTTGCATGAGCTAGCTGATGCTATATGTTAGTTCTAAAATTATGGAATACAAAAATAAAATAAAAAATAAAATGTCCAGATAGCCATACACCGTCAAGTTTACTGGATGCCGCGTCAAGTCCGTTGTAAACTTGACAAGTATACTTGATAGTGTATGGCCAGCATTGGATCATAGGTAGTCGGATAAAGACATGTAAAATTTTAATAAACTCTTAAAAATCAAATAGGGCAACACTTTTATCTGTAATAGAGTAAGTTGGGTTACAATATGACCATGAACTATAGAGGTAGAAGGAGAGCTATCTCATATGAGGGGAAAGTTGATAGAGTCCAGCTGTTTACTGAAAATAGAAGTTCCAGTAATTCCATTCGAATGGCGCTAGTGTCTGACAAATAGAGCGATGTGAACATAGCTGTTGTAGACGGAGTGAAGTTTGCTGAGTTTGCATTACGGGTGGCATAATCTGTAATGAATGGCGCTAGTGTCTGGTAAATAGATATTCAAACATAGCTCTTGTAGACCGCACCGCAGCGCCACCCGTTATTGGACGCGTTTTTACGGACATTTTCATACACAGAAATGGCCCTCCTTTTTCTCTATCCTCCATGAATATGACTTATGTTATATTATTATGACATTTGCAGTAGTTTACACACGGTTCAGCATAAACACTCATTGTCCGCGTCATATAAAATGTTAGTGAAGTTTTGAATCCGTGCCTCGTTCGTGCCTCGTCCGCGTCACGGCTCGTGCCCGGCACGGTGTAGCATAATTCATCCATTAATCGTGATCACTAATCACTATTATTGTTCCAACAGGGCGGGGCGTGCGTCGTACGTGTCGAGCGAGCACACGCGCGGGGAGGACGCGGGCGCGCGCGCCGCCGCGCTGTGGCTGCGGGCCGTTCTGCACCGTGTTGCTGATAATTAAGGTTCATATTCCCATGCACAACTTGCGTGGCTTGTACCACTATACTATTATACTTCATTGTTTAAACGAGTCCTATTTCGTACACAAATTTGCAGTCTTTTTATGGTACTTTGTAGTTGAAAAATAATGCTGGCACAAATTGAAAAGCATTAAAAAAATAAATCATTATTTAATGCCATAACTAATTTCTGTTTACTGTTAATTTTATTTTTAAACTAAATTAGTATTTCATTAAAAAGTAGTGCCAAGATTGTTTACCACATAAATCTTGTCTAAAAAAATTGATTATAAGCTACTGTACTACTTGTTTGTTAGCAGGTCTACGAAATTGTTTTATTTTTGCACATGCCCTGGTCTTCGTTATTTTTTAGTCAGTAATAAATGAAATTTTAATATTATTTATTTGTTTTATTAGTATAAAAGTTCTACGTCTCATTTCAAATTATTTGTTTAAACAATTTTGACTATATCCAGATGAGATTGGTTGATTTCCCTCCAACAACACACACTGGACCAGCATGGTCTCCACCATACTCTAGGTTCTAGGGTTGAACCTAGATAATATTTGATTTAGATCCTTGAGTAGGTACCTATATGTCTGTTTCATAAATTGTACAATATAATATAATTAAATTTCTTCTTTGCTAGTGCTATACTATACAAATAAAAAAAACATTTAACAATACCCATTTAATTAAAATAACGTTTGTTCTAAAATTATATGCAAATATATAAAGATAGATGTATACAACACAATTATTTTTCAATTCTACGATAACTGTCCACGTCACATTGGCCGTGAAAATGGAAGCATTGACACCATTATTTACAGCGAGCAGCATGGCTGAACATACTTCCAAAATTGAGTACATTTTAAACATATTTCAGGAGGTATACACAATGATATTTAAAAAATATAGATACGTCATGCCCTTACAAATCAACCAAAAAATCTGTTCCGAAAAGAGCTACAACACACACACGTTTATCTTTTGTTTCACTACACCAATCACACTACAATAATACACGAAGGCATTTTAACGTTGTATGTCAAATCTCAAGCACTTCTGACAACAACAAAACTGCCTATCGTCTTGTAGTGACAGAGCGACTACGAGCAGACGAGGTCAATTTACTGCTCTTACGATCTTCATCTTCGGCGCGCTAGTGACATATCTACCTCTTTTTTACATATAATATCATTGGGTATACATACACTTGTAATAAAATTTACATACAATAACCAATAATTTACAATAACAATAAGGTTAGCCTATACGATGAGAATTAGTAAAACAATATAAATCAGTGTTGCTCAATTCATCCATCATTACAAATTGCGGGCCAAGAGCTATAACGCAGTTTAGAGATTGTAATGCCGTGAAGTTACAAGTTCCATTCACGGTCGGGTCATACATGTGATAAATTAACATATTACACTCAATCCCCCTCAGACAATAATTACTGTATAACTCCTATAACAATAACACTAACAAAATAACAACAAACTAATATCTAATGAGATGACAATCATTATACTAAAACAATACATTTACCTACAACAATACCGATATTCTAAACATAATATATAACTAACTTTTAACATGGCATTCAGTTACAATTTAAACTCTAATTAACGAAACTTCAAAAATGTAAATAAGTAATATTTAATAAGTTATGTATTTTAGTACAATTGACAGATATAGAATATACAGAGTGAATTTTTCAAGTGTGCGTGGATGGGCAAATCTGAAACTATGAGGAATAGCGAAAAATGCGGAAACGAGTCTCAGGGCCGATTTTAAAACTGCATCATTACATTTTTGAAAAATTAATATTCCTAGCCAGGAATCAAACACGTTGATTTTGAAAAAAACATCCTGTATTATTACACCATTCGACAGTGTGTGATAATGACATAACGAAAAATCAATATTTCTGGCCAGGAATCGAACCCATTGATTTCGAAACAATCACATCCTGTATTTATTACAATTTTTGGGAAGTAACAGCATACGGCATACATCTTTGTGCGGAAAAGTATTGAGGTTTACACTTGCTTAGAAAGAATTGTGTTTTTTGGTATAATATGTTCATAATAGTCCATTATAGTGTTGTATGAACAACAAACTTGTACATATAAGCTAATTCCATGTTTGATAACACATTTTTCTCCATTGCATTCCGATAAGTAACATTATAAATCAATGCTATTATATTATAAATATTTATAAGACAAAACAAAATTCTAAGTTATAATTGTCTATGGAATAGGGAATTAATCTCTATTCCACTTATGGGCCTACTGGAAGAGATTTCTTAATAGGACTAAGTAGTGCCCTTGTACAAACTATTTCTTAAGTTATTTATCCTGTAAATGTTTTGCGTGTACAAAATAAATAAATACATGAATTATCTATGGCCTAAGGTGCTGTATGATGAACCGTGCGTCTCATTTGAACATTTTAATTATAAGGGTGAAGATAAACGAGCGTAACTTTTTGAGCTGTAATTCGCGTAAAATAAGTCGGATTCATACTAAAGTCCAAACTCATTTTGCATCACCGTGTAGTTCAGACAAACAGGACTTTAGTATGAAACCGAATGCAAGGTAAATTCAAAAAAAATACGCTCGTTTGGCCTCACTGTAAGGAACTTCAAAAGCAGTCATTCATAACCGACTGACATTCTATTATATCTTAATTCCATAGCCTATCAAGGCCTTTCCCAGATCTCTGTTAGCAATCTGGGAACGTTTCTCTTTCAGGATCGACAGCGCTTAAAGATCACCTTTATCGGATGACTATTCTCAATATTCTATCTATCGACAATTGTTGTTAATAGCAATCTTAATTTCACAATATTATTTTAGTGTTAGTTGTTATCTAACAACTTATCCAGAGATTATGATACATAGATTATTGTGAGCCATAAGCGAATTCATTGATCTGTAATATTATACAATTTTATTTATTACTAGCTGAACCGGCGAACTTCGTATCGCCTAGCAATCAATGAATGTATTTTATTGTTACTTTTAACTTTTATAGGTTTGGTAGGTTTAACAAATCAAAAACCATTAAATTCCCTCCCCCTCTCCCTCTCCCTCTCCGGAACAATTCCATCATATATGATTTTTGCGTAACTTAAACCGTTTATGCAGCGCACGCAACGGAAGCTCTCAAAAATAATATTTTTCCCGTTTTGCTGGTTGTTATTGGTCGCAGCGTGATGTTATAAAGTCTAAAGCCTTCCTCGATAAATGAACTATCCAACACAAAAATAATTTTTCAATTCAAACCAGTAGTTCCTGAGATTAGCGTGTTCAAAGTTCAACCAAATAAACATCCTCTTCAGCTTTATAATATTTGTATAGATTAATGTGCCACTTCTCTAGAGACATTGATGACGCAGCCCAGTCGGTCCAATGGTAATGACCGAACGGTAGCCGCTAGAAGTCCCACTCTGTCGGCTTCTCTATCTCCATCTCTGATAACTTCTCTTGCAAGAGGAGTGCTGACATGTCATCTGTAATTCGTATTACGTTATGAGTTAGTTAGATAAAAGTAACCTTATTTTTGTATATAGTTAGAGAATAATTATAATCAGTACAACACTAATTTACTATTAATCCATCACTAATTTACTATAGGTCCATAATTATTATCATCCTTCAAGGGGTTAAATTAATAAAAAATATAGAACTAGATTCTTAGATGTGTAGTTTCTTCACGATTTTTGGGGTCACCAACTCTACATAAGTAGAAAATAATTTTTTCCCGACTATAACATTAGAAAAAACATTCGATGGGACACAAAGACATACAAACAGATAGTTTTCCTATTACATGCATATAACCCCAACAATTAAGAAACATTCACAACAGTGAAATGAGTCGGTTTCATACTAAAGTCCAAACTCATTTTGCGTCGCCATGTGGTACAACAGGAAACCGAATGCACGTGACTCATTTTTCGCGACTGACAGCTCAAAAAATACGCTCGTGTGGTGAGGCCTACCAAAGTACAACTCAATATTTTTTATAGAAATATCCGATGAATTAGCTGACGATTCACCTGATGGTTAGTGGCTATTGTCGCCCATGGACATCAGCAACAATAAAGGCATCGCTGGTGCATTGCCGGCCAAGAAAAAGAAAGAAAGAACTGGCTCACAAGCCCTCAGCAGGGGAAAGTCATTTGGCGGCTGACTCAAGCTCAAGCTATCCAGGCGAACCCCATGGAAAAATACCAATATAATCCCTCCGAGGGGCCTTCTAGCCAGCCGGATATATTCGCCTCTTAAGACACCTATCTGGCGTAGGATTCGGCTTAGGTTAGGTAATTCTAAGCCGCCCCAATACAGCTAAAACATACAAGTGATACATATAACTCACTGGGGTCAGGTTTGATGGGCTTGACCCGTCCGATGAGGCTGGGCAGGAAGTCGTTCTTGCGGATCTGCTTGAAGAACGGGTGGCCTAGCAGCTGGGTGGCCGAAGGTCGTTTCTCTGGGTCCCTGGTGAATAAATAATAACCCGTTCTATAGTCAGTACAGAATGATGTTGGACATGTCAAAAATCAACCACTCTCACTGTTGCTTAACCCTTTCCATGCGGCTGGCGTGATATTACGTCTAACCTAAATCCGTTTACCACACGTAAACGCGGCGGGTGGGCGTATTATTCCAGTGAATCGCGATCTTGTAAGAAGTCGTCCGCAGAGAGACGGCGACATTGAAAATATGATTCCGCATGGAAAAGGTTAAACCAGTAGATCACTTAGAATCGACACAACTCACCGAGTTATAGATGTTTCCTCATTTAATACTTGAATTTTTAAAATGGGGGTGGATGGCTAAATCCGAAACTATGAGGAATAGCATAAAGTGTTCATGAGTCTCGGGCATTTGCTTAAGTTTGCCGTATGTCATTACTTCCCAGAATTCGATCCTTATTAACGACTTTTGGCAAAGGGAGATCTCCCGCCAGGCGAGGTGTGTTGCCTGGGAGGCGGCCGAGCTTCGACTGATGTTGTCGGAGCATTCGTATATATACTAGTGATTTTAGAAAACTTCGATAGCGTGATTCAGGGCGGCGTGACGTCACCGTGTGACGTGTGTGCGCTGTCGCCACAGACTAAATAATATCACATAGTGGTGGGCGATTATGAGATATTCTAATGGAATCATTCGATTATGAAGAAGATATCTCGATTATAACCATTAGTAATTACTAATCTGTATCTCTACTAATTCGCTGTCCTTGTTGGCAGATTTCTAATATCTAACTAATTTGTATATCAAAGATTAGGAATGCAAATTAGTAACGTTATTCGATTATGAAAATAAAATTAGTTACTAATCAACAATCGATTATCAGTATTAGTAATTAGTGAATGTTTCGATTATGTAAATCATTCATGATCGCCCACCACTAATATCACAAAGTCAATCCGAGTGTAATGGTGTAACCCCACTAACCTCTGCAAGGCGAGCTCGCTGAGGTTGTGGAAGGCGTCGCTCAGCTTGCGCGCGGCGTACACCAGGCGCACGCGGGACACGGCGTCCGCGCTGTCCCCCACGCCGCTGTCCGTGTTGTACATGCCTGGGGGACAACATTTTATTTTATTTATTTTATCGTTTATTAGGCAATCCAACAGCATTACAGGTACAACAGTCGATACAATTTTAAATATACTCGTACATACTAAGGCCAAAAATGGATTACACAGTTAGTAACTTACATAATTATTAAAGGCTATTTTACATAGTAATTTTACTTATCCTAAGAACGGTTGTTTACGGTGCGCGTGTGTGTGTGTGCGTGTGTGTATGCGCGTGAGCGCGCGCGCGCGCGCGTGTGTGTGTGTGTGTGTGTGTGTGTGTGTGTAACATAACTAATACATGTATTTTATTAACAGGTTTTATTTACCTTACCCCAATGGTATTAAAAATACATAGATACGTCATCCCCTTACAAATCAACCAAAAAATCTGTTCCGAAAAGAGCAACAACACACACACGTTTATCTTTAGTTTCACTACACCAATCACACTACAATAATACACGGAGGCATTTTAACGTTGTATGTCAAATCTCAAGCACTTCTGACAACAACAACAAAAGCGTGCCTATCGTCTTGTATTGACAGAGCGACTACGAGCAGACGAGGTCAATTGACCGCTCTTACGATCTTCAACTTCAGCGCGCTAGTGACATATCTACCTCTATTTTACTTATAATATCATTGGCTTACCCTATTTGTGTGGGTCAAAGAGGCTTCTTCTTGAAGAAGAAGTTAATCATATTGAGGATTGAGTCTTATTATAGTATAGATTTCCTTCTTGAGAAAGTTAGCCTGCAAGTTGCCTCATTGGTTCCAACATTCAGTGCCAAAAAGCTCCACTTTCTCTTCGCCACCTCGTCTCATATTCCAGCTTGTATATCTTATCATCCTCAGTATCCTGGTATTTTTGTGGTGGTAGCCCTATGTTGTACGGCGATTCTTCGCACCCCTTGCCTCACAGGAAGATGCTGCTGCCCATGTTCTGGATAAGTCCTACAAAACCAATACTCACTCTTCATCTCCCCCTCATCCAAGGGCTCGGGGAAGGAGGAGCAGTCGAGTAGCTGCGGGCGCGCACCGCGGACCTTCTCCGTGAACATGAGGGTTGAGGCCACTTCCGCGAAAGGCACCGCGCCATTGCCCAGCTCGCAGCACAGCACGCCCAGGGAATAGATGTCTGAGTGCTCGTCGTAGCCTTTCAAGTTCTGGAAAAGAACCATCAGCATTGCTATAAATAAAATTAAGGGATATTTGACGCCTGTGACGCAATGTTTAGCAAGCCAGATCGCCATGTCAAGGGTCATGGATTTGATTCCTTGAAAGGCGAAAATTATATGACTTTGAATTTCTGTTCTCGATCCAAGTGTACATGCATCTTTGTGTGTTGTCCATGGCCCCCCCACACAGGAAATTTTAGTCTAAAGCTATATGTGTATCACATTATTTTTTTTTATTCTTTTCGTCCAATAAAACTGCCTAGACACACAGACCCTAATCATGATTTCTGCACCTTACCTCGCCTATCACACCAACATACCACCCCACGCACCTGCTCCAGCAGCTCCGGACTGAGCCACATGAGGTTGGCGTTGTCATGGTCTGGTGGCGGCAGGTCGTGTTGTCGCTGACGCCGCCCGCGCACCAGCATGCTCGCGGCGGACCGCAGCCCCGAGAGCCGCACGCTGCCGTGCGTGTCGAGTAGTACGTGGCTTGCACGGATGCTTCTGTAGTCATGATTAAATATCGGCACTGAGTAATGAGTCAGCATTGAGTATTACAAGTTAATTATCACTTGCTTCGGTGAAGGAAAACATCGTGAGGAAACCTGCACACCTGAGAGTTCTCCAGAAAGTTCTCAAAGGTGTGTGAAGTCTACCAATCCGCACTTGGCCAGCGTGGTAGTCTATGGCCTATACCCCTCACATTGTGAGAGGAAACTCCGAGCCCAGCAGTGGGACAATATGGGTTGTTGCTTTGCTTTTTTGCTTTTTATTGAGTAATGTTCCAGCTTGCTACAACTCTTAAGCGGTCTCTCAGCTCTCTACCCAAATCAAATCATTTATTAATATAATAATTAAGAAATAATATAAATAGATAAGCTGATTATAAGGATAAAAAATAAAAAAATAAAAAAATAACGCTTCACACTCATAGCCCCACACTAGGATTCCCTGTGTCGTGGGTGCCATGGACAACACACAAGACAAGGACATTCACACCCAGACCGAGAACAGAAATTCAAACTCATCATTCAAATTTCCGCCTCGCTGGGAATCGAACCCAGGACCCTTGGCGCGGCGATCCGGCATGGTAACCATTGCGCCACACGGGTCGTCAAAGGATGGATGTCAAAGGAAGGATCAAAACAAGGATGTATTATACAATGTAGGTCTGTCTGCTTATCCTACCACATAGTGGTGTACAAATATACAAATAAAAGTTACATTGTGCTATATTATCTAGTTTAAATCTAAATTATAATTATTGGGGTCAGTATTCTAAGCTGCCATAATATGGCTTTGTAAGTGTATACTAAATATCTTTAAAAGTATAAAAACAAAGATTACAGAATAAAGAAACGGAACTAACCGATGGATATAGCATTGTTTATGTAGGTACTGCAGGCCAAGAAGCACATCCCTCAGTATGAGGGCGCAGGCCAGCTCCGGCAGACCCTCGTGGAAGTATCTATCCAGGATGTCTCTGCAGGAGCCCAGGTTCATGAGCGGAGACACTACATACAGCTCCCAGCCATGGACGAAGGATGTCAGGTAGCACAGGATATTAGGATGCTGAAGTTCCTTTCTTGTGAGAATGTCTTGCTAGAAATTTAATTGAATAATTTTCTGTGAATGTTTGAGAGTGAAAGAATTAAATTTTACCTGAAAATTCAGACTTGTTTTATTAATAGTAAATTAAATCATTTTGTGAGTATACAAATACATTTTATTTTCAAAAGTAGCAGTTTACTGGTTAGTCAAAGAAATTAAATTTAGTAGGTACTTAAAGCAATCTTTGTTATGATGCTCTTATTTGTCTTTGAGAATTTGTTCTTTTATATTATGTAGGGGTCAGGTGGCAATGGTCAATCTAGTCTTGGTAAATAAATGTCTGGGTATTGTTCCGCTTGTATAGCCCTCTGCAGTCATTGTAAAGGTTTTAACTGAGCAGCTCATTTATCTTTAGTAATTAGTCAAAAGTAATTAGTCTCTGCTTGTTTTTAAGATGTTGGACACGCTTGCTGTATAATCTAAAATTTTAACAAAAAAAGAACTGACTTCAAATGAAGTACATCCAATAATAAAAGAATCATCGAAATCGTTTCGCGTGATATTGAGTCATTTGTCCATTTATCGCGCACATACTTAATGCAAAGAACAATGCCCAACTGCCATACATCGTTTTATTTCATTTTCAACTTAAGCGTCTTAAAATAAAAAAAAATCTAGAAATCGCCGCTTTAATTTCTGAGCTTAGATATATAAGAATTTTCAGCAGACACACCCCAGAACCAAAGTATTTTGAGATTTAATTCTTATAATCATTGAGTCATAGAGTAGGGGAGACTTACGGCTGCCTGTAATTTTTACCATTATTTTATTCTGACTTTTTTTTGATTGACAACCGGAAATGGAAATTTGACATCATTACATTTGTCATACCATTATAACGAAATTCTGTCTGTAATATTGGCCAGAAGTCTCCCTATATCTTGCTTGATACAAGCTATGTATCGAAGTGAGTGCCCGAATGAAAATGGACATTGTTGACATCATTGTTATTATAGTCAATTCATCACTTATTAATAAAATTATTTTACGCTGGGTAATACGGGTACAGGTATCAATTTTAAAATACGTAAAAAAATAATTGAATTGCTTCGGTATAACTGACGTTTTAACACGCTAACAAAAATAAAAAATAATTTTTGGGCATTGTTCTTTAAGACTTAATATGCTTTTGACATGGATGCCATTGTCAGATCTCGCTCAAATTTAAGTAGGAAAACACAACAAGCACCAGCTTTCGATTAAAAAAAGAATCATCAAAATTGGATCACTCAATCGAAAGTTCTGAGGTAACAAACATAAAAAAATACAGTCGAATTGAGAACCTTCTCCTTTTTTTGAAGTCGGTTAAAAACCTAAACAGAATTATATTACTCAAAAAAATTAGGAGTTGTTTTTATTTACTAGACATAACAAATACAGTATAAATCCATCTCAGTAACTCACCTGAATCAAGCTGGCCTTCTCCTTGTCCTTATCAACAAAATATCTCTTGATGGCTACATTTTGATTGCTTGGTTTGTATAGAGCCGAGTAAACCACGGCGACGCCTCCACAGCACTCCGCGATGATCGAAGTTAACTGATAGTCGTTTATATCTGGATTAAACATTATGCTATAAAAAAAATAGGAATAATCAAAAGCTTAACTAATCCAGTCAATAAGACTATCGCATAACAATCAAGAACTTATAAACATCGTGTTACTATACAAATGCTATTTGCAATTCTAAAAATAGGCACAACTGATTTGAGCTAAACAAATATAAACAAAATAGACTAAACTGATTGAAATGTTTTTAGTTGTACCAACAAAACCTTATCCAAACCAAACCAACCACCAAGTCACACATTGACAGTGACATGTCAATAATGTCAGTCAATTTGACGTCAAGTTGAGTCAAATCCAAATAATTTGACGGACCACTTTGACAAATAGAGTGTTGCTATCTATTGCAGAAAAATAGTATAATTCAGTATCGATGTTTGATCCACCAAGAAAGTGAACGGCGAAAAAACGTTTTCTCTGGGCATGCAGTGGAAAACCGTTAGTTACGTTGTTAAAACAGTGTCCGATTGTTGTGTTTGTACTCCTTATATAATACTATTAAAATACCTTCCATTTGATGATTATGAGCTAACTAAAATTACTAAATATAAGTTGTATTTAATTTAAACAAAATACAGTCACATTTTTTTACGGAAATTGCATTAAAATAAAGTTAACTTGATTTTAAAACTCATATAAAACTGTGAAATATCTTTTTACCCTACTGCCAGGAAGGGTTATGTTTTTCACGCGTACCTTGTATGTATGTATGTATGTTTGTTTGTTTGTTTGTATGTAGTACGTAAGTATGTATGCATGTAATATTATATTATTTATTACCTCATATATCCAAAACGATTTAAATAATTAAGATATCGTTGGTTTTCTCTTGATAACTCAAATGTTTTTAGATAAGTGAAATTAAAAAAAAAACTAATATGGTGGCATCTCGCCATTGTTTAAAGTATCAATAAATAAAAATTAATCGAATAATGCAATATGGGTAACAAATTAAAGAGCTCATATATACTTTAATCTATGGAGCTCATCATAAGGATTTCAAAAGGTATATCATGATAGCTTTTTTGATAGCAGGCGGGTTTTTTTTTTATTTTTAATTAAAAAAAGAAAATGTGTGCAATTCACACGTGGTAGAAGTGAAACTTTCCAAAATTTTGGTTTCAAGATAATGATATGAAAAAGCAATAAATCGAATCTTAAAGCAATAAATCGAAGCGCCATCTATGAATACAACTTAGCACTTTTTAAAAATCTATCTAGCAATAAAACGAATGTTATAACTTACTCCTCACGCCATCTATGAATACAACTTAATAATAATAATAAAACTTTATTTGCATTTTAAAAACATGATTACAATAAACAAATGATAACGATGATCCTGCGATAGTATAAAACTGTGTTGCAGTGATCAACGCCCTCCAGTAACACTGAGTTCCACAATATTTCAAAGATTTTAATATGCACAAGTAAGTACAATAAATGTTAGGGATGAATGAGTCAGGGCCGTAGCTAGGGGGGGGGGGCATTGTGGGGCAATGCCCTACCTTGAAATCACAATGCCCTACCTTAAAAATACCAAAAAATAAGATAAATTATTATAATTAATTATTTTTTTCACAGTTTGAGATAAAAAAAGTTGTAGCGATAGGTATCTCAGGACTTAGCATTTTTACTGTCTGTATAATCGGCTGGTCGATCGACAGAACGAAAGAATGAAATTCTTATTTTTTGTTGATAAATTCTTTGAAAATATTTAAAAGAGCATTTGAAAGTATTTAAAAACAGTATAAAAATAAAACTAAAAAAAAAGAAATTTTGTGAGACACGAACCTGCGCATCAGGTATTGTGAATCTACGTCCTGACCATTGAGCTACGGACTAGTTAAATTGAATGACGAAATTAGCGGTTATATTATCTTACCTGTCGTTGCATCCGGTTTCAAATCACTAACGATTCTAAAGAAGTTTCACTTCAATAAATAAATTAAAATTTAAATTGAGGATGTACATAATATTATGTATTTTCATAATCATGCTTGTATTTCATATCATTACTTCGGATTCTTTAATTAAATTATACAATATTTCGACCGAAATTCTTGGATTCTTGTCAATATTCAACTAGCCAACAAAACTACTGCTCATTTTAATCTACTTAACTAAGGAACCCTTATGAGGATTAGTTACTGATAAGCAAGTCTGTATTGTCGTTTTATAATTTGAAACCTTTGATCCTCTTTCTCGCTTTTTGCAAGTACAATGTCTGTCTTTTACTGAAGCTTTGTCTTGTATTGTGTGTGTCCGTTCTCTTATATTTTTCTTACTCCAATATCGATAAGAGAAGCAATGCCATGTACTGGCAACATTTTTGCATTTGAGTCGTCAAAGTACGTCGAATGAAGGATTCGACTCATGAAGGATATACATCTATGGATAGAATATGTAGAAGGAGGGCCATCTCATACGAGGGGAAAGTTGAAAGAGTGTCCAGCTGTTAACTGAAAATAGAGGTTCCAATAATAGCCATTCCAGAATGGCGCTAGTGTCTGAGAAATAACGCCGCACAGCAGCGCCACCTGTAATTGGACGCGTTTTTACGGACACTTTTCATACACAGAGATGGCCCTCCTTCTACCTTTTATACTCCATGATTCGCCACGATGGGCGCACCAGATGGTAAGGTGCGCCTCCCTCCTCGGCCTCCACCAGTACTGTAGTAAACTCCCCCTGAGTCTGCTACTAGGAGGCCATGGGTACCAGATCACTGGTACCCGGTGGAAGATCTGGTCTGTGGTTCTTCCACCGACCACACCTCGGCCGCAGAGGATAGGGCAAGCGGCGCACCGTAATACCGACATGCCTCTTCCTCTGCGGCCCCACCAGTGCCGTTTCGACGGAACGGCCCCGCCAGCTCGTAGGGGGTAGGGAGAGTGGCGCACCGCAATACCAACACGCCTCTCCCCCTGCGATCCCTCCACGGCCGCAGAAGATAGGGAGAACGGCGCACCGTAATACCGGTACTCCTCTTCTTCTGCGGTCCCACCTCCAAGCGCGTCCGCAGCGGACTTGTTCAGCCCGCTGGGAGCGCCCTCCTCGGGCCAGCCGGCAGCCCAAACAGGCTGGCAGCCAAAACAAATTATTTTTTTACGTATTTTAAAATTAATACCTGTACCCGTATTACCCAGCGTAAAATAATTTTATTAATAAGTGATGAATTGACTATAATAACAATGATGTCAACAATGTCCATTTTCATTCGGGCACTCACTTCGATACATAGCTTGTATCAAGCAAGATATAGGGAGACTTCTGGCCAATATTACACACAGAATTTCGTTATAAATGTTGGTATGATAAATGTAATGATGTCAAATTTCCATTTCCGG
Source organism: Thymelicus lineola (assembly GCA_963932265.1). Classification (NCBI taxonomy): domain Eukaryota; kingdom Metazoa; phylum Arthropoda; class Insecta; order Lepidoptera; family Hesperiidae; genus Thymelicus; species Thymelicus lineola. Next base: position 16,535,444 of record OZ010690.1, read on the forward strand.
TTGTCAATCAAAAAAGTCAGAATAAAATAATGGTAAAAATTACAGGCAGCCGTAAGTCTCCCCTACTCTATGACTCAATGGTTATAAGAATTTAATCTCAAAATACTTTGGTTCTGGGGTGTGTCTGCTGAAAATTCTTATATATCTAAGCTCAGAAATTTAAGCGGCGATTTTTTATTTTTTTTTTATTTTAAGACGCTAAAGTTGAAAATGAAATAAAACGATGTATGGCAATTGAGCATTGTTCTTTAATTTCTCATTACAGACAAAAAAAGATCCTTTGGTTTGATTCTAAACTAGTCTCATTGTAGTAATTTTTAATAAACTTTCCATAAGTTTATTTCAAATCATAATTAAGTCCTATTCTATCATAGGTAGATGTAGAAATCGAACCCGGAACGGAACCCTTCGCTTGGCAATGGTAAAGTCGTCTCTAAGTCGAACACCATGTTTCCTAAGGGAACACACTTTTATAACCAGAAAATGTTTCCTTGTTCTATTTTAACCTGTCGATATCAAACGCCAAGCAATTTTATAAGTAGGTAGTTCGAAAATTCAGTTTTCTGACAGAAAACTTTTATTTATTCAGGGCAGTACGAGCAATTACGATTCCCAAAAAAGGCAGCTGGGCCAAAATTTCTCAGCCACCATTTGGTGTGCAAATATTTCCAATCCACTCAATAAAAAGCGGTAATTCCTATATATACACGCGGCGACCGCATCTCGCATACGCTTTATACGATGTACTCACGGCTATATAAAACCGGGGAGAGAGCCAAGTTCTAAAATTAAAGGCGGCCGAAATCAGCCGAACGCTACCGAATCCGCCCGCCCTCTTCAGTCTATCGTCAACTGCCGTCGACATTCCCAAAACCATCGCAACCGAACGCGCGGTACCGAAATCGTTCACTTGGAAAACACGTATACGGCGTATCAAAAACACAAGTCCCACACCAAATTTGGAACGCGCCCGTGAAAATTCAAGTGAATTCAATTTTTTTTAATCGTGGCAAAGTGACAGTGAGTGCTGGATTTTCGAGATTTCCGCGCAACCGGTACAGTATTTTTTTTTATATTTCCCGCTTTTTTATCTGTCACTGTTCTAGGACCAGCTGTGCGACAAGTGACAAGTCTTGCACTAGGTATACAAAACTTTAACACGTGCTTACTGAAACATTTGAAAGTATAGAATTTCAACATGTCTGCCAGTTCCAGAATGAATCAGACTGTTTACTTTGTCATACCCTCATTTTATTTTATTTATATAATAATATTTTCATATCATAACGTAGCCGGCGTTTTCCTAACCTCAATCTTTCATCTACTTATTTCTGCTATTAGTGTGTTTCTAAGAAATTCTCTGTAGGGTAAGTCAGTCGGTGGATGTAATATTGCTAACTGAAGCTTGCATTTGTTTCTTCCGCATTGCGTCGTGAATCATAGTTTAAACGCCACCGAGTCTAGACGCTACGGAAGCTGCCTATATTGATTTTGGAACTTTCCAACTGTACCGCTAGTGAGCGATTGTGTAACTACCCTCAGGCTTAAAACCTTACTATACGGAGTAAACATTGCGCAAGATCGTATGTCGAGTTTTGCTTTCCGACTTCCTTCGCGGTTAGCCTAGAATTACTGTTTGAAAACTTCGTACAACTAATATTAGGTCACTTAAACATAGGAAGACGTGGGCGCCTTCGTAATTATAGACCAAACATTAGGCGTCCGTTGGTTGATCCACATGAAACAATTTGTCAAATTCCAGATCGAGAATTTTAATCAGTTTTGCTTATGAAATGCTTTAGTGTGCGCATAAATTGTGTTGTGATTCTTTTTAACAGCTCGCCATTTTTAAACGCTTTTATTTACTTTCACTTCGGAGCATCAAAGCATCAAATCGATCAAAATGCTACTCTATTTACACGGCAATAAGGTTTATATTTAGCTTCACTTCGGAGGATCAAATCTTGTAACGTTAATTTGAATGACTTCCCTTTAATGAAAATTGATGAAATTTGGCAGACATGTGTATTTCCGATGACAATACACGAAAATCAAAAAAAAAATTTAAATAAAAGCGTTTAAAAAAAAAAATTTTTTTTGGATTCAACTTATTTAACCTATATTTTTATATATTCTTTTCAGAAGAAACTGAACTGTAAATCTTATTTAATATGGAAAAAATAATTAGTTGTTTAGACCTAAACGAGTAGGTACGTATGAACACTAACTGAACTAATCTAGTGAAAAAAAATCTCAACTTTTAACCCTGACCAAAATCGCAGTCCTATTTTGAAAGTAAAATCCAATAATATCTATTTTTCTGAAGAGTTAGCTTGTAGTACTCGTAGGTGGGATTACCCACACAAAGTTAACAAAACAAGTGTAATGTAAGAAAATGTTTATTACAACATCTTCTTACATTACACTTGTTTTATTAACTTTGCTATAACTTTGATTTTCAGAATAATATTAAAGTTAGTATAGAATCTAATATCTGTATCCAAATCTCTGTATGCCCATGAGCACATCTTTCAGATTATCATGATTATGATGGTCTAGCATATTTCTAGAAGCTAGGGTACTTTATACCTATTTAGGTAATTGAGCTCTAATAAATTAGTCGGGCTCAGTTGTCCCCATTTTGCCAACTTAATGTAGGTTTGCTATCATTATCTGATTAAGTAATAGTTTGTTAAGAAATCAAATTACTTGTAATGTTCTACTGAAAATTCAACTTCGAAGACATTCCATTCCTTACTCAGAAGGTGATTTCTTTTAAAATCCCGTGATTACTGATTCTTGAAAATTCATTCAATGATAACAAATTCTAAAAGAATTTAGTGTTAGTGTTGTTTTTTGTTGATCATAATTTGACGCTCTTATGTTTGCATAGTCAAACTCCAACGCATTGCAGAAAACCCCGAAATAGATTAGGAATCTATTCATCATAATTGATCATACTATCCTAATTCATTAAATTCATTACATACAGGCCGGAATAGGCCAGTTACAATATTTTTTCAAATGGTTATCTCGTTGGACCTTTGAACAGTATATGTGTGTACTTTTACAATAAAGCACAGCTGTGTAGATCGAATAATGACTGCAGTTACATCAAAGCAGCTATTATTGGACTTAAAACATACTTACCTTACGTTCCTAAACGGTTGAGTTCAAGAGGGGAGTTGAAATGAGTGTTACGATCTGCAAGAACCGATCCGTAATGAGGCTATCTCACTCGGATCAGCCAATTACAACGCGAGAGGTAATTCTCATGATGGATTGAGGGCATCTTCAACGAAACACTTTCATGAATGATTCAGTCTGATTTAAAATTTTCGTAACCGGTATCAGTAAAGGTGATCAGTAAATGTGATTGGACCCATTCATGGCCCACTAATAGGGGTACGGATCTCCCCTTATAACTAAGGAGGCCTAGAGCATTCTCCACCACGCTGCTCCAGTGCGGATAGTAAATACCGCTGTATTTCAAAAGACCTCTAATTATATAATCGGCTAAAAATGCCGCTGTGTTTCAAATGACCTCCTATTATAACTTAAGCATTCATTCAATATTATAGATTACCTCCGAATCGGAAGTTCCCACTTTTCGGAATTGGATTCGTACCTCCATTTAATATCCCAATTGTATTTTGCTGTACTTACACTTAGTTAGTATAAAAAATCGCTTTAATAACAAAACATTTAAATGATAATGAAAATAAAAATAAATTGGCATTATACATAAAAAAAGACAACAGATGTAAAACCAATACTTTAAAACAATTGTTTCACACAGACATGCTTTTGCTATTAAACTGCAATGTTTGTGGCGGCTTTTTACGATAGTACGACATCGTGAAATCTTAGCTCTAAGTACGCCAGCCAAACTAGAGGCAGTGACCTCAGTCCATTATATTGTACAACACACTGATAGAAGACATCTCGCCAATCCAAGGCTTTGAAGATTTTTTTTTAATACCTTGAGCAGGCAAACGAGCGGACGGGTCACCAGATGGTAAGTGATCATCGCCGCCCATGGACATTAGTAATACCGGGGCGTCACCAATGAGTTTCCGGCCTCGAATCAATAGACCGGTTTCTCAGTTTTGACATAGGGTCTCTATGTCATAGTTTGGAGGGAACACCGATGCAGAAAGTTCATTCCACAGTTTACAAGTGCGCGGTGGAAAACTACGCAAGAACCGAACTGTGGATCGACGAACGCCAGGTATCCAGGTGGTGTCGATGGAACCTGGTACACAGGAAAATTAATCACAGGGATTAAAATAAACAGTTTTTCAGAACATTCCCCATTATACAGACGGTAGAATACACAGAGAGAGCTTACATATCTCCTCAACTCAAGCGACTCTAGCCCATCTGTAAGCTTGGGATCGTCGGCAAGGCGAATTGCTCGCTGTTGAATTCGGTTGAACGGATCCACTTGGCCAGCTGGGGCTCCGGCCCAAAGGTGGGAGCAATACTCCATGTGCGGCCGAATTTGCGCCTTATAGAGCATTAGCATATGTTAATGTTTTATACTCGTAGATCTACGAGTAAGACTAAAACTGTGTTGTAGATCCGTAAACTTGCGGATTATTGTGAATATTCCGCACCAATACCGCGTAGCACTACCGGCAGTGTTGCCAACTCGGTATCAGGTTTTGGGGCTAAACACAGTTCAAAAAAGGGCTAGATTCGTGCAATACATTGAAAATAGGGGCTATTGCTTAATTATCAGAGGTGAAGGCGAAAAAAAAAAAAAAACAAGGTCGTCAGACGCTCTATAAGTATGATAATGCAAATTTTTCGATGTCTTTCACTACGTTTTATCGTTTTTTCGATGGATTGCATCAAAAAGTTCGTGGAAAACCTGAATTTATCCCCTTTTTTTTCAAGATGGTGGAAAATGATTTTGGGGCTAGAAATGGGGCTAGGTGCTAAAAAATTATTTGAGGGGCTGAAAACCCGTAAAAAGGGCCAGATCTAGCCCCGAAAGGGCTAAATTGGCAACACTGACTACCGGTAGTGCAACGGTTATAAATAATGGAATAAAGACAGTGATAAAATAAAGAAAATCTAGTTCCTTCGCGTTCCAACATGACGGTGATGCATCGTAATAGTCAATGGTCTAATCAAGTTGGTGAGGTAGGTAACGAAGGTATGTGAATTCACATTGGATTTCAAGAACTAGATAAAAAGTAGGTGGAAGAAACTAATTACCAATTTCATGACAGGACGTTAGTTGTGACGATAATAATTATATCACATATATTTATGGTGAGAGATACAATGTATTCAGAGGAATACATAATTAATAATAATAATAATAAAGATTAACTATAGAGTGAACAAAAGGCGTTCTGAGACGGCTTGGTTCATCGATCATTAAACCCTGTATCAATCGAGACAAAGATGAATCGATGTCACCGTTTTTCGAATAACACCGAATATTCCTTCTACTAGAGACGATAACGTCGTCTGCAAGACATTATGGGAGCGCTACACATTACATTAGTTACATGTAGATGCGTTTGTATTATAATTTGGCGAACAGCCAGTTGACTTACAAAAATTGTGAACCGCGGTTCCGGTTAAAAACCCGTCTAGACCTTCGGACGTCCAAATCAATAGAGTATTTTTAGAGATCGACTCTTGTTTAATTCATAGCAACTCCGCGAAGAGATGGTGAGGAAATTTTTAATGTTATACTTTTCGTCGGGAAAGTGGATCGTGGTCTAATTTCTGCTGTCAATTAATCTAAATTTGAAAATTTAAGATGAGTTAGCGAGAAATTTGCTTTTTTCATGCGCTCAGTGATATGCGAAGTTTGCCAACGTGCACCTGTTCTTTTAGCTTGATTATCACTCATGACGTTTTAAACTCTGTTTTTGTGAGAGACGAGCGTGCTCTCATTTCTTCAAGGTATAATTGTGTTATTTACGAAAGCATTTCATTGATATTTAGCTTTAAGAAATACGTGTAAATGTATGTAATAACTTATAAATGATTATAATAATTTTAAAAATGATTTATTAAGTGTAAATTTATAACTTGTTGCAATGCTTAACAAAATAAATAATTTCTTTCTTTCTAAGTAAAGTATCCAATATAATAGAGCCTTTTTCCTAAATCAGATGTCAAAATCTTTAAATCGACGTCGTGTTGTATGTACATAACGGTAACATGGTTCAAGAACCGTAAAGAGAGCCGAGATATTCTATATTACTAATTAACTATATATTTTTTTGTTTTTAACATTTCAGCCATAATACTTACACGTCACATCAAACATGAATTCATTAAAACATTCATCTCATGAGACGTTAAAACAAAACAGTGTTGTGATGACGAAATATAAAACAAAAAACAATCCTCGTGCTCTAATTCTTTCAAAGTAAAATAATTGCGGCTGAAAATAAATATTACATTTGAACGCCCTTGGCCAAGGCGCTCTGGGAAGGATTGGCTCGGACCATTGACTAGTGCAAGACGGATGGACCACTGAGATCACGCGTCAATATTTCTTTTTGATAATATTATTCCCGGCTTCCCCGATGTTCCAGTTTAAAATTTGCCATCTTTTCTTCTTTATTATTTTACTTCTTCGTCTTATCTTTTATTTGAGGTTCACCAACATTACACAGGAGTTAGTGCTTGTGGGGAATCCCCGAAAAAGACGACTGTGCTAGCGTTGTAATTTTTTCTTGTTGATGTTGGATGTTTATAGTTTTTGTTCGTGAATTTGAGTCGGCGGACCGCTCTCGCTGCCCCCACCCCTTGCTACGCCACAGCTAATAATTGGTCTTTACCTATGAAAAAAAAAATAGATTGTATAACAAGCATTTTCAGATTTAATTATCTGTGGATTGGAGGGCAATTTGAAATTTAAATAAATTTTATTCGAAAGAAAATAAAAAAAACATGGTTATTTTAATTTCAAATTCAGTCATATGTTTTTAGATAGTGTTTTGTTTTTGTGAAATTGTGGTAGTTTTTGGCCCCATGGTTAAACTGAAAATTCGTACAATTTTCGAATATAAGTTCCTACGTGGAAATACCGCTGGGAAAACAACACGAACCATTAACGACAAAGCACTTACGTCAAATTGAAAAGATAAAAAAGTTATATAAGTGGGTGCCACCAGAACTAAGCGACCAACAGCGAGGATCGAATTGTTATCTGGGATGAAAAGTTGATCTTGTACGACAACCGTAAGCATTAAATTATTAAAACATTACTCATAGGAATATGTATGATGGTAACTGTCTGGTGGACCCAGTGCCGGACTTGTACATCACAGTTTCTTACCAAATTCACACAACAGCGACGTTAGATGTCTACTACCAAGAATTGCAAACAATGATGAAGAAGCTCACAATTCAACAAATTCAACAACCAAGACTGATCAATCGTTCTTCCTCATTGCTTCTCCACGACAAAGTGCGAGCTCACACTACACGACAGACCATCGAAAAGCTACAAGAGTTACAACTGGAAGCTCTCCGTCACCCACCGTACTCAACGGACCTTGCTGCAACGGATTTCTACTTTTTTGAAAATTTTGGCAATTTTTTAAGTGGGAAAAATTTCAACATCCGAGTGGCAGTACAAAACGCTTTTGCTGAATTCATCGCCTTCCGTCCGGCAGTAAAGGGATAAACAAACTGCCATCAAAATAGTAAAATTGTATTAATAATTTGGGCCAGTACTTTGATTAGCTAAAATAAAAAAAAATACTAATATTTTTATCTATTTTAGTACCTAATAACTAAAATTCATGTTCCTGCAAGTAATAATTATGAACTTCTAATATCGATGTTTTTCGTTTTATAAAATTGAATGTGTTCCTTTATTCTTTCTCCTCGTCTTCTTGTAATAGCGTTATTTTAGATTTCACTTTCATGATTTCTCCATTGTCCTTCAACTGAATGTGATCGAGGTGAATGTTACAGTGGTAATCTTTCTACTTGTTTTATGCATCCTTACGTTTGGATTTGGAAAAAGTATTTATGGTATGAATAATAAATTAATTTATAAATGACAGTGATGAGTGATGATGAGAGAATTCAAAATTATCAGTTTTACTAAACAATGGACTATATTTTGAAGCTGCTCTAATTAATTTTAAATCTTGGAACCTAGTTACTGGTTTTTTATCGTGATTTTAAAGAATATCTTTTTATCATAATTCAAACTAGTTTAACTTAGTTTACTTATGAGAATGACAGACCAGTGTTTTTTTGTTGATGTTGACCATCGTTATTATGTAAAGACGGCGCTGCATCAAACATAATATTATCTTCAAATTGTTGTATGGGAAAAGTGGAAAATCGACTTTATCAATAAACCGAATGTGCCTGTTTTAGTGGTCTCAAACTACCTTCGGATTGTTGCCTCACAAATGAAATTAATTTTTGAGGCATATCGGTTGGATGGTTTCAGAGTCTTTATAGGACATCCGTACATGATTCGTACAAACATTTATTGTGTTTAATATACATATAAGTATATAGATTCCATGTTGTTTTCGCGTAACGACATCTGCTGGTCATTACCACAAATCCGTAGATCGTTCTAGATAACTAAATCTTTCTAGATAAGCGATTAGACGGCCTGGAGTCAATATTCTGGGATATTATTAGCGGCCATTGCAGCAGTCGACGTTCCAATGATACATCGACGGAATTAGAAACAAAAATCACACCCATCGAATCGCACTACACAATATGATGGATATTTTCCCGGCAATTTTTTGTTCTGAACGCAGACCACGCGATAGCTGATTGATAGATTATTTAAGTAGGTAGTTTTACTTATAATAAATACCTAACTACTTGTTGTAATATAGCAGAAATGTTGATATATGGGAAAAAAATTTACAACGGCAAAGTAAAGTTTGTTTATGTTTTCGTTACAGCAATTTTCGGTTCTACAAGACAAGTATAGCCTTGGTTCGTTAGTCCAACTCGCATTTGGCCGGAATTTCAGGAACAAATTGTCTAAGCCTCCACCAACAATGATGTTTAAAAAAATATCTAATAGATATGTTATGCCCTTACAAATCAACCAAAAATCTGTTCCGAAAAGAGCTACAACACACACACGTTTATCTTTTGTTTCACTACAACAATCACACTACAATACCTAATACACGAAGGCATTTTCGTTGTATGTCAAATATCGAGCATCTGACAACAAGAAAAGCGTGCGTATCGTCTTGTATTGACAGAGCGACTACGAGCAGACGAGGTCAATTGTCTGCTCTTACGATCTTCATTCTTACGATATTCTTGATTACATCGTTCGATAAACTTTTATGAATGATGCGCTTTTCTGAGTTACAACCAAACCAGTGGCATACATAGGTACATTACACTTCACCACATCCCGAATGTCCTGCTGCAAGCGATATCCTAAGCCGCGGTTCGATCCACAGCATGAGAAATATAATGAAAGCTTGCGTGAGAACACTAAAGCGCGTCACACATGGCGAAGATACTATAACATTTTAGCTTAACATAAAATATCGCTCACTATAAATTTTGTATGAACCATCACACACGGCTAAGATACGATAATATTTTCATATTACGCATGTTAAGATATCGAGCGATATGGATTTTATGTTAAGATGCTTAATATATCGTAACATGCCATGTTAAGATCCAAAATATATCGTAAGCTCCTTACACAGAGTGTGCACAATATTCGATGCAAAATGGAATGAAATATATTAATTTTACTTCTTCTTAGCCGTGTTGGCGGCTTAGAATACTGACCCCAATCCCGCGCCGGATGGGTGTCGTAAGAGGCGACTTAATCCGGCCCGCTGGTGGTAGGGCCCTCGGAGGGATTATATTGGTAGTATTGATTTTAATTGTTTATTAATACCATTATTACTATTATAATTTCTCCAGGGGTTCGCCTGGATAGCTACCACCAGCATGAGTCAGCCGCAAAACGACTCGTCGTGTTCCGGCTGGGGGCTTGAGAGCCAGTTCTTTCTTTTTCTTCTTTCTTTCCTGGCCGGCAACGCATCAGTGATGCCTTTGGTGTTGCTGATGCCCATGGGCGACGATAGCCACTTACCATCAGGTGGATCGTCAGCTCGTTTGCCGGATATTTCCATAAAAAAAACCTATTCTCTCTGTTTTTGTTGTTGGAACGAAGTTCCTTATCGCGCGTAGTGAAAGGGGGCCAGACGGAAAATTTCGACACTTTTTGATTTTGCGAATGACGACACTTTTTTTGAAGTGATTCAGTTAGTTTTACAGAGATGGCGCTGTACAAACTGCGTAACTATATAAGGTAAATGAAACTAAGTATCCATAGCGAATTCAAAAAATTTAATAGTTTCCTAGAACTTACGTATGTTACAAGTATAAGTTGATAGCGTGATTCAGAATTAATTTACTAACGCCATCTATCCGCAACTGACCAAACTAAATATCTTAAGTCTGAACAGGCGCTGTACAACAATACAATACTTAAATCGAAAGGAACTTCGTTCCATCCAGGTGGCCCTTGACACCTCTCATGTTTTTGTTTTTATTATTAGTACGCAAAATATTGGAAACTATTGGAAACTATAAACTTTCTTTTGACTTTTTAAAATATATTTGAAACATTTTCGATGAAAGGTCTTCGTAAAGATTAAACTCACCGCGGTCTTTCCTAAACTTTATATGATTAATTTCTACCCAAATTGTTCGGTAATGGCAACGTGCGGCAGAAATTTTTAAGTCATATTCGAAGTCAGAATCATCATCCGATGAGCTATCCTATAAATCGAATAGTAAGGCCGTATTATTAATATTAGACTATCCTGTATATAGATTGCGGGGAAATAACCCCAGTGTGACCCAGAGCTATTCGAGCGGATATAAATATTATCGTATCTTCGCCGTATGTGACGCGCTTAATTGTTCCTGTGCATCGAACCATACAGGGGGTACACTTAGGACGTTCGCAATCCCTGTTTCTCGCAGAGAACTGACCCTCCCTCTTCGCGAAAATTGTCTTCTCGACTGCGACCAGCCGCTAGGGGCAACAGCATGTTCTGTCAAGAAAACATACACTTCATATACGTTTGATGTTCCTTTACGATACAACATCATAGCATACTCAGGTACAACTTGATTATGAGTATTCTTATGATTGATGTTAGACTTAATTCACTTAGCCAACGTTAACCTTTTAATTTATTAAATCTGTCTACGGCACCGGAATCATGATGTGGATAATAAAACTTTTCAGTCGTTATTAAAAAGCCGTTGTTAAAAGTCCTTAAAGCTCAGGCTACTTTTGGTGCAGAACACAGAAAAGCATCTGTTTCAGTTTTAAAATTGTAATTTTATTTTGTTATTCTTCTAAAAGCACCCGGTATCTTTTTGTTTGTTAAACGTCAGTTTGTTCTACCGAAGCGATATAGGATCGCCCACACGTCTGAAATATGTTAACATCGTTCACCTGTCTGTTAATCCGTCGGTAGCGTCTAATGGCATAATATCTCATAATCTTTCACCTGTAGGCTGTCAGGTGAACATATTGTTGTAGGACTTAGAAGCAAAATTTGACTGGACTTTGACTGGAGAGATAGCTTCGAATTTTAACCCAACTAAAGGTTTAGTTTTATCTACATGCATAAATTAAACTTTCTCACTTTCGCCATTACTTTACCGTGCTTTCGCCCTTGAATTAGGATTCCTTGTGTAGCGAATGTGTGAATTTGTGGGTCTTGAAAATACACAATTTTGATTACAAATGATATGATACGCACGCATATACAATCGACCGTTTGAGCAGTTTTAACCACATTGAGCAGCTTTAACTGCGTGCTATAAATGAAACAAACCTTTGGATCAAGCAACTCCATTGAATGACAAGATACAGAATCTTGTTTTAGTTTGTCGCTGGCGTCACCTGTCGCCACTATATCACACAGAGATACCAAAAACACAGCGATGCGTTCTGAAGCTTTCCAACGATAACTCCGTTGCGGGATTTGTTACTTTGAGAGCTACTTTCGTAAATATTACGATATTTCATTACGATTATTTACGATATCTAATACGAGTCTATGGACTCGTGTTACTTCTTCAACTGTAAAAGCTTAGGCAAACTGTTAAGATTATTGATTATTGTTTGAGCAACAATGAAAATATGTTTATTTATAACTTGTAAATTACAAGCTACTAAGTATAGTTAACTAGGTATTTGTTTGGGTTAAATATTGCAAGCTGAATTAGAAGTTTTAGCCGTATTAGATTGCTTAGAATAGTTTATTGATCAGCAGTTTAGTACGAGAAAGGGTTCTTATGATATGAAGAATGAATAAGATATAAAATTGAGATCATAATATTCTATGATACGGATTTTAAAATATCCGTATAAAACTACAGATAGAGTTGTTTCCATTATATTCCATCATTCAGGTTTTTCTGAAAAAATAAGAAATTCTAACGCTAAACTTTGCTTTTCTTTTAGAATATTTTGAATAAACGTATAATTTTTGGGGATGTTTGGGAATGCTATGCGAGGGTAATCTCTTTAATATTTTTCTTTTGGCAGATAGCCAATAGGTTAGGTGCAAGTCTCGGCTATGATTTTTCTGTAGACGTGTATAAGTCTGGCTGGCGGCCATCTTGACTAGATCTAAAAGGGTCGTTGACTACACCGACAATAACTGTAATGCCATTGTGTACTATATCATCCCTATTTCATTTAGGAGATCGCGTAGATTCTAAATATGGAGCCTCACACACCACCTTTTGCCCAATATTTTCTTGGAGATGAGCCTAATAGTTCGGTGGACGGATTCCGAATTGGCCATTAACAATCCCTTTTATTTACGAACGTTATTTATGAGGCTATAAAAGAAAGTGAATTTCAAGAAATATTGTTCGCGGGTAATAAATTTTAATGTGATATTTGCCTTATTTTTTGGAAACAATACCACTTTCACTTTTATGAGTTTTATGAAAATAAATAATAAATAATAATATGTTTATATTTATTAGTTATTTTTTGTTGGTGCCTTAGCATTGTTTAAATATCCCATGTGCATTTTTGTCGCATTTTACTACATAGCAGCTTCTCGCTTAGCTTTTTCATTTCTCTGCAAGCCTTGAGGTTTATTCGCTATGGGTTTTACCTAACCTTGTTCCGCAGTTCTAGTGAAAAAGAGTTCCTTTTCACCAGAATTGCGTTCTGCAAGCTATGATGGCACCAAATTGGACGCTAACTCATTTGCATTGATTTGCTGATTTCGTATCTCTAGGAGAAGCACCACCTTAAGTTAGGAACATAGAGTCAGAGAGCATTGGTTTGAAATTGTCAAGATAAATCTATCTAAAATGTCACCAATTCGAGTAAACATGTGCTCCTATCACGCCACGGCACATAACGGCTACGTGAACTCTTTCGTCTTATTCATACTTATATTCACATATGAACCACCGCCGCAATAATATGCCTTCCATCGCATATTAGACGATATTGATATTTTCTATTGATTGGTTTAAGTAATTATTGAGTTTTTGCTAAATAAATATCCTGTCCTAACTAATTTGTAGTAGAATATGTATATTATAAATGGATTCAATAGAGATTCAATATTAAGAAAAAAGAAAGAAAGAAAGAAATACTTTATTCCAACAGTTACTTACTACAGATAACAGGTATGGGTAAAATAAAAAAACAAAAAAATATTACACAGTTAAGTTCTCTGCTGTAAGCACTAAGGAAATGGATCGCACTCAGTAATTGCTATGGAGAACCACAGCACTGATATTCTGTGCGAACCAGTTTTGGAGTGCAGTTCGTGCCACTATATTATATTAAAGAAAAATATTATTGGTACTCTGCAACAATACTTAACTACTTAATACAAATTATTTTTAAAGACCAACTTAAGCTATGAGCAAATTTCCAAGAACTTTACAAAACATGGCATATTATTGTTCCAACGCGTGTTACCAAGCGTTACTGCTGCGATACGTGATTTTAAGTGAAACATTCACTCAATTGCTGGTTGAGTTTTATTTCAACTTGACCTCAAGTCATGACTGAAAGTCACACACTTATATACCTTTCTCGTTGAAAACAACTGAAGATGAAGACATTTCAGAAGAACTTTCAGATAAACAGAAACGCCTTCTCTATAACTGTATCTACGTTTTTAAATTGCATATTCCATGTTCCAAGATTCAGTTCTGGTAGAAAGCCGCATATGCCGCATTGTAAGTTAGAGGAAGCTCTGTCCTGCTTCTTACGCTAATATAAAAATTATGTCAGTTGTCAGAGTTCCCCTGGCGACTGTCCAGAGTGATTTGGTTAACAGTTACGCCGTAGAATATATCGGTGTATCCCACGGAGCGAGCGGGGCAAGGTTAGTCCTACATTATGTAGGTCTCTCGTAAATAAACACGCGAAACTAAATGCAGCTTACTGATACTTTCGTTCCACCTGCTGTATTTTTAGGGTTTCACGTAACGGATGAGGTTGACGCATTGTTTTACTGGTGAAGGACAAACTCGAGAAATTATGAATTTATTTCTACTGCTTTGCACTTTTATTGCGTTTATCAAGTCCGATACCGCCTTTGAAAAGCCAAGATCGAACACAACAAGACAGTGATTTGAAGGCAAGAAAGATTTCAATTTCGTGCACTTTGTCTCGGTATCGTAAAAGTTCTCCGTACTGTTGTCAAGAAAATATTTTTGTGAAACATTACCCCATTAAAAGTTCAATCTATTCCCAGATTACGCGTGGGATATCAAAAAGAGCTTCACTTAGAAGTCGATTTGAAGCTAATAAACGTTGGGCCATCTGTTTTCTGTAACAAATGTGGCTATTCCATTTCTGCTGGGTCGTAACCCTTTTCTTTAGGGCTCGCCGAAAATAAACTCACTGGCACGCGATGGGCTCACGAAATATACATTACATTCCAACAGACATGGCCCCTTGTAAGGAAAATAAAATGGCTTCTTAAGAATTAATGATACGGCACCGATGTGTGTGTTACCGTAGCGGAATGAAATTTTAATTTGAGTGTAGCGGTTGTGAAGTTGGATTTATACTACTGGGTATAACTATTGTTTTTAGTTACTTAGTGCAAAAATCACTAACATTTTAAAAAGAATAGCAACTTTAATTTCAATGAGTGACATGATTTTAATTTTGAAAGGACCCCGCACTAATTGTTTGAAAATTGTGTTTCAGCGGATTGGTCTGAATTTTTGGTATGCTGTAGCCCTAACCGTACTGATCAAAAGTCCCAATGGGCACGACCCCCCCAAATGCGTATTTTGTCCTCCAGGGGGCACTTTCCCCCAAAGTCTATTTATTCGATTTCTTCGGAATCATTCTGAATTTTTAGTATGTTGTAGTCCTAATCATGCCAAACAAGAGTCCCAATGGACACAACCCCCCCTAAATGCGTATTTTGTCCTCCAGGGGGCACTTTCCCCCCAAAGTGTATTTATTCGATTTCTGCGAAATCATTCTGAATTTTTAGTATATTGTGCCAAACAAGAGTCCCAATAGGCACGACCCCCCCATATTGCGTGTGTTCTCCTTCGTGGGGCGCTAACCCCCCCCCCCATGTTCTATTTATTTGATTTTAGCGGAATAATTCTGAATTTTTGGTATGTTGTAGTTCTAACCGTGCCAATCAAGAGTTCCTATAGGAACGAACCGTATTCCGTAGGCGTATTTCCGCCATCTGGAGAAAGAAAAACCCCCCAAAGCTTTAATAACACTAAAAATCTTAAGCAACAAGATCTGGATTTTGAGTATGAAGAAAAATGTTGAAGTTCACACAAAAAACAGGGCATTAAGGACTTTCAGGATTTCTGAATAAATATATGCAGTTAAGAGATCGTGCCCATTAGGGATTTACATTGTATTAGTAAGGGCTACAACATACTTAAGAATTCGGAACGATTCCACTGATATCACATGAATGAACTTGATAGGGGGAGGTTGCCCCTTGCGAAAAAAACGCTCAGAAAGTTATTGAAAAAATGTAGGTTTTAAATGAATTAGCTTTGGGGGGTGTTTCTTGCTCCAGGTGGCGGAAATACGCCTACGGAATACGGTTCGTTCCTATAGGGACTCTTGATTGGCACGGTTAGAACTACAACATACCAAAAATTCTGAATTATTCCGCTAAAATCAAATAAATAGAATATGGGGGGGGGGGTTAGCGCCCCCGGAAGAAGAACACACGCAATAGGGGGGGGTCGTGTCTATTGGGACTCTCGTTTGGCATGATTAGGACTACAATATACTAAAAATTCAGAATGATTCCGCAGAAATCGAATAAGTAGACTTTGGGGGGAAAATGCCCCCTGGAGGACAAAATACGCATTTGGGGGGGTTGTGCCCATTGGGAATCTTGTTTGGCATGATTAGGACTACAACATACTAAAAATTCAGAATGATTCCGAAGAAATCGAATAAATAGACTTTGGGGGAAAGTGCCCCCTGGAGGACAAAATACGCATTTGGGGGGGTCGTGCCCATTGGGACTTTTGATCAGTACGGTTAGGGCTACAACATACCAAAAATTCAGACCAATCCGCTGAAACACAATTTTCAAACAATTAGTGCGGGGTCCTTTGGTCACTTATTCTTACCAATTGACTGGTGGGAAATATCACACGAAAATTTAACATATTTTCTTCTCTTTTGTTACAGCGATGCAGTTTGAGGCGTGACACACCGGGTTGACTCGAATCAATCCGCGAGATGTCGCAGCCGCCGCCGGGCCGGGGTCGCGCGCGTCCCCCAGGCCCCCCCTCTCCATCTCCCCTCCATTACAGACCCCCGTCGCCATGGGCCCCTAGCCCTCCTCCCCTCATATCTGGACCGCGGCACTCCACCGCCATCGTTTCTCCGCCTCCGGTCCACCCTTCACCGAAACCGTTCCGTCCTTTACATTCTCCTCATCTGAGGCAGCATTCGCCATCACCGAGCTCCCATTTCTCCATCTCCCCATATCCGATGTCTCCGACGCTCGGACAGAGTCCCGAGTACTACTATTCGAACCCGTACGAAGGGGTGCGCGAATACGATTACGCGGGAGTGCCTCTAGAGCCGCCGCCTCCTCCTCGGCCGATGGTATACGAAGAAGACGAGGAGCGAGGACCTTCCACTGCTGAGATCATCGCCAACCAGTCGCAGGAGGGCTACGTGGATGAGAAGCTTGCAGAATATCAAGCGACGATTCAACTTTTACAAGGTTAGTGATACATGTTTTCGTCGAGTAACATTTGATAACAGAAATGTTCCCGACACATTTTACGGAGCGTGTTTGGAACTGAAATACGCTGGTTGCCAGAGACTAAAATAGTTCATTTAAAATTACTAAAACTCTCTCTTTCGCGGCATCGCTGGCAACTGAATAGACAAAAGTAGCGTAGTTTTATAGTGCCCCAATCGTTAGATATTTTCATTGTCTGGGATTTGAAAGGCCATCCGACCGCCCACGCGAGAGTTTGATATTTTTGTACCGCAAAGTTCCGACATTGTCAGGTATATAATCAGAACGGTTTTTGAATGAGAGTACTAATGCTTAATTTAAAGGTTTAATTGGAATGGCACATATATACAGATACATCATCATCATCATCATCCTGCCAATTTCCCGATTTTGTTTGGGGTCGGCGCAGTATGTTTTTCTTTCCCGTACTTCTCTATCAGCCGTCATCTCTATACTAACATAATTATTTTTCATATCATCTTTTATAAAGATACATGTAGATGTAAATAAAATTATGACATCAGTACTTCCAATCCTGCTTTTAGCGTAGTCGTCCTACGCGTAGTCACCACGCACGTCACTGGGAGCAATCATCTGTTGCCCATTGATACCAGTTTCAATCAGCATTCCACCATGATGTCGTTGGATCTTGGCCACTTGTAAACGGGGCGAATTATTTCACTTAGTCTCAATTGTAGTTGATGCAGAGGCAGCAGTGCCGGATTTATATTTTTTATGAGTGTAGGCCAATAAATTTTCGCCGCCCCATGTACCTTTCTAAAGTAATAATTTTCCATTCATAGTAAGGAATGCATTGAATTAGTCACTAAGAAAGTGCGTAAAAAAACAAGAATTTCGGAAATCTGCCGCCCCTAGGACGCTGCCGCCCATAGGCCGCGGCCTATACGGCCTATTGACAAATCCAGGACTGAGAGGCAGAAATGTTATGTGAAACTTCTTTTTTGCTAATGCCTGCTATAATTTGATAGCTGTACAGATTAATATGAGGTTAGGCTACTTTTATCCCGAAATGAGCTATTTCCGCGGAATGTATTACTAAATTAAAAAATATTACTAAGTTAATTTGTGGTTGGTGTGTATAAAATCTACTGACACCTTCTGCGGGTTGCATTGTCTATGAGGCCCCTGAATACCTTCAAGCTTGTGCCTAAACTAGTACTCTCTGAAGTTGATCTTTGATGCTTTTGTCTGTAAGAGAGTTCGTCAGGTCTTCCTGAAGATTCGTTTATGAGCGAGAGCTGGTATTCCACTCTCATTGCAATTGAAAACCATCTTGTATCCGATACTAACCATGAGGTGAATCGTCAGCTCGCTTGTCGGCTAGTTACATTAAAAGAAGTTTCTGCCAGACATTAATGGAGACCTATGGAAAAATGGAAAGAATACTTACACAAAAGGTAGCCTTCTTTTGTCTGCTAAAATTTCATGACAACGTTCGCCGTGACCCTTAATTGGATATCGCTAGTGACATGTTTCGGCTTAACTTGTTATGGACAGCAGCCTTGTCGAAGGCCTTGGAGCGGTCTAAAAACTATAACTACTTGAATTAATGCCTAATACTTTCTTAACGGTGGAAAGTTATCGATACGGCAGGACTTCATTATTAGGTTGAAGCCATCTCAATGCATTGACCAGATAACGCCAGAAATACGTGTTGTTGTTCCCAGGAGATTTGTAACAAATATAGTGGATGTAAACATTAAAGTTTCGCATTTTACTCACGTGCGGCTGGCAGTGCCAACAGCGGTAGGTACTTAGCCAAATCGATTAGTTTTCACGTTTAAATACTCATTACAAAATTTTATTGCCACTCGTACCTGTGTTTGTTTTTTCATCTAACATACTGTTCTGTTTGAATTATTTCATTATGTTACTTCAACACTAGATTTTATGTCATTATTCTCATTTTTATTTTAAACGAATTTCTATAAAAAAATTGAATATCTGTAAAGTAGATTCGAATGATTTTGTTGATTTTTACAAAATTGCTGTTTTCTTCAGGATCAAATAGATAAATAGTCTAACGCCAGGATAACCTGTGTTGTAGACCGCATAAACACACATAATAATAAAATTATCATATGACAAATATTACTCGTCGGTCCCATAAATACATTAAATGTCTAGCTCTTGGTCACATGTTAAGAGTTATCTCATGTATATTTTTGAACTCTACACTCTCTCAGTTTTTAGTTATCGATAATTCTAGTTCCAATGGTTCATTTTCAGAAGTAAAAAGAACTTAAAAGTTGTAAGTTACATCATGTGACATTTATGATATTTTGTGTATTTTCGTTTACGTAAATAGGAAAACACAGGGCGAGTATTTATCGACTCTCGTTTTTTTTTGTTTCAATATTCACTGCTCTAAGGTAACCCAAAAACTAAGAATTAGCTTCTGTTATTGATTATAAAAACAAATACATATAATATGTGTATCAAATGAAATCGTTTTCCTCCAGTATCTATATCGCGAACAAACGATACACTCGCGTGTCGTATTCCAATAAGGGTAGTACTTTTATCGTTTGTACGGGATATAATAACTGGGATAGGAGTTAAATGAAAATCGATAGTAATACCAGTATTTAGGACAAATAATCTCGAAGTGGACTTCATTATATCTAGCTAAAAACTTAGATCAAAGATCTGTTGCTGTCACTTCTTAGATATTTCTTTTGATGTTGTGTAGTTGTGGTATAAGCTGCCCAATATTTCGGCTCTAAGATAGATCTAGATTATAGACGACCATTGGCCTGGCAAATTTTTCGTGTGCAGTTTTACGCACGTCTTTATTGGCTTGGTACGCGGCCAAGAGCGTTAATTTCTGAGGCGTCACGCGGGGAAGACCGCGTCACATCGTCAAATTCGCGTGTCAGTGCTTCGATCGTGCAGCATGCAGCCGAGGACGCTATGACATGATGTTCGTCTCATTATAATGTAGTTGGACCAACCGGAGCTTTTAGCATTTGATGTTGGAGAGCAATTATTATAAAAGTAAAAAATGCAATTATAGGATAAATGCTTTTTAAATCCAAAAGAACGGATGATTGTTGAATAACGTAAATTTGATCGAAAGCAGACAAATGAAAAACCAAAATGTTTTTCCATGATGATAGATTAAGACGTTACCATGGGCGCGATAGTGAATATCTCCAAAATAAACATTGTTCTAATGTATCTGGTGCTCGCAAAACACAGACCAGCTGAGCACGTCACATTCGCATATCTTAACAAAAGCTTTTACTGTAAACGAAAATATGTATATCTTATTTTCCAGTTCTGATGAGTATTTGTAACATAAAATATCTTACAGAGTACAGACTAAAAATCTTAAAATATTTCGTTAACCCATTTGAATTATTTGACATGTGCCTATTGTAGCTCTTCTAATATACGTGTAATCTATAAGGAAGACCGAGATTTGAAGCTGCACGGACCAAGAATTGTTGAAACAAGTGACTTTTTAAAATAGATATTACCTACTACCCTTGTAAGTATAAACTCTATTTCTTCAAATTAAGACCTAGACGTTGTTGTAATATAGTAGATATGTTTAATAGTGTATACTGCTGATCTCGTGTTCTTTTGTAGCTCCTCTATTAACGCTATAATTTATCGTATTTATTATGATTTTGAATATATTATTCAAACCACTCAAAAAACTTTTCACTAAGTAAAGTCTTCTTTTTGATAACACAGCACCCTTCACATAAACACAGTCTAATATATCGGTGATAGTTTATAGCCAATATTTGACGTGTACCGATCTTTCCATTAAATTTATTTTCACGTTTATTGATTGAGATGTCTTGTTTTTAGCCATATGAAATTTTTCCAATTCAATCCATACTACAATAGATGAGTTTAATGGGCAAAAGCAGCTTCACATGGTCTTTGAATTCTATAATATTTTCCCCAATTATTTTGTATCGTAGACGAATGTCTTTTGCTCTTTGCATAAAAGTACAAATTTAAACTTCTTTGGCCTGGTACCGATTTACCGTCTATAGTTAAAGTTTTCTAGGCGATACTCGAACGTTATGACCAATCACCAATGCTACAATGTTAGCACCGAGATGCATGCTAACTGAGTCGGTGAGATCACCACGTGCCAGATTCTTTCCAAGCTTCCGGCCGTGAAATGTTCAGTTGCATAATTACCGATATACGTGGCTTACCTTGTTACAGGGTGGAGAAGTTTCCTGCACCGTCATCTTAGCTTAAATTAGATCTTCAACAACTTAGATCATATAACTCTATTGCTCTATTTCCTTACTTATTGACCAAAGTAAGTATTTTGGCTTAACAATCCTTAATTCACTGTTACTCAGCTATACTTTATGTAGAAGTTAAAAAACACTGATTAGATCTTATAACTTCTTTGCTTGTGATCAGATGTCCTTAGACCCTATTTAGGAGGTCATCATTGACGATAATGACTTGAACTTATTGATCCATTGCAGGCCACGAGTCTCCTCGGAATTGAGAAATGATATGTCAAAAAACTTCAAAAAATATTTTTAACTCCTTTGGCCTTCAATAATTATTGGCATAACTCAACTGATTTAAAAGAGCAATTGGGTCTGACTAAGTTACCCGCACATAATCAAAACTGACACCAAAAGTAGGAAGTTTTGAAACCATTGATGTGACAGTTTGGTTATGATGTTCAACGTCGGAATGTAACGCATGCCAGGTCGTGGATGACTTCGTATGACACACGACATTTGCATCGTTCGGTCACGCGCGGGCGCCGGCGTCGCCTCGAGACACAGGCCTGGCTGATGGCCAGCTTCTCTTCTGATTATTGAGGGTTTTTCTTTGACGATGTTACCCCATTATTGTGGTGTTGACTACTATAGCACCATAGATATGGAATTGTGGATTTGGTCAGTCCGATGCATTGGATGCTAGAAATATCGAGTCCTCTTTTCTTTTAGCTATAGTTACACGCTTTATTGATTGCAATGAAGTCGAATTTGTCTTCTTCGAATATGTTTTATTGTCGGGGTATTGTTACACATTTAGGAAAGTCTGATGCAACGGCAGCTATGCTTGTCAGTAAATGTAACAAATGAAACAGTGAAATGTGAGTAAAATAAATTAACCTTCTTTGGTATTTTAATTAACTCCCACGTAAAAAATAAACTTTAATATTTTATGGTTTTGTCTTTATTTGGTTTCCAAATCGCTTATTACATTTTATTCAAATTGTAGAGTATTATGAAGGCTATTAAGTATTATAAAGAGGATTATAAATACTAACATTGAAGATGGACTGTACAGATTTATCAAAGGGAGAAGAAGTTGCCGACCCTCACAGATGTGCTGGAATGGTCTCATTACAAAGAAACTCTCTCGCTTCGCTTCGAGAAATCCATTCCCTACGTTTATCACAGTACCCGTGCCCGAAATAATTGTTCTTTTTGTTATTAAATTTGATAAATTTTATATTTACCTCAGAAATCTGTATCTATTAAAACACGATTGTTATTCACATTGTGAGAGGAGACCCCGAGCCCAGCATTAGGACAATTATGGATAGTTGCTTTGCTTTGCTTTAATAGTTTATTTATATACTCAATTATGTTTTTGAAAGCAATACTATTTATAAAATATTTCTGTGACATAAATATTCGACCCAACCTTGATTAATCTGATTCACCATTTTTTTTGTAAAGGCAGATATTTTTAAGTGTAGAAAGAAGCCTCATAAAATCAAGGAATTTGAGTATAAAAACATAGCACAGTCCAGAAAATGCCTATTTGCATAATATTTCATATTTACGTTAACCAGTTCAATGATCCGAAATTTTAAACACAAAATTTTCATGCTTCAATTTCTCATTACAGCATTGCCTATGTCACATTGATTTAAATGCCGTCTCGTCTACATTTACTTGTTGATCCAATTTAATGTTTCGAACCGTTTTATCACGCCATTCTTCTAATCCATCATCAATATTAATATCTGGCTCATCCACTCGATCTTATCCGAATATATCTGAGACAGCTGATTCGGCCTCTCACGTCACACGCCCCCATCTACAACTGACGTCATTTGCTGGTAATAAACGTCTGTTACAACATCGAATTCATGGAGAAACGTTTTGCTTGTTTGTTTAGTTCGTTGCTCACATTTCGCTTTATTGCACACCACCCGTCGTCCATTAGCGTTGTTGAGGTCCACAGTTACATGTTCTTTAACTGTGTTATTTTATGACCTGACTTATTTCTTGCTTGCTGGTCTTAAAATCCTGAAAAGAAGAAATATTTTTCAATGTCATTCTAAGAGTTTTGTTATATATTCATAGTAGGTTGTCAATGTCTAATACAACAGGCCACTTCATAATTAGCGGTCACCATCGCCCAAACAATCCAAGGGAATCAAGAACGTATTAACGACTAAGAAGTAAGCGAAGAAGATGTTTATTTGTATCTCTTGACCACAATATTTTATTATTTATTGTAAGCAGAAGAAGCCACCTGATGGTAATTGGTTACAGTCGTTACCCATGGACATCAGTAACAAGAAAAGCATCACTGATGCGTTGCCGGTAAAAAAAGAAGCGGGGATCATTTCGAAGTTCGAACGAAAAACGTAAAAAACATTTCACGGTCGATTATAGCAATCATCGGATATAAACTGGCCAGCGTGTGGCCCAGCGAAGACTACACGGAAGCCCTTTGCCATAGTTTCGTCCATTGTCCAGGCTCAAGGAAGACCCCTTAATCCCCAGTCTAGTTAATTTAGTTTCAGTTATAATGATAACGGTATGTAGCGTAGCGTTGTAAAGTAGTTCTGTTTTTGTGTATTACTTCACTAAAATAGAGTCAGGTGAATTAGTAAGCTCAAAACAATAAAATTATCGTCTACCTTGACCTAGGCACCAGCTACGGTCGATGCCAAGTCCAAGTGGAGTTTTGCGTCCCCGACCGCACCTCTAATTTAACTTTATTGTTGAGATTACGGCATTACGTACACTCTGAGGATACATTTAGATGTTACATTGTAGTAGTTGTGTCGTGACTGAATGACTTGATACAAGTTCGAGTTAGTTTCCCTTGACTTTATTAAATTGTATATAACAGTCTGATAATATCAGACCTCAGTTAGTTTTATCATTATTCCAAGAAACCTTTTCAAACCTAACCTTTGAGAATTAATTAAAATAAACTCGGTTCTAACGTTATACGTGGATTGTACATATTTATACTATGATATGGGTGATTGGGTCCTCATGATTTTTATGTATCTAAATCTCTTGACTTATTGTGTTCATATATGGTTCATATAAACATACAGGCAAGTGATTTGAAATAAAAACATTACTTTGTACAAATCATAAAATTTAAATGTAAAATAGGTACTTTAAGCCCGCGATGATATCATGGTATCTATATGATATGGCATAATACTATACAAAAGTTTTAAAGAAAGTTGTAAAATATTGAGGCACAAAACTGCTCCTTGTGGCATGCCTCTACTTACGAGTACACTGCACCGGTGCTTCCACGAATATGAGGTGTCAGATGAAAAAATATAAATCAAAACCTATGAGCTCTTAATCTAAATATAAATTATGGTTGGTATTGCTATATATCAAAGTTATTATGTAGCTGTAGGCGTTTCGTTTATTAGCCTAGAGAATTATTTCTCTCGAGCGCCCCATAAATGTTGAATCACGATGAAATTATGCAGATTCCTTTGAATGTAATACGAATGCAATAAAATCTTGGCTATGGCAGATAATGTTCTTTTTGCGAAACGAAAAATAATTAGGTTTACGTCTATCACCAACTCGCAACAAAGCATTGTAACGTGGATCAATTCTGTTTCTGTCTGTACTAATATTCAAAATGAGTTGACATTGAACATATTATGAATTTAATACTATCTTTTCCTTTTTCAGGTAATCTTATCGTCGGAAGTACTTCAATGCTTTAAAAGAAATTGGTAAGATTTGTTAATTGTGTATTCTGTGGACACTTTTTTTACACAAATAAGTTAATGCTTGACCACAATCCCACCTGATGGTAAGTGGAGATGTGGTCTAAGGTGGTGAGCACATTAACTTAGTAAAAGCCTATTCACTCTTTTCTTGAAGACATTCACGTCATAGGTAGGCGCATACACTGCATTTACGTATAATTTTATTGTGTGTGAAATGTAATTAGGCAAGCTAATTATGTTAAAGCTACTAAACACATTACTTTCTGTAATTTTAGTGTTATTTAAAGAATATTCGGCCATTTATTTAAAGTGTTATTAAAGTGTATTTAAAGTGTATTGAATGCATTTACTACCACTGAAAAAAGAAATGTTGTTTTTACAAAGACTAATATTTTACATAATTACGTTTTTAATTTTAATTAATAAATAATAATAAAGTTAATTTTGGCAAAAATGAAAACATTTGAGACCAATTTCCCAGCATCTGAATTCAGGGCGAGTTTTATCGAACGCGCAAATGCAGATGCACGAAATAAAATGATATTACTTCAAGAACGTGCTGATATATGAGTACAAAACATCAACTTTGTGAAAACAGACCATTTGGAGCATTTTTTAATCAAATATATTCACGACATAAAGTGACGTCTGATACTGCACACGGGCATAAGAAAGTTTAAATAAAGATGAGTGAATTCTAAATATACCTAATGTTGTTAATATAGAAATGTATCGGCGGTTCGGAACGCGAACGTGGGCTTTCGATGGTTATTTTTGTGTGCGCAACCATACGACAAGACACCAGTTTTATTTGGTTGTTTGTATTGAATGCATTTACTACCACTGAAAAAAGAAATGTTCTTTTTACAAAGACTAATATTTTACATAATTTCGTGGAATCTCTTGTAATCACAAACTATTTGTTTATTTATGGCAGCGTTGCTAATTAATTAATTTATAATATTTATTTATTGAATGCACCAACTAAATGAACACTGTGATGATGCCTCAGAGCCGATTTCGGCTACAGCGATGCTTCGGGACTCTGTCTAAGTCTGAGTGAGAGGGCTCAGATGGTCAGCTCTCTGGTGGGCTCTCCAGTGACTTATGTATCCTATTTTGGCCTTGAACTTACGACTGCAATAGATACACGTGAGCACACCATTATTATAATTATAAGGGATAGCAGCAGGAGGACGGAGCTTGAGTTCGTCTCGAATTATACGAAAAATTATACAAAATTATACGAAGATTTATGTACATTATACACAACACAAGCAAGCAATTGTTAATATTATCTCCAAACTGCTGTCTATCATAGATGTAAAATAATATCGTGGAGAAAGCGACAATCTTGGAATCGTTTTGAACATTTGGATTTATCACTTCGGCAACTAACAACATCATTGCAACGTCTCCTACATCTATATGGATATCTTAATGGTTGGATCTTCTGAAAAGATGTCATTGTTTCATTAGACAAATTGATTTATTTAACACTTAAACGACTTCTAAGTGGTATATGGAATCAACACTTTAACGCCGGCACTATGTTCTACAATTTGAATGTTCTAGTAAATGAACATCTTTCACCGCTACACTATTGTGGGGTGTATTTTCTCCATGACCTTAACACCGGTCGGTGCCCCACTGCTCTTCCCCACCCATCCCAGTTCGCGTACAGTATTCATGCGTGAAGAATGCGAACTTTGCTCAAAACTGACAGGTTTAAACAGGCCAGCTCACTCGCGTCTCTCGTCACTGCCGCTTCTGTCTTCCTGTATCGCCTCCATTTAGAACTGTCTCCAAGAATAGGGACATTGACCCCGTGTTCCGCGTCTGTCCAGACGTCAGTTGTCAGTAGTTTGTGGTAAACCTCCTTGGCTGGCAACGTTGGTGTAGTAGCTAGGTAGGTAGGTAGGTAGGTATCTACCATCTAAGAGCCTTTTAACCTTTAATGTTTTCAAAGTCAACTTTTAGCTAACTATGGCCTTAACGCCGTCTTGTGCGAAGACATAGTTAGTAAAGGTTGTGACGGTAATTAGAGATGTGTTTGCTTGTATCTTGTCTTTATAGTTTATTAGCCTACACTCTTACTTTTAAATTTATTACACTGTAGGTATATCTCTCGCAGTATAAGCAGTGATAGCCTAGCGGTTACAATGTTGATCTGCCAAACGTAGGGGCCCAAGTTCAAATCCTGGCACGCACCTCTAATTTTCAAATATTATGTGCGTATTAGAAGTTAATTATCAATTGCTTCGGTGAAGGAAAACATCGTGAGGAAACCTGCACACTGGAGAGTTCTCCGTAAAAGTTCTCAAAGGTGTGTGAAGTCTTATATAGCGTTACGATGTAAACTGAAAATACTGCATACTTTAGTTTCTTGCAGCATTATGTAGACAATATTATTAAAATAAAACAATATCAATAAAATTTTATCTTTAAACTGGAATAATAAACTATAATATATAATCCTAGTAAATATTATAATTTTCCGCAAATGATCAACGTACATGTGAATGTGACATCATGGTGTTCAATACCAAGGTTGCAATTGCCATAAAAAGGATAAAACGTGCAGTCACCACCAGCTCCATGCCTTCCTTTTGTCTATGTCGTTTCACAGATAATAAACTGCATACATATCCGATCCTGAGAATTCCATTCGCCATGAGCCAATTTGTTTATATCAAGATCAAGATCATTTGTTGCATGATACCTTTTAATAGCTTTGATTAGGTGTCATAAAATCTTGGCTCTGATGTCATTTTGCATTCTATGACATGAAGTGTTCATACAAGTATTTTTCTCTCTTTCTTTCTTTTCTCTTCCTTCTTGACTGGCAATGCATTAGTGGTGATTTTGTTATTTCCCATGAGCAGCGGTGACTGCTCACCATCAGGTCGCTCATCTACTCCTTTGTAGATTATTTTCTTACGTAAAAAAGATTAAGAGCCTTATTGTAAGAGATCAAGGTACATTATTCAAATGACCTTAAAGTAAGATTATATAGTTTTTGATTTATGTCTTCAAGTAATATATTAATTAATTTCATAATTTTATAATATAAAATAACATTTAAAAAAGAAATAGCAGTTTACCACACTCTAACTAACTCTATATCTTTTTGTTTTTCCAGTTTCGTTCTACCTCTAGAAACTTGCTATTTTCTCTGTTTATTACCATCTGATCATTTTTTATCTTCCTTTGTTTCAATTACCCTTTGACTATAGGATATTTGTTACTCAATCTGAGGATTTTAAATTGCAATTATTTTATTTTTAATAATTGTTTCTTTACTAATTCGGTTTTACCTTTCACCAAACTTTTCAATCTTCGTTCTTGTAAGGTATCTTTTTGTAATGAGGTTTATTGATCAGTATGTGTTTCGGTATCGGCGTATCTGTGAAGGGTGTGTTTTAGTATTAAGTTCTATTTTAACTTCGACATTGATATCTGGTATTCTTTAATCTGAGTCTGGTATATTTGTTATGTTGTCCTGTGAATGTAAAGATTGCTCATAATATGAAATCTATTTTTCCATTGTGTAAAGTGTAAAGGGAATCGTCCACTCCACTTCCTGCTTATCGACAAAAGCATACATTGACGCCTTGAATTACGGATGCTCGTGAGCAGCGACAAATCTAGTTAATTTTAATTAACATTTTGCATACGACCAATTTGTGACCCATTTTGTGTCTAAACTGTTTCTTCAATATTGCCAGTGCTAAGGTGCCGAATGTGTAATTCGTAAAATGCCATTTTAGAAAGTCTAGTTCGCAAAATGTCACGTTCTTAAAATTCGAATTTACTTCAAATGTACGAAAATTATATATAAAAAAAATCCCTTTAGAAGAAAAGTGCACAACTCTTACTGCTTTACGTTACCTGCTTTTAGCGACAACCTGACGATATTCAAAGTCATCATGAAGGTAGAGTTTCAATCACTGGATTGTGATGGTTTCCTTCAGAGGTTGAATTAATGTTCACCTGATAGAATTCATGCTTTCCCATTTACTATCCAAGCTAAATTCAAGTTGCGAGCGAGCCAAATTGCTAGCTGCTCTCGATGTTAGCAACCTAATAACAACGTCGCCTAGGGCTTCGGTCTCGGGGCTCCGCACAATGCCCGCTCAGATTTCACACGGCCCGGCGGCCCGTCCGACCGGTTCCCGCAGATACTAGGTTAGACCTAGTACCTAACTACCTACATACGTGGACTGCGACAATACAGACGTATTGTAAAGGCGTAGTCCGTCTGTAGTTCAAATGGATGTTTGTTAGTCCTTCACGCAAAATCTAGTGCACTACAAAATCTACTTCACGCAAATTCTAATGTAGTAACCTATTTGGTGTGTACAATAAAGAGTATTCTATTCTATTTTATTCTACTGAACGGATTTTCATGAAATTTTGCACACAAGTAGACTACGAGCTGGAATAACATAAAAAAGCAAAGCAAAGCAAAGAAACAACCCATAATGGTCCCACTGCTGGGCTCGGGGTCTCCTCTCACAATGTGAGGGGTACAGGCCATAGTCTACCACGCTGGCCAAGTGCGGATTGGTAAACTTCACACACCTTTGAAAACATTATGGAGAACTCTCAGGTGTGCAGGTGTGCAGGTTTCCTCACGACGTTTTCCTTCACCGAAGCAAGTGATAATTAACTTGTAATACGCACATAATATTTGAAAATCAGAGGTGCGTGCCAGGATTTGAACCCGGGCCCCCGCGTTCGGGAGACCAACGTTCTAACCACTAGGCTATCACTGCTTTTTTTATAATATAAAGGGTAATTATTATTCCGGTAAACGAGAGCAAAGCCGCAGGTAGAGCACTAGTGTTATATAAATTTTACTGTAGCAACCTAATACAATAGTAATCTAATCTAATAGCAAATCTAAATAGCAAATATCTATAATCTAAACTGCACTCTAATTTTTGTATATTTTGTATATTGTATATTTTCCGAATCTCGGAAACGGCTCCAATGATTTTCATGAAATTTAGTGTGCAAGGGGTTTCGGGGGCGAAAAATCGTTCTAGCTAGGATTCATTTTTAGAAAATGTCGTTTTATCCGTGTTTTCAGGCAATGAAAAACTGCTACAATAGACTCTTCTTGACATCTATTGGCGAGTAGCAACACTAAAGCTACTTCAGTAGATGGCGTTGTTAAGCAACATTAAACCGAGCAAAGCTCGGTTATCCGGGTACGAAAAATAATCGATGGAGAACAGTGATAGAACTGCCAATATCGTCCAAGCTCAGCATTCACGGTCGCTGTTTCAACAGTAAATAATACACGAGATCGGGGGAGTTAACAAATTTTAGCGGCTTCCATAAATTACGGGCTATCCATAAATTACGTCACACGTTAAGGGGGAGGGAGGGGGTCGACGACGTATGACATGTGACAAGGGAGTGGGAGGGGTCCTAAATTTCGTGACGTCATATTTCAAAATCTATTATAATGATTTCGAATGATTTGAAGTAACTGATTTCGGAACCGCTGTTTTCATTTAAGAATTTTTAAATGTAAATTTGCAAAATATGTGACGTCACACTAGGGAGAGGGGGAGTCTCACAAATGTGACCAGCTGTGACAAGGACGGGGGCAGGGGCAAAAAATCATGAAATTCATGTGACGTAATTTATGGATGACCCCTTATTACTATAACTACGGTGTGGTGTTTTAAAGTTTAATAATTATAAGAAAAGGATACTGCAAGTATCAGTGTGCACAGGCTCTTACGGTAGATGTCTACTGCGTAGGCGGTAAGGCATGCGATCAATATAATATTATCTATACGTAAATAGACAAGTTTTGGAGCACAACTTTCTTTAAACTTTGAACCTTGCTGTATAGAGGATAAATAAGTAATAATAACTTTATCATTATTCTGCTTTGGGGTAGAGGAATAATTGTCCTATCAGCCGACATAAACTTGTCATTGGACAGTACCAAATTAAAATTTTCTTTCGTTTTACATCGTATGTGATCGAAACGTGATTCTTGAATGTAAAATGAAATATTTGAATGAACATTTTTGAATTTTCGGAGGAAAATAATGAATCATAAATATTCTTTTGAATCCATTTCGTTCAGGATACAGCGTAAGCCACAGCTGTAATTTACAAAGTACAAAGAAAGTAAGTGCCAGGAAATTTGAAAGAACTGCGTGTCATATTCATATTTAAAGAAATAGGTAGGTATGCTTACAGTAGCTTCCCAGTATATTTATAATAATTTAGTCTTTATACGGAATAACATAACTGCATATAAACAAGATTGTGACTTTTTAAATCGGCAAGCAAGAAGGATGCATCAATTGGTTACGTCTTCGAAACAGCGTTATTTATGGGGCTCGGTGTAAAATTTTACGAGTATAGTAAAGTCCTAAAGCTTGAGAACAAAGAGTTGCCATTGGAATCTTTGAAGAAACGGGTAAAAACTTAGCTCGTAGGCAAGGGTTATTATGACATATCTATATGAATATTTAAACGACAAAGATGCATGGAAATGACCAGCTAGGCAACCAGTTCTGCTCAGGTTAGAGAATACTTATTTTTGTAATAAATATTATAAGTTTTATTTTTGAAAGATGTGCTGAGGAGTTTTTTTACGGCTTTTCTTATCCTCCATGACAAAGCACCTTTCCGAAAAGCTGGTAGATAAAAACTACGTGCATAAGTGTATCAGCGATACCTATATGAATAAATGATTATTTCATTTCATTTCATTTGAAACTTCCAAATGTATAATATTTTGTAAGAATTCCTTCCATATATTTTTGATTATTATGGCTTCCTCTTGGTACTAAAGTTAGCTGGCTCTACAATATCTGGTTACTAGTTCTGGTAATGCAATTTCAAACGAAATAGTACGGGGAGTTGTCGCGTGTCCTGAGGTTGTAAGGAAGTAGGGACGGAATAATAATATAATATCAGGAAAAATGCGAAAGATCGTATTCCTCTGCCTGATTTATAGGCATTGAGTAAATTACCATAAGCTTTACGATATCGACGGATTATAAACAATTTGTTAAGCCTACGCTGATGTATCGATTATACAATCAATTGCACGTGATGGTAGTTGGTACCGGTTCGAGGATCTCAGGTTCAAACTCATCTTGACATCGATGTGGCAGAGTAAAGTTTCTTTACAATACTTGCTCTATTTTGACACAATTGTATCGACGAACAGGACGGGATTACGATCCCTGCAATTTCTTTATGGAAATATCCGACACACTCCCATGGATATCAGAGACACTAAAGGCGTCACGATCATCAATCATCAATCTTTGCCGGCCAAGAAAGTATACAGGAAAACAAGGAATGAACTATTCAAGATAATTTTGGTTTGAAATGTTGTATGCAACCTTTTGCCATTTGTTAGTGGTGCCCAACGCACATAAGTTGGTGCCACGAAAGTAAAACAACATCTCTATGTAAATCAACGGGGATCAATTTTTTATTGTGCCCTTCGAAGCACGGTAGCTCTTGAATCTTCGACACTAACAGTACGTAACCGACTGCAATCATTATTCAACATACACGAAGTATTTTATGAAAATTTCTCCATAGAATTGAGAATAATTAAAAACATGTTTGGTAAGTTACATGCAAGTGCAGTATCAAACAATTTGCAATAACTGCGATAAACTTGACCATAGCTATCTATTGCAATATTCTAACAACATACACAACAGGTCTAACAACGTACAGAATTTAGTAAAGTCAATGAGAATTTAACACCAAAGCTAACTTTAACGTCCAATTTACATGGAAGTGGACACTATGCGGTATTAGTATAAGTACCTATTTATTTACCATAATTATGCGCTAAAGCAATGCAAATTAGGTCTTAAGTAAACTAGCTGCGATACTCTAAAATCCTGGCATAGCATGGCAAAGCGACGGGGCATTGAACTTCCAACGATAGCTTTGGTGCGGGCTTGCAGCTACGATTTTTGGAAAACTTTCTTACGTTAACAATTTACAATTTTAATTCTAATTCAATAATTTGTTCAAAAAATTAAACGAACTGTCTAAAATAAAAAATTGTAAGTCTTAAAATGCTCTCTGCAATATTTTTGCGAGAATACCTCCAAGGAGCGCATGTTTCGGCGGCTTCTGTAGATCATAAGTGATCGACTGAGATTGCAGCTTGCAATGGGCGCGGTCTGTAGTTGGATGGGTGACCGCTAGTGGTAAAAATTTCTTGAGCGTTTCCGTGTTTCGGAGGGTAGGAAAAGCCATAGGTACCAGTTGCTATCGTAAGATAGCGGTCGTTAAACAATGAAGGGGACCTTCGGGCAGCATGATAATACAATACATTACAATACGATACAATACAATACAAATTCTTTACATATAAGATACGGTATACAAAAGGCGACCTTATCCCTAAAGCGGCGATCTCTTCCAGGCAAATTTATGGAAAAGGATAGCACAATACAAAGAAAGAAAGAAAAGGGGTAGCGGTGTACATAATGTATAAAAGAAGATAGAAATCCTTAACTTGTATTTTAAAACTATCAAGTACAGTGACTGAGCACAACTGATAATATCTGATCTGACTCTTTGGTTAGCCAGTAACCTTTCAACCAATCCGCAATGTAACAATGAAGAGTAGAGGAAGATACTCAGCATAGTATGCTCTTGACCCCTCAAGAGAGTAATAAAAGCAAAGCAACAACCCATAATTGTCCCACTGCTGGGCTCGGGGTCTCCTCTCACAATGTGAGGGGTACAGGCCATAGTCTACCACTCTGGCCAAGTGCGGATTGGTAGACTTCACACACCTTTGAGAACATTATGGAGAACTCTCAGGTGTGCAGGTTTCCTCACGATGTTTTCCTTCACCGAAGCAAGTGATATAATTAACTTGTAATACGCACATATTATTTGAAAATTAGAGGTGCGTGCCAGGATTTGAACCCAGGCCCCCGCGTTCGGGAGACCAACGTTCTAACCACTAGTCTATCACTGCTATCAAGAGAGTAATGGTATGGTATAATGGTTGCAATGAATATTGCATGTATAAGTTAGGTACTAGTTGTGATATAAGTTTAACACGGAGGGAAGGCTAGCATGCAAGTCTCCACTGCACCCCCAGGTAATCAGGGGAAACCACGCATGTCAGTCAGTCGGACAGTTCTATTAGCGTGCGTACTTTGTGGATTGCATTTATGACGCGACGTGCTCACGGCTAACGTCCATGATGCATGTTCTGTGATGTATTGTATTTCTTTGATTGCGGTCTGATGAATGTTCGGTGCTTGAGCAATGATTGTTATTAGCAAAAAAGAGATAGATATGTCACTAGCGCGCCAAAGATGAAGATAGTAAGAGCGGTCAATTGACCTCTGTCTGCTCGTAGTCGCTCTGTCAATACAAGACGATATGCACGCTTTTGTTATCAGAAGTGTTTGTGATTTGACATACAACTATTCGTTATTATTGTAGTGTGATTGGTGTAGACTGTAGTGAAACAAGATAAACGTGTGTGTGTTGTAGCTTTTTTCGGAACAGATTTTTTGGTTGATTTGTAAGGGCATGACACGTATCTATATCTACTAATCAATTATGGCCTAATAAATATGGTATTAGGTTTAATGTTTGATGTTTTAGATTGTCTTTTTTGGCATAACTTTGCTTCTTTTATTGCAATGGTAACCGTTACCACAGCGAAGCATGGCTGACTTCAGGTGGTTTATACAAAAAAATAAACACAAAGATATCTTTCCACGGTTTCAACGCTCTGTTTCATCAGTAACAAAAGTGTACCTCTTATCTGTTTATAAGTACAAATTACAACCATTAAGTTATCTTCAAAACGGGCCGACCAGTGGGGAGCGCCTGTTTAATGTATTTAGCACGGAAGTAGCGTTGAGGGTGTACGCCTCAGTGCCGACAGACTGGGGCTAACCGGGTCACAACGATGCAGTATCCCAAACATTCCATCGGAATGTAATGTATTCGGCACTCGAGGACAAAGATGTGAGCGTCTTTTGGAACAAAATGCCTATAAATGCACAGCGCCTACAAATGTGATACAACTCGCCGTGCGTGTTTCGATCGAGGCTTAGAAGTCTTTTGTCAGGAAAACATCGTTTATGAAAGATATCACAGACATGTGTATGGCATTATGTACTCGCATTAGTTGGTAGTCTTTAGCCCTGTGTACTGAACGAAGACTTTTGTGTTTCATTTTCGCTTGACAGACATTTATATGATACCTTAATAAGTATTATTCTAAGAGTGTGCATGTAATTGGTGTGTTGATTACGTCCATGAATTCCAGCTTATTTTTTCATTCATGTTATTTGTCTGTCGACTGCGCAGTCAGGGCTCCATCTATTTTTAAGTCCCAGCTAAACTCTTGCGTTGTTTGTTGAACAGGTTTAGAGAATTAGCCTACCACCTAGTAAAGGACCTGTTAGTTCCTTCTCTGATTGTTAATTTTGTTAGTTTTTTGTTTTGTTGCTTTTTTATACATATAAAAAACAAAGCATTATTATTTATCATTATCTATCTATACGCTCGAGCCCACTTTTTCGTCACTTATTTATTAGGTAGGTACCATTATAACGGTTGAGTGACAACCCTAGGCTAAACCAAAATGTGAACCGACAACTTTCTAGACGTCATTTGTCGCACAGACAGAACAATAAGGACATTATATTTGATTGACGTGTAACATGGGGCCATGATGGAGCTCGAGCATGGATGGTCTCGGGCGTCCCGGCATATGAACAACAGTTACTAACTTTCTTTTTCTTCCTCTTTCTTCCTCTTTCTTGGTCGGCACTCGGCAACGTATCAGTGATCGTCCTTTGGTGTCGCTGATGTCTATAGGCTATGCTAGCCACTTGCCATCCGATGGATCGTCAGCTCTTTTGTCGGCTATTTCCATAAAAAAGTATGTAATGTCCGCCGCATTTATATATTTTTTAACGCTACCCACTCATATCCCCACACAAGGATTCTATGTATCGTGGGTATCATGGACAATACACAAAGACAAAAACATATACACGCAAACTGATAGTAACAATTCAAACTCATCATTCAAACCGCCTCGCTGGGAAAGGACCCCTGACATGGCGTGGCGATTCGACATGGTAACCATTACGTCACATGGGTCGTCAACTATAATTCTGGATAGGATATTGGATAGTTAATATTCCATTAAATCATAACAATTCATGGAATGCTTCGTCCCCACCTAACTGGATTAAATTAGTCACAGAATACTTAGATAACAGTGTGGACATTCTGTTCAAGAGCGCGTAGACAAAGTTTGCTTCTAAATTAATAAATTGTTTCAGGATGTTGGATAGCATTTATATTATTTAACATAATCATCACGGTTTTAATAAACATCACGGTGTACCAGGTTCCATCAACACCACCTGGAAACCTGGCGTTAGTCCACAGTTCGGTTGTCGAGTAGTTTTCTACCCCGCAAGTGTAAACTGTGGAACGAACTTCCTGCATCGTTGGTCCCTCTAAACTATGACATGGGATCCTTCAAAAAGCGGATCTGTTGTTTTCTCCAAGGCCGGCAACGCATTGGCGGCGGTGATCACTTACCATCAAGTGACCCGTCTAAGTATTCGTTTGCCTACGGCATAAAAAAAATGAAATAAAAATATACATTAGACAATCAATTAAATATTGTAATATTATCAACTACTTGCATTCCATTGCCACAATCACTAACAATATCCTAATCTTGCAAAATAAATACAATACGTTAATGCTTAGTAACGCAAGGTTTTATCGCGGTCTGCTCATAAAAATTATACAGGGATGATAAGCGGTAGGAAATTGTAATGTCTGACAATATGATACACGATGAAACATTGATGAATACGAGTATATCTTAATTATCTTAATATTAGACTTACTTGTAGACTTGTGTACTGTTGCCCGCAGCTTTGCACACGGAAATTATGCTAATCATATCTTATCCCCTATTTCACCCCCTTGGGGATTGAATTTTGAAAAATCCTTCCTTAGTGGATGCCTACGACTTCAAAAAAGGAGGAGGTTCTCAATTCGTTTGTATTTTTTTATGTTTGTTACCTCTGAACTTTCGACTGGGTGAACCGATTTTGATGATTTTTTTTAATCGAAAGCTGGTGCTTGTCGTGTGGTCCCACTTAAATTTTATCGAGATCTGATAATATCATCCATGAGAAAACAATATAAGTCTTAAATATTCATTAAAGTATGTGCGCGACAAATGGACGAATAACTCAATATCACGCCAGCCGATTTCGATGATCCTTTTTGATTGTTATTGGAAAGGATGTACTTCATTTGAAGTCGGTTTTTTTGTTAAAATTTTAGATTATAAGTTTTCGCCTGAGCGTTGACACATCAGTCAATCACTTTTGCCTTTTATATTTACAAATATGAAAGTTTGTAAGAAGGTAAGGTATTTTTGTTGATCTTTCACGCAAAAACTACTGACTGGATTTTCATGAAATTAATTTCGTTAAATTTCCATCAAATAACGAATACGCACTGGGAAACTGGTGAGATAAACAAAAACGTCACATGTTCATTCATTTAATACAGTGGTAGAATTTAGAAACTTTCCACAACAATCGCAGAAGACATGATCTTCCAGAATTTATTAGAGGCTTTAACCAACACCTTAGCATCTACTGCTCAGGCTTTGTCTATAGCCCGTATTGATAAACTGAACTTAGCTCAAGAGCGCCAAATTAGATTTAGATCTTACATGTTAGAATCTTACAGACGATCTAACGTAAGTCATCTCAAACCGAATGTAGACATCCCAGAGACCTTATGCTCGGTTTATTACTCCCCTATGTTCTTCTGAAATCGTTTCAAATAAAGTTAGAAGACATTTGTGGATACTGCGGATAGCAGAGCGTCTCCAAACAGGTTGTGGGTCGGCGCGCAGTCGGGTTGACCTGTAAACTGCAACAGGTTGCATTGTGCTCGCGCGCGCACTGTGACCGAATACGCGACTCCACTACGACGCCGCAAACCGCCACGCTTCAAGGAAATTCTATGCCTGACACGTATTTCTAGCTCTATTAATCGTTAAATAAAATATTATCTACTACTTAGTAGTAGTATGTACTATGTAGTCATAGTACATACTGAACTACATATAACGAGATCTTGATTAAATCTTTCTTTTTCTTTTCTCTTTCTTGACCAGCAACCAAGACCGGCAACATATCAGTGATGCCTTTGGTGTTGTTGATGTCCATGGACGACGATAGCCACTTACTATCAGGTGAATCATTAGCTAATTTCCCGAGTTCATTCATTAAAAAAATTTAAATTCTTATAAGTATTTATGGCTTTTTTCAAATTCATTGTCAGTTCAACGCTTTACCTCCTGCAGGTGCTGTAGGTGCTCCCCCAGCGGAGGATGGTTTGGCTTGCCTGAATTGGGTCATCGAAACAATGGGCTTATTGGATTTATCGTAAACACGGTTAAATTCACGTCATTTAAGTTTTAGGTTGTTGGTATTCGCGTATTGGTTAGTATCTACCACCAATACAATTCGATGAGTTATGTACATAATACAGAAGTACTGCCCCCACATCAGATTCACATATATTTTCATTCCTATCCTGTATCTTGGGAAATACAACATCTATCGCGTTTCGTGTTTATTATATAAAATGTCACAAAATCTCCCGACGTAACTTTGACCTTGCTCCAAAACGTAAAACTACGAGGTCTATGAGTAAAGGGGTGCGTCAAATGTACGGGCACTGGAACAGCTAAAGTTTTCACGAAACGAAGAGCTTGGAGTGGAGTCGTCTGGGCGATGTCTAGCCGCACGTGGGGACGGCGCATGCGCCCTTCAGCCTCGCAGCCGAGCCTGCGGCCCTCCGCCTCCGTGACTCCGCTCACGCTGGTCGCTCAGTATCGAGCGAGCCTCCGCACGGGGAGGTCATGTCGCTATGTCGGACGGCCGCGACACACCGTCGCAGAGTGGACTCCGCGACCGCGTCAGCTTCTTCGAGAAGGTCTGGACCGGCCGGAGCGGCGACCGCGTTGACGCCAGCGCGGACGTCGACGACATCGAACGCCGGATCGAGCAGCGCAAGCGGCGACCGGAGTCGCCCAAGATTGAAGTGAAACTTAAGCACACTAGGGACACCCAGTCCCCGACTAAGACTTACGAATCCACATTCCCCAACCTTAAACTGAGACATGTCGAACCTGAGGAGACGACGGTGATCGAACGCCAGATCGAAGAGGGCGACCTGGCGGCCGGCGTCCGTTTCGTCAAGTTCGAGAAGGTGACCGTGAAGAAGACGGTCATCGAGCAGGAGCAACCGGACTCGTCGCAGCACGAGTGGTACTCCGAGTACAAGCACCACACGCTGCACACGGCGCCTCGGAAGGACTACGTTCGAAGCAAGTCGGAATATGACTCACACATCGCTGAAATACGAGGTAATTTGGCCAGGGAATATGTTGGTTACTTCTTTTAGGGTAGGTTTACGGATTAACCGGCTTTTTCTTGACTTTCTTAGTGTCCGTAAAATTCCCATTACTGATATCCTCTAGGGATTGTGACAACTTACCATCGAGAGCCTTGTTTGGTTATTGGTCAGCTTATTACATAAACCCAACTGTCACCAGTTTTGTACGAAGTCATTTATGTACTTACTTGTCGTATTGTTTACAAATATTACGGGTGAAGTACTGCAAAGAGCACATTTTCCTTTTACGTAGAATTGAACAAATGTAAACAAAACAAAATTATTTTGATTATCTTTAGATAATATGTATCATGTGTGGTGTTAGATAGTCAAGAATTCCGTTTTAAATAAGTAGATTTGCTAATTGTATTTCTGAATACGGTATTGGTAAATAATAAAAAATGCTCATGACAAAGTTCAAATCCGCCTCACTGCTTGTATCGTGCATTAAGTTGATTTGAGAGGTGAGGAGTGGAGTATTCGGTAGAAAGTTTCTCAAGTACAGGTAGACTCTATCATGCAGACGGTATCTACCTGGTAGAGTCCGTCTGCATCGATAGACGGTCTCAACCTGGTAGAGTCCCTCTGCATCCCTATCGATTACCTACCTACTTTGTACGAATAAGATTTTTTTTTCGAAATTTACGATAATTATTTGTTAATTATACTAAATACTTATACTTGCAATTACTAGCTCCTTATTTAACTATTCTTTACTTCTTGAGATTATGATATATTTTTCAATAATCTATTCCTGCGGGTCAAATAGTCAAAGGATGTCGTTTATTCTTGATCTTAAAAGACCCTTTTGAGATCTTGGTAGACCCCAAGAGTCAAGTGGTCAAAGGGAAACCTCCCGAGTCCTGACAATCCCGCCCGATCCAAACGTCCGAACTGACGATCGGAAATAATGCGTCGAACATCCCATCCCATGCCATGACAGATATTTTAAAGTGTATTTAGTAGTACCCAGGTGATCGAGTTTTGTTCGATATAGTGTTGCTTAACAACGCCATCTACCGAAGTAGCTTTAGTGTAGCTACTCGCCAATAGATGTCAGGAAGAGTCTATTGTAGCAGTTTTTCCTTGCCTGAAAACACGGATAAAACGACATTTTCTAAAGCTAAAAGTTAACGCTTACAGAGCCTGGGCAAAACAGAAAAAGGTTGTATGTTTTTTTACGGGGAAGACGAGATGGGCATGTTATTTGTAATTTTTCAAAAAGTTCTGTACAGTCTATTGTTACATTAGATAGTTTATGTAAAAAAATTAGGTCTATTAAGTGCCTTCGGGTAGCTAATTCCGTCACCTTGAATTATGCAAGTCTATTTTTATAGGATGTTAAGTTTTTTTGCTTTGGCGCCGTTGTACATAGATTAGGCGTCGTACTGAATATCGATTTCTAGAATGAACACAGTTTTCCTTAACGGACATTTTGAGATCAGCCGGTTTGTTCGACAGGTTTATTTTTTATTTATACTAATATTATAAAGCTGAAGAGTTTGTTTATTTGTTGATGGAGTTGTTCCGGCGAGGGAGAGGGAGAGCGAGAGGAAGAGGGAGAGGGGGAGTGGAGGATGAGGGGGAGAGGGAATTCAATGGTCTGATTTGTTAAACCTACCAAAACTATAAAAATTAAAAGTAACAACAAAGTACATTCATTGATTGTTAGGCGATACGAAGTTCGCCGGATCAGCTAGTTTTCAATACGGAGCAGTAAAAGCCGTTTTACGATACATAAAAAAATTAACAACATAATTATTTTACATCTCTAACATGTCTCAGTTTTTTCCTTAAATGTAATATTTAATCATAGCTTCTTCGGTGATCTTATGAGCAATTTGTGCTTGTGTGTGATGGGATAATATGGGATAACTAATAAAAAATCCATGCTTTGGAAGACACTTAAAAAGTCGTAGTCAGCTGTTTTCAATAGTACTTTGGGGGAACTAAACATAATCACGGATGCAAGCGATTCGATTCTTCTTCATTCAGACGATTCTTCAGCGGACGCTTGGCACTGAAAAATCAGGTTTATCTTTTTTCTGCTTGGCTAACTAATAGCACCTATCTCCTTCTGAATATCGACAGGGAAAGATTGCATAAATTATTTTAACGCGCTCCAAATACATTACAAACTAGTTAACAATTTGGATTATCAATCTGTAAACCGTGCCCTACAGGGGACGTTGTGTCCTACAGGGGCCGCTGGTATCTATTTACTCATACTTATATTGTTTTGATGATAAATATGAAACAGACGAGGATGAAATATTGGTATTATATCATTAATGATAGAGTTCAATTTGGAGTGGCTGATTTGTACTCTACCGCGATCAAATTGAAGTCTCACGACAACACTAAAAACGAGAGTTGATTGAATCGTCGTTATTTTGATTCAATGACGAAGAATGTTATAAAAATGAATACTTAACACGTTATTACGTAAATCGTCAGCGAAATAAACATGCTGTTGACAGCAAAAAATACGCATTTTAAAGTTACTTGGCCTTCATTTGTTTACCAGACGAAGTTATCGTGTGTCATATTAAGTATGGCTATAAATCGCAATATGATTTATTATCACATACTTACTAGCTTTTGCCCGTGGCTTCACTCGCTTACAGTGGTTTCGAAACGAAAATTTTAAATAATTAATTTAGATATTAGTTAGATGATTGATGCCCGTGCTTCGCGCGCGTTGATATCTTTTTTTACAAATTCCGCGGGAACCCTGAACTTTTCCGGGATAAAAAGCAACCTATGTGTTAATCCAGGGTATAGGCTATCTCCGTTACAAACAGCCAAATCGGTTAAGTAGTGTGGTGTGAGGAACAAACATCTTCCCAAACTTTCACATTTATAATATTAATAGGATTTAATATAATTTATATTTATCACTATTTTATTATTATATTTAAAACATTCTGCAATTTCGACAACTAAGAATTACATTCCATTCGGCCGTTTCGATACTTTATTCTACCCAATACAAACCAAAAAAATATCCAAAGCTATGCAATGCCTAGAATTAAATAGGATATTTCACTTAATTTATTTATATTATGATCTTTTTACAAGGATATGGACTATAAATATTTTTATTGCTGTAGGTGAGATCATCAAAGTGGCTGAGTAGGTACTGTGTAGGTATGTGGGTAATTTGGCCTCACTGAATTCACTTAAATTAATCACTTTGTAACTATAATTTACGACTTTATTTACCTGGTAACAAAAATTCAGAGTACGTTGCCACAGAGACCGCTAAAATATTTTATTATGAGTTATTAATTTATAATATTATTATTCGTGTACATTGTACCTATGTCCTAAAGGTAAGTACATCAAAGGAAACAACATAGGAATTATTGTGCATAGGTTCTGCTTATTTCTATAAGAAGTCTCTTCTACAGACCTAGGAATGGAAACACAATTAAATAGTTATTGATAAAGTCAGCTTTATTATTTAGAACAAACTAAAACGGTTCTTTGTGTAGCTGTTTTGACTACAGAATATATGTTTACAATTGAACTGAGATGATTTTTATTGCGAAATTAATTGATCTTCGCTTTAAATAATAAGTTGTTAACATTTATGCTAACGAGTTAAACATTGCAATTTTATTATTTGTCATGCGCTCGCGCCGCTGCGATCACTTGTAACAGGGTGTAATCAACGCAATTAAATGCATCGCTAATACCATCTATTAGTAGTACTCTGATTAATACTAATTTGTTACTTGCCTACTGCCTAGTACCTATATTAGCGAATAATTACGTATTTGTTTAGCTCATACAGTTCATTATTATACCTTCGTTATAAAAACATTTATCTTTTTATTATTAATATCTTTTTTATGTCCGTCCGTCCGTCCGTCCGAAGCATAGCGCCGAGACTCATAGTGCTAAGAACCTGTAATTTGGCATGGATATACATATTTATTAAAACTCTAATCGTGAAATAAAATATTGAAAAACATTTTTTTCAGGGTACCTCCCCTACCCGGTTCGTTAGCGAAATATTTGGCTTTAAAGTACTCATTTTGGTTAGAGTCAAGTGTTCCCCCCCTGCCGAAAAAATTCTCAAATATATAAAAAACTATCACGGCTATGTTAGTATAAGTAGTTAATGAGTAATAGTCGATAAACTAACTCCTTCGGAAGCCTACATTGCGCGTGGCCTGACACGCACTTGCCCCCTTTTTCTCCGTTCTTTACGTTATACTTAACATTTTTGTCTGCTTTGTAACGTGTATCTAAATAAAGGATTCGTCACAAAATAACTAATCTCTTCTTAAATGCGCAAGACAGTTCTTTTGTTAACAAATCTATTTTTAAACTAGGTACGATTACTTATGTTTATTTCATTATCTTTACACGGCAAAGCATGGTATTTGTGTTTTTATGGTTATGTAGGAAATTTATAGCATAAAAATCTACACTTAATCATTCAACAGCTAAAAGATTTACATCTAAGAGCAATCGCTACAACGCTGTAGCGTTAGGTCGATAGAATGTTTTGAAGTTGGAGCAAATGCTAGCATTTCTTATTTTCAGATTACATGCATAAGAAATGTACGTACATACTATCAAATGCTTTTCTGAAGGAGAATAACTTGAAGATGACTGCGTATCTAAGTTCTCTTTATTGTTGTCTTAATTTTGCAAAATCATCCTTTGCCATCGTCTATTCACATACGGTTCACAATGTGAGAAGTGACCTAAAAGTTAAAACAAAGTAGAACA
This sequence comes from Thymelicus lineola, assembly GCA_963932265.1. Taxonomy (NCBI): domain Eukaryota; kingdom Metazoa; phylum Arthropoda; class Insecta; order Lepidoptera; family Hesperiidae; genus Thymelicus; species Thymelicus lineola. The sequence goes on from OZ010690.1 coordinate 16,579,943, forward strand.
GTTATGTGGTGTGTTGTGATGAAAATCATGTATTATTATTTGAATCGGGCCCGGGACAACTATTCCAGGGGCCACTGCGACCAGACTTGATCTATTGTGGCCGTTTCAATCATGTAAGTAAATTGCGATTGTAATTGCCTAAAATTATACCTCACGTGCAATAGTTTTATCACCTACAACATATTGATGCAATTTGACAATTCACGAAATACCCAAAGGATAAAAAATTACGTAACACTTGAACTATGCAACAAGATAGCAAATATTTTGCGAATTAACCGGATAAAAACCATGCACGGGATTATTTAGCAATTCTTCGGTGTTATCTGAAGACGGGAGGGTCGAAATCCTCTGCGGCATTGGGCGATGTCAAGACTCGTTTGTTATCTTATCACCAGGGTTCGCTTGTTGGAGCAATTATAAACATTTGCCAGTGGCATGTAATTACCTCACCGCCAATTATAAGCGACCTCGGCTCTGACTCTGCAGTCTTTTTATAGTGATGCATGACCCAAAATGGTAGATTGACTAATGTTTGTAACAATGTTTTTTCTGTATAAGAAAATTATAACTTATCTATACTAATATTATAAAGACGAAAGATTTGATTGGTTGCATTGATTAGGCTCCGAAACTACCGAACCGATTTGAAAAATTCTTTCACTGTTGGAAAGCTACACCATCCCCGGGTGACATAGGCTATATTATATACCTATATATATTTTTTACTATTTTTCCCGAAGCGATGCGAGGGCGATTTCCTAGTTGGTAAATAAATTGTTGTGATTACTGATTTTATCAAACGGTGATAGCTCTGCTAAAATGCATTGTAAAGAATTTCGTTTACTGTTTAGGCGATTCGTAAGCGAGTGAAACATCATGGGTGAGATCAATATCTGTCGGTGTGACTGATATTTGTATGAGTGATCGTTAGCAAAGTGGTAATCTAAGATGTTAGCTTCTATATTTTAGAGGGCACGTTAAGTATGAGTGTCGATAATGCTATTGACCGATGTAAGAATTAACAACACTCGGGTTCAGCATTAATCGCTAAATCTTACAAAAAATTCGTAGTGGAAAAGTGTGATTTATCTGTACCTTTTTTAGCGTGATTAATTCAAGCTTTTCTTTTTAATATGTTCAATACAGTTCAAATGCAGTTCTAAGTCATAACTGTCACTGGTCATAACTGCTTTTCCATATAATACTTGGGCTAACTAGGCATAGATATGTACATACATAGGTTAGCTAGGCAGAAACGGCGAAATAAACTCTGCAATTCTTTTAAAAACACATACTGATTGCAATATTATTATTTATTCTGAGTGAACTGTGTGCAAACCGGTTTTTATCATACGTTTTTATTATGTACATAATCATTTACATAAAGTAGTTTATATTCTAATTAAAGTAATTTAGTGAGAGGAAAACAAAAGTGTTGTCCAAAAAGTGCATAACATAAGTCTTACGTGAATTAAAGTATGATAATGCAAATGAAATGTTAATGGTAATGAAATAAAATTTTAAATCTTAGCAGAATGTGAACCTTAAAAGCAATATTTTAAAAGAAAATATTTTTTAAGTTCTTTATCTATGAGGATACAATCCGCCTGCACATCTTTCTTTCGTTGATTTTAGCTCATCGTTAATCTTCGAGGTGATCTCTAACAATGCGAAGAAACATATTGTTCAATAAATCAATTCCTAGACTAAATTTTACTAATTATTATTCGTCATCAGCTCTGACTTGGACAGTGATTGAACGAGTGGTGTAAATACTTTGTATTTGATTGATGGAAGTAGAGTATGCTTATATTTGTACATTATTCATAGAAAGTAGGAGGTTAGAAAGGAGCCTGTACTTAATTATTTTTGATATGGCTTCTCGACCTATTTTAGCAAATAAGATTATCTCACTAATATTATAAATGTGACAGTTTGTTTGTGAAAAATTACTGAATAAATCTTCATGAAATTTAGAACGCAGGTAGATCTAGAATATCATATAAGGTACTCATTATCCAGGAAAACGCTGGAAAAGCTACGGGCCGAGTGATAGTAATAAACGAATAAATTGCTTTTAAAGCTTAATATTTATCACTTTTTATTATAATTAATTGATTCTCAAAACAAATCGATTTCAATAACAAAAGAAAAACACGTGTGTGTGTACTTAAGCGAGTAAGAAGATACTTACCTCTTACTTATACATAAGTACCTCTCGCTCGCACCCACGACCCGGCGCGACCTAGCAATCCAAAACAAGCCCATCGAATAGTGATGGTAATGAATGCGATTTCGCTTTAATTTCATAAACATGTGAATTCATAAGTATTAGCATGCTAGGTACCTATGTAATTTTAGTTTATGTGCGAACTGCGAACTGCAAATTAAAAAGCGCGTTCGCCGTTTTTACTCGCAGATAACGTTTTATTACACAAATTGCACTTTTGTTATTAGGATAATGATAATATAATTAAATTTTTATAATACATATTTTATTATACAGGTTAAACAATCACACGCATTCAGTATACGACCCTAAATACGAAAAAATCGAAAGACAATAAAGTAATAATTGTTAAACCTCATTCTTCGTAGTTCACACCACACAGCTTAAAATTTAAACGAAGTAAACAATCACACGTATTCATTCAATATACGACTCTAAGTCTAAGCATATCAAAGATAATAATTGCTTAGCCTCGAACTTCGTTTTTCGCGACATCTGCTAAGTTGCTAATACTTTATTCGTGAATATTTTTTACAGTTTAATTTAGTATTCGCAACTTCGCGTTCACGTGGGTGCGACCGAGAGCACACGCTGCCGCTGCATGATGATAATATTATAGTACGAATACTATGAATAAAGAGATGAATTCACTTCGCACTTCACGAAATTTCGCAACCAAATTTAATTTGCTAAGTGCTAATGAAACATTCACATGTTAAAAATGAATGCGAATGCTAATTAATCCATCACTACCATCGAATGCTGTGCGCCTAGTATCACGCAGATTCACGCACCTGCATCATGTCGCTTTTTGGCTGTCGCATCGTAACATTTTTACTCTCATATTTTTTTTCAAACACCGTGAAAAGTGAAACTTCAAAAAATAGATGTTCTTTCTAATAGAGGAATTAATGTTTCATCCTTACACAAGAAGAAAAAAGATGTTGGTAAAATATTTTATTTTCAATTCTTATAAAAAAAATCGTTTTGTTCTTTTAATAATTGAACCATCTAAAAACACAAACCTAGATGGCTTAGAGTAATAATATTACATACTAAGCTAGACGGCAATAAATAACTGGGCTGAGACTTCGTCGTACTTCTACATTAGTAAGTTACTCTGTTACAACGAATAATGTCGCCATTAATATCTGTCTGTGCGTTGGTGTCCTACGCCATGCCATGCTTACAACCCTAAATCAATTATATCACAGCATGAACTAAAAACCAACTACATTAAACATATAAATTATTGTAAGTACGTATTTTTAATGCAGTTTATTTTAAAGTGTAACGCCCCAACTCAGAGTCACTAACTGTTACTTAAATCGCTCCTTAGTACATAATTTGTATGGTGATTCTTTACTAAGGAGCGATTAGAGTAACCGTTAGTGACTCTGAGTTGGGGCGTAAGTAGTATATATTTGCAGCTTTCTTAAACAACTACGAAATATTCCATTTAATATCATCTTTATTCCATAATAAAAAGTGACAGACAAAAACATTGACAAAGGCAAAACCAAAAAGCTAGTATATAATGTTAATTACATGACATGTATATTTTTTTCTTTTACCGCTGGTAAACAAATAATGAATGAAGTCACCGCCATTCATGACCATAATTTGACATTACGCAGGCTGAAGAGAAGTAAAAGTGAATTCTTTAATTGATCTCCGGTTCACAATAACTGCAACCAAGTATTTCAAAGATGATTCTTACGAAGAAGCAAGGAAGTAACTAGCGGATTATTTTAAGAAGTGAAGTAAGAAGCCATTTACGTAATAATCTTATCGCCTTGCGAAACAAATTAAATTATTGTAAACAGAGTCAATCAAAATAAATTTTACAATCTCTTCCTCATGTTGCATAGATAAGATAGATACAAACAATATTTGTATTTTGTTAATGTTGTTCTGTTTATTCATAAAATTTTATAATCAACTGTGTAAATAACTGTAAACTGTA